>VWZZ01008084.1:206243-319571 GCA_013399095.1 Psophia crepitans
TATATATATATATATTTAGAACAAAACCAGATCTTTCAAGCTGGGATACTGGGCCTAAACCAAACATCAAAATCTGAGAATTTTTAACACAGGCTAGAAATTCTGGTTTGCAGACAGCTCAAAACTATCACTTTGATTCAACACTATCCCACATTCACTGTGAGTAAGTCGACAAAATAAGCAAAACTCAAGGACACCAGGGAAAGTTGACCATAGCTATTTATAAAATAAATTTATCTGATATGCCTACATACCTTATTGCAAAGATATTTTTTTCCTTTGTACATATACATGCACACAAGTCCGTGAGAGAAATGTAGATTCTTCTAGGAATGCAACAATATTCAAAACAGGACATTTGAGAGGATGCCACGACTGAACCAGCAGGAGGTAGATTCACCATTCATTCTCGGTCTTGCAGGGTAGGGAATTATATCAACACTATAAAACAACATAGGACATAATTTCTCCTCCCTGGGACTGTATTCAAGCAAAATCAGGCAACTGTGAGAGACAGAGGAGACCTGTCCTTCTCAGGGTGTGTGCTATGTTTAATTGCTGAAGGCACGAAGCATTTTAAAAGGTTTGTCAATAAAATCCCTATTTAGTTAACCTCAATCTCCTCAGATCTCTTGTTACAGGCAGCCTTCTGCTCTTAACATCTGGGCAGCCAAAGCCTCCAATTACACTGCTGCATTTGGTGGCTTAATAGACCTAGATAAGGGTCCCTGGTATATCCATTTCCCTTGGTAACTGCTTATCTCTGGCTAGTCCGATGATACACAGCCTTTATGGCACACAACCATGCGGCAGGCCACGCAGCGGGTGCGTATATTCACATTAAATCCAAAGCTTTCTGTGACCTCTCCTCTTCTGCGGCTGGACTTACATCTGTCACAGCTACACTTTGTAACTGATGGGGAAGCAGCAGGAGGAAAGGGAAAGAGCAGCCCCAGATCCTGGCCGGGAGCAGGCTTGCACCACTCGAGCTCTGCTCCCCTGCGTGCAGCCTGCCCCTTGCCAGCATCTTTGGGGAAGAGGGCAGGAGCGGGCAGGACTGGGCAGGAGTGGGCAGGAGCGGGCAGGAGCAGGCAGGAGGCCGCTGAGCTGGCTGTGGGCCAGATGGCCGGCACCCGCCAGCTCCTCCCAGAGGCCCCAGGGAACAGAGCCTGGCACGAACGCTGCAGATCACCAAAACTCCTCCGAGCCTCCCCTGCACTGAGATGAATCTATGGCTGCTTGCTTCCAAGCCTCACTATCTGGAACTGTAAATTACCACAGACTTCTCGTAGTTCAGTCTCTGGAGTTTGTCAGCTTCAGTATTTGACACCCATTTCTTTTTGCTGCACCCAAGTTTGTATCGTCCCGTGCTGAGGTCTCCTTCCTGAATGACTCTCGACACACACACAGACATTTGCCCTGCTTTTTCCTTCGTTTTCAGTTTTAGTTCCCACTCTGCTGCAAAATCAGTGTCTTTAAAAGCTTTTTAGAAATTATTTCAGGTTTACTATTTCGACAGTGAAAGGGAATTTGCTGAGATTCTGTAGCGACATAGACTGATTTTCCGGCATTTTTAAAAGGCCACAGAATATCAGTGCCCTCTGGCTTTCTCAGTCCGTCTGCCAGCTAATTTGCAGGCACCAGTAAAATCATCTTTCCTGTTCTCGGTACTTAGTTTTCCTCTGCTTTTGCATCAAGTTCTGTGACAATGAACAAGGGCACATCAGCTACAGAACTTTCTCCTAAAGCTTTTATTTTAACCTTCACGCTGGATGTTTGTCGCTGTAAGTTTATGTGCCAAAGACATGAGAAAGCAAAAGGCAGCAGTTTGTCAAAGCATGCTCTCTAGGGATTTGGGTTCCGTTTCAGCTGTCACCCTGTCACCATATACACCTATTGATGTAACTTCTGATGTGCAGCAACAAATGGTAAATAATTCCTCTCTCGAAGCGCAGTTCTGCTCGTGTTGGTGTCAGTGCTTTTGATCAATAAACCACTGAGGCCTCTTCCAGCAGGAATATTGTTCCAACTGTTGCTCGGGAACAACATGCTCCGTGCACTATTCCCTTGTTTTCAATGCAGCACATAAGTTTTTTACTTTTATTGACTCTTCAAGCAATATCTTCTTTAGCTTACTGTGCAGCTACTCTTCACTGTTTATCTACATCTCCAGTTCTCAAAAAGACTCACTGGTTTCTATTTGGATAAACTAGCCCTAACCAAAGCAAGAGGTCACTATCTGTATTCCTCCAAGCAAGGGTTTCAGGTCTTTCTGTAGCACTGGCACCTAATATAGCCATTTCTCCACATCAGGCCTGACACTCACTTCTAATGTAATTCCCTGGGTTCACTGAGTCCTTTCGAACTCGCGGCCTCTGTATTTTTTAGTTATGACGTTAGGTTTTGCCAGGCTGCTCCAGAGTCCAAGAATGGCACTTGCAGTAACTGACCGCTAGCAGGACATCCACTGCTTACACACTTCTTTATTTTTTAATCTCTTTCCTGCAAATGGAAAACTAGATGTGTCCACCAGTGCTACACGGAAGTGCCACAGTCCATCTCACTTGGTGAAACTGGTGACTTGGTGCTGTCTTTATCCAGGCTGCTGTAGACTGTATTTCTAGAAGCCTAGAACCACTGCTGTGCTTGTAAACCCGTGCAGTGCTTCCCACGTTATTAGCATTAGTGATATGCTAATATCATCAAAGCTAAGCACGCCTGTCCCACCAGTGGTTTCTCCTTTCTCCTCACCTCTTCCCGGTTTCTGCTATGAACTGATCCATTCAGAGGCTTCTTTCCTTACGTGTGTTCTAGTGCCTGACAGACCCGGGCTCGTGTTCTGCTTTACACTTTATGAAAAATGCAAATGCAGACAAGTGTGTGCTCTTGGCAGTACATTGATAGAGAGCTCCATTATTGCAAAGTCCTGGTGGTTAAAGGCACTGGGTGTGCACAACAGACAAACTGCTCTTCTCTTCAGATGGGTTTGTTGTTGTGGGGTTTTTTTCACAGACTCTGTCCACACTGGGATTTTCTTTTTCCACAAGTTTCAGATGGATTTCGGGGCTCTCTGTTATATAGACAGCTGATAGCGCTTCATTTGCCCAGTCTACGGAGTAGATGTCAGATTTGCAGAATAGTGCAAGCAATACTAACACTGCCATAAGGAACAGACTTTTCTAATATTCCCTTAGTAATTCAGTTTACTGAGTCCTTACGGCAATTCTATATTTTAGGGGTTTCTCTGTGAATGTGCAAGCATTAGCTTATTAAGTTAATAACAGTACATGTATTTCATTGCCGTTCTCTCCTGTATTCTGCCTTCTACCTCACAGCAACACACTTGTTGCCTTTTTTAAACCGTTCTCCTTGACTTATGCTCCCACTACATGGACTGAGTGTTACAGACGTTTTCCCTTGTCTCTGCAGCACACTCTGAAAGCTGTTTATCTGAGGCTCACATTCTGCATGTCTTCTCCAGTGTTGCACAGTGCTTGTGCAGTGCCTGATTACACTCTTGGTACATGCCTTTTTTCTGATGCTGTATCCAAGCAGAACTGAATAAAATTCTAAATTATAAATTCACACACAAATAAAAATCCAAGTTTTGAGAAGACTGAAAATATTTGCAGATTCATAAGGAATTTTGCAGCAGTTTGAAGTGGAGAAAAATAAATAGTCTACAAACATTAGACCATTAGCCAACATCTGACTAGGCAATATTTTTAATGCCACTTTTCATTTCAAAATGCTGAATTATGGTATGTTACCTAGTGATGTTAGACACATTGTGAATGTCACAGTCAACTAGCAAAAAGTTAGGGCTATTCCCTTCACTGCCTTTAATTCCCCCATACGAAGAGTTCCCCTCCCACCTCGCTGGCTCAGCACTCTTCACAGCTTTGCTGTAATGTCACTTTTTCGGTGCCACCTTTCATCTGAAGATATCAAAGCAAGCTACAGACACACGCTAATAACAGACTGTTCTTCAAATACTTATGAGGTAAGAAATTATTATAACCTCCGATTTATTGATGAGAAAACTGAATTAGAAATTTATTAAACTGAGTTAGAAATTGATTAGAGGTCGCAGCTGTTGGACTTAACCCCCAAAGGCCTGACTCCCAGCCAGGATCGGAGATCCTATTCTCCGATTCAGCTTAATGTTTTTACACATGATGCCAAAACCATCGCAGGTAGACTGGATGAAGGCATTACTCCCACGCCCCAGTACAATTCATTGTATTACACAGCTACCCTTACTACAACAAAGTGGTGTCATTAAAGCTAATCCTACGGAGCCCCACAGGAGCGTGTGACCAGAATGAAAGCAGCAGGGCACAGTTCACAAGCCACCAGAGAAGCAATTCACCACAGCCTGCTTTCAGAAGCAAAAGCCTCATTTTAAATAAAACAGAAAGTTTTACTTTGATAAATGCTGGCTGCTTCAAAAAGATACTCTGTTCTCAAATCTCCCCAGCTAAATGCCACCACAGCTGTAAGGGCCAACCACGTGTGCCGTGAGGCTGGGAATTATCCACACAAATAAAGAGCACAGCTTGAAACATTGACTTTTTCCTGATCAAAAGGGTCTGGGGGACAACTGGACAGTTTGGATCAGGCAAAGGATAGGGCTTTTATTATGTTCAAAGAGCACCCCAGTGAACAGAGGAGCCGATGTGGCTCTGGTGGCAGGGATGTGTTCTAACACTCTCCTCATCCCACACAAGTTACTCAGAAGCTTGGCTTTGGGTCTGCTTAGGGTTTGGGGGTTTTTCCATTTTTCTTTTTGTTGAAGAACTTCTGTAGGGAAAACCTGAAATACAATCAATCCTTTCATTAGCCTTTGTAATAGCATTCCCCATCTCAGCTGCCTCCCCCACATACCAAATAATAAATTGCAAGTATTACCAAAGAAACCTCAGCACGTCAAAAACATCTTCATTATACCATATTAAAGAAATACGTGCTTTACTTTTATTAAAGTACAGGTTTTATTTTTCTATGTGTTTTCACATCAATTTTCTTCATTTATTTCAGTCTGAAGTGAAAAGAGAATACATAAAAATCCCTTTCCATCCTGTTTTTTACCTAGCTTCAGTCACTAGATATTTTCAACTACATACTCTGAAATGAAAGTTTAACATGAAAAGATTATTCATGAAAAAAATTAAAATTATGAAATATTCACACTCTTCCGCTTCGTAAAGCTGTTCTTAACAAAACCTAAAGGATTTAAGCCACATGATAAGGCAGATTGCTCGTCAGAAAGATCTGTTTCGCTTTTAATAGCCATACATCCCAGTCTAAACAGAAAACAATCTGACAGGAAGGTATGTGACAGCTAAGCAATGTATTCCAAGCACATATATTCCATCAACATTATGAATTTTGCAGTTTATTTTAATTCTAAACAGAAGTACTGTGGCAATAAGAGCAATGGCTTTGGTCTCGATTTCTTACACAGCAATGCAGAAGGACATTGAGCTCCACCTTGTTCTCCAGTTGCTGTCTATCTTATCATCCTATAACCACATACACGATAAAATATCTTTACTAATGTCACAACAACATGATGGGACAGAGATCTGTTATTTAGAAACAAAAAAGAATCAGAGACCTTTAGTCCTCCTGTCTCAAACCAGTTTGATTTTCAGAGTTGTGGTGTTTCGACTGTAATCAATTTGCAGAAGAAAACTTTATAAAACCAAAATACCGCAGCACCGCTTCCGTAACAGATGAAACAATAAGGTAGTACAAAATTATATCGAAACTGCAAAAAAGATATCCTTCTTCAGTGGTTTGTTTTGGGTTTTAAATATCAGGCAGAAATTACGAAGATACTATTTTCTTTAACTGATCTCATGGGATTATCTGTGAGAATCGTTATGAAGTTAATATTTTGTAATTGTTTCACCCGAATATAAAGCGATAAAACGCCATTGCCACTGCAGCTTACCTGCTTCGTCTGCAAATGGAAACGAGTGTCTGGAGTCCACCCTGTTGCCAGCATTGGAAACCTACACAGCAATAGAAGCCATTGGCTATACTAGAGATTCCTGGAATAATGCCTGGCATATTATGACTAAAAGCTGATAGGGATCTAATTTCATTGAAGCAAGCAGCAAGGCTCCCCTTTGACCTGGGTGGCAGTTGTAGTGATTCCCCTGTTGAATAATCTGACATTTCCTAATAGTGGTCGGATTTGGAATCTTGTTAAAATACATGGCTTACAGCTACTAACTTCCCATAAAGCATTAATTCAAATATTCATGAGGCCCATAATCACTCAGTAAAAAATATGTCCTAGGAAGCACATTCTCGCAGCATATTTGTGCACTTGTATTTTTTTAATTTTAAAAATAGGTTTATTTGTCCTCGTTGTAAAGCTTATTCCCCCAAGACACCAGCTGGAAAGGGGAAGAGTAATATATGAAACAACACTGGCTTCTTCTCCTTTATGTGAGGTGATCAAAAAGTAGTTACTGTGCCTGTGGTGTAAGGAAGAGTGTTTTAATGTCTATGAAATGAAAATGGCATGTTGTTTGAAGGATGTTTCTGAAATGGATCCTCCTCATCTGAAGCCTGAAACTCCCTGTTTGACAAGACAAGCCTGAATACAAAACACTTTGATGAAATTTATGTTCATATTTTGAAAGCCCAGATCCATATTCTAAGAAGTTTGAAGCCGTGTCTTTTTCTTCAGAAACGACTCTTTCCTGTTCTTGCTCTTCCATCAAATACCTTCGCAGCCTATATATTCAGACTCTAAGAGATATGGAAGGAAAAGGGAATTTTTTTTTTGTTTTAAACATCACTGTGTAATATTGTAGATTAAATCATGGAAAAAACATTCCAAAAGAAGATTACAATCTGATGCAGATGGGAAAAGCAGCACAGCCAGGCAGGGTGAGGAATGTTATCAGAAACGCCTATTTCTATCCCGTGGTCCAGAGTACAAAAGTAGAAACATGTTTCCTTTAAACACACAGAAATCAGAATTCTTTCTGAGATACGATAATGCTGGAAGACTCCACCAAACAAGGAGAAGCTGTTTTTGAGCAAATCAAGGCCAGATTTTCCAAGCAGAGTGTCCAGTCGTGAATGCTTGAGAGGTTAAACACAAAACCTTTGGGAAGAGATACGAGAACAGAGGTGTAAGGACTCACACAGGCAGGGGACTGCACTAAAACAGTGTTCAGAGTTTGGTAACAGAGTGGATACAAGGGTAATGAAGACAGACATACGATATGAAGGCAACAACTAAGAGGAGGTATGAGAGAATAGGAATTTGGGGAAAACAAGAGGAACCAAAGTGCTTTGTTTTGCCTGGTTGAATTTCAAGGAGTCACAGGACATCCAGTGTGATTTACTAACAGGCGGATGAAGGCACTGAAAGCTCAAAATGTCTCTCCCAATTTGTTATGAAATAATAGCTGGCAGTGAACAATGAACAGTGCTCCCATATTTCTAATTAAATGTATGGATGACACTTTTTAATCTTGCTATACATATTCTACTCAATATAAAGCTTTGATAGACACTGAGCTGTAACATACAAGCCCTGAAAAGGGATGTATAGGGATGTAAGCACTGAGAAACTCTACAGGCGAGCATAACCTGTAAACACCACAGGTAGAAGACATTGTTTTAAAAATGGGTGTGTCAGCCTGATGGTACCATTGGTTTATATGGTCAAAATACTGAAATATTGCATTATTTCATCTTTCCTTCGTGTTTCCTTCAACTCCTTCACAGTAACATGGGCTAGTCAGACACAGATCTTGAGCTAGCACATATTGGTTGGTATAAATTCATAAATTCATTGACCTCAAGCCAGTGCCTGAAGATGGTTTTTCATCTGTGTACAGCCTCCCACCCTATTCACCACTTGCTGAAGAGCAGCGAGGGAGAATCCCCTTCTCATACAACCACAGGTTTTGTTTCTCCTCTCATTAAGTCCTTATAGGCATGTTAATATGCAGGTAGCACTGATTATAAGACAAAGCAGTTTTGATGGTGTTACACACACAATACTCCCTATGACATTGGCAAGTGTCTCTCCCTACTCTCCCTTCCTGATGGGAAAGGGTGAGAATTAGGCATAGCGCACTACCTTGGTTATAAATTATGCCCAAACCAGCAGTAGGTGGGACTGGAAGCCAGAAATACCTAGTACCTTGTTTCCATCCACACAGCAGACCACGTTGTCACCTCAGGGAAAAATTTCTATCTTACTGCATTACGTAAAGGCTGAATCTAGTCCATAACAGCAGTGAAAATATTTAGGGAAAAAACAGTACTGATTCACCATACTAAGCAACATCTTTGTGTAAAATTTGCAATTGCTCACACTTCCCTTAGCTTTCAGCACCCAGTCTCCCTGAGTATTGTTGTTTTCTACAGATAACTATTGATAGGTTGTGGCCAACTGCTTGGATCGCAGCAGTACATTTTAGCAGCAGGACTTAGGTTGGAATCTGTTTCAGGGCGGGGGGAAGCATGCCTAGAACTAATAACAGAGCTTGGCCCTGGGAATAAACACATGTCAGAGCATACAAAACCTGCCAGATTTTGTTTGACTCCGTGTATTAGATAAAATTTTGAGTTCATACTAAATCTACCCTCTCTGCCCACAAGCTAGAAGACAACTGAAATAGTTTTAATAGCACTGGGAGCATTACGTGGCCTGCTGAGTGTGTGCAAGCTGAGAAGGCAGGGTTCACTGCAGGCTGAACAACCTGAAAACAGCTTCCTCCCGCCATCAGAGCGCTGAGCAGCAAGGTCTGAACAGGATGGCACTTAAACAGCTGCTCATTTAGGGTCCTGAGCTCAGCTCAGAATCTGGGTGAGGACTCAGTACTCTTCACCGCTTTTATTTCTCTCTCGCTGTTTTTATTTTTCAAAATAAAGAGATGTAATTCATCGTTATAAGAAACAGTGCCATTTCAAAGCTAAGGAAAGGGACAGACCCCTTTTGAAAAGTTCTCTGCACATTTCTTCACTGGTCAACTACCACCACCTGAGAAGTGTTGACCTGCTAGCTAAGGCCTACAGGAGAAGAGCAGAGTCCTCAAAGACCTGCAGAGCAGGGGAAACCTGGGAGTGAGGGAGGGAAGGTGGGAAGGAGGAACTGCTCCACTGGCCCCTGCTGAAGAGCCCAGCAGATGAATAAAGGCATGAGCAGACAGACTGAAACCTGCTCAGCCCGTATTCACTGCTCTTAGCATCTCGGTGGGCTTTTTACTTTGAAAAAACCCCACCAAAACACAAGTATTGCATAAGATGAAGGAAATTACATAGCTGTAACAATGTATAAAATTCAAGGTAGACTAATCATATTAAACTTGCCTGAGATAAAAGAACACACACAAATTTGGGCAACAGATGACAGTATGGGGGTACAGAAGTCAGACCAAAGAGATGGGATGGAAGTTTCTATATTCTAGGAGGTCTTTGTGGCCTTTTCGTTGGAGCAAATCTCCACAGCAAGCTGCAGTATGGGTGAGGCAGGAGTGGTTGGCCAGAGTAGGCTGTGGGCAGCTCATGCGATGGGGTTCGCATAGGCATGGATGAAGCCTTGCTATCCAGGATAGAGGCAACAGGGCTCTGAGGTCCCACAGTCACCACCTGTGTGTAAGGAGATGTTACAGGAGATGAGAAATACCTGCTCAACAGGTCATCGGAGATGAGGACGCCAAATGATTACTGGTACGTTCTGGGAAGGGAGTGTTTGGTTATTCTCTAATGTCCTCTTACCTTGCTGCTGTCCTTTCCTCCCGTTAATTAAGAACGGTTTCGTGAATCATTTGACTTGTTATTTATGAGTGAAGAAGTACAGTTCATTGGGTAAAGCTTAATAATTGTGGCTTTTGTGTGAGAAGCAAAACCGGTGTTCAGTAGTGACCACTAGAACCTGAACCCAGCCTTTGCATCTGCCAATGCCAAATCCACCTGCTCCCAGCATTTCCCATCATCAGTCCCAGCAATACACGTACTCAAAAACGGAGGCAGCTCTATTATTAACACCCAGGAACAAACTTCTTCCTCAGAAGACAACCTCTGTGAATGCCAAAGAGATGGCATGAGTTTCCTTGGTGCTCTCTGCTTTGCCCGCTTCAGTATTTGTTACACTATCATGCTGTGTACTTGACATTGGTTTGTTCATCCTCTTACACAACTGTTCAACATCTATGAGCAGTTTCTGGTCATGTATCCAGAGTACAGCTATAAAAACTCCTTGTTGATCTCAGTCATCACTTGAAAACGTTAACTGAAGATAAATCTAGAATACAATCTCAATTAATTCACATCCTATGTATAGCAAAACCAATTATTTTACTGCATGTGGTGCTCACATTTCTCTTTCAGGTGATATTACAGTAATTTATACATTCACCATGGTGAACAAATTTTTCCTAGTATCCTCAACAGTAAAACAAGCATTTCTGATTAGATGACCTCAGCTACCTGCAGCTCTCATACCCTAAGTATAAAGCAATACTGAGTGATCCCACAGAGGCTGAGTAGAATTTTAATTGCAAGTTTGGTATATTTGTTTGGATTTCTTTCTGTGTAAATCCAGTAAATTCAGGGACATGCTTCTATATGATGACATGTTTCTATTTAGGATGCTGTAAAATTCCTCCAGCACTTTTGCTCTGGAGAACCTTAAAAGTCACTACAGGCTGTGATATTGTGATGAATAGATAAACACCTTTAAAATGTACATCATTATGAGTATTGCCTCTTAACAACCATATTTTTAGGGCAGAAATAAATTTTATTCAGTAAATTCAGTAAATATTCATTCTTACCACAAGACTGCTGTCCAGAGAAAGTCTTTTCCCAAATTCCCTTTTCTGTAGCTGTCTCTTTCTCTCCATAGTTGAGGTTATTTGTTTTCCTTTTGATCAACTAGAAATGTCAGGCTGTTTCCAGAATCACTGGAAAAAAAAAAAAATTAAATGCACATTTCAATATCCTACTTAACAGTTTCTGTCTTTCATCATTAACTTTGTAATAACCCAGCAGCTAATGACTTCGTGTCTATAATAGGCTGTGTTCCAGGAACAAATTTTCTGTGCCAAAAAAGCTAAACTCTCCAGACAGAAATATTACCAGTATGTTTGGGTCACCTCTCAAAGAAAAAAAAAAAAGAAAAAAAGTGCTACTATTGTCTTTATCCATACACCCCATATTTTCACAGTCTCTGTTGAAGTGGGCTGGGAGCTGGATTGGCAGAGCCTATGAAGTACCTGGGGCTGGGGAGGGGAGGCGTGCAGGGAAACAGTTCATTTCACATTAATGGCACTCCTCAGTAAGCCCTGCTCGTTGGCACATCTGTGCTGCTACTATGCTGTGCATATTTTGGACCTAATCCTGAAGAGTTCCAAAAGCTTTCGACTCCCATTACCCTTAATGAGAGATGAATGCCCTCGGCACTTTCATTATGTTTTTAACGTCAAAGATTCTGCTGTGACGATCAGCCAGCCCCGCTGCCTGTACAGGGTAGCCGGGGAATTTCACCCAGCAAAGCTCTCCGAGGGAATGAGTCTTCCCAGTTCGGTAGGGTTCGGTTATTCCTGGCTGACGGTTTCTACTAAAATCAAGTCACAGGTTACAAGTAACAATTACCAACTCTCTTTTCCTAAATGTTCCTGATGATATACATGTTTGAAAGTTTTAGCTTGTATTTTAAGGTAATATCTACCGTATGTGATTCAGGAACATGGGCAAAGCTAACGAATTTATTCAGTTTACAGAAAGTAGTAGGACGGTAACAGAAATCAGACTCTAGCCTAAATTAAGGCAGTCAGATACACTATAAATACAGAACCAAATGCAGGAATTTTCTCCTGCATCTCATAGTGGCTGCATTTCTGTATCAGAGGGCAACATCCTGTATCTCTCAAGCAGGGCTGACTCCATTAAGGACAAAGAGCTTTCACTACAAGAATTTGTCCGTATTTTTTAGTCAAGATTTGATGTGGAAGCCTATTTAAAAACATAATTCTAGTAAGGTTGAGATACTGATACAGTGCTACTTAATGCTTAACCTAAAGAAATTCATTGCATTTGACTGCAAAACAAGAGTAAGCAAAACACAAATTTGTCTGTTTCTGACACTTTTTACTAACTGAACAGCGCGTTCAGTCACAACCAGCCAGGTGACGCGTGAATCCCCCTGGGCTGGGCTGTAGGGTACCGCAGCTGGCATTCCCAAAAGAAGCCTTGCATGTGCCCTCCAGATGCATTTGCGTGCCTATGGATAGCCTTGACTTCTCCTGCATGGCCACGATTCCATCTGTCGCTGTGGCGATATCAAGCAGATAAAGCCAGCGCAACTCTTTCCTCAAGTTGTCCTCGAATGCTCTGCCAGGAGGGCACGCAGGAGCCTGACGGTGGGCCAAGCACAGGCTGCCTGCAAGGAGGGAGGGATGCCCTGGACACCGCCTCCGAAGCCAGCTGGAGTTCGGAGGGCTCCCAGAGGCATGTGGACTGGGGTCAGCGGGTACAACGTGGGCATCACAACCAGGACCGCTCTCCTACACTCGCTTTATATTTCTGGTTTACACTACACAAAACCAGAATTCAGGCCATTTTCTCCAAAACGGATATAAAACAGCCTCTATACACATTCGTCTACAGAACACATGCAGTGAGAACACGTACACACAATGGTAGGACAATCTCAGTTGTTGCACTGGGATCGTTTCAGCCTTGGTATTTTTTCCAGGTTTACCTGTAAGCCCTTGCTTCCTTTCTGCAGTCCCAGTCCTAAAGCTACACACACTATTTAATTCAGCTAATAAGGAATCTCAGTGATGGGCTATCACATAATTACCATTGTTTCCTGATTAGTTATCATGTCTCCAAAGAAATACCACAATAGATTTGAACAAACACAGAGGCAATGTATTACTCTGTTCTTGTGATTATGCCAAGAAATCACAAAAAAAAGATCTTATGTAATCTTTGTATCATTCTTCTGTGCATTCATCATGCCTGGAGAGCGTGACTTCCACCGAGGGAGTCTTTGTTGATCAGTGAGCACAGAACCACTTAGAAGCGAGCTAGTGAGAGCTACAGTTGGAGCCAATTATCCCTGAAGAAGGTCAAGTATTTATCATGAATAAGTGTCTGAAGTTTCTGTCTGCAGGTATTTGGTGGAACCACCCCAAATTCTAGTTTAGAAGTAAAAGGAGAAAGGATTATTATTAATTATTCCTGGAGTTTATATGCTATGCTGCCTTGGGCACTTCAAGGAGTGGATTTACTGTAGCCCAACCTAGGATGTGGACCTACTCATGTACTGGTGAAGCAGCCTCAGACCTGCAGACTCCACTCCTTCCCCCTTACACACCACGGAAGCTCAGATATCTGGGCATGTTACCATTAGCAGGCTGTCACAGATCTCTCCTGAAGAGTTAACAACCTCAGGCTGAACCCACTTAAAGTTTTGAATCAAAGGTAATTATCAGACAAGATAATACAATACATCGCCTGTACAAACACATGCTGGTGCCTCAAAGTACCCAACTCAGGAGGCCTTTAAAGCAAACTGATCATCAGAGTGAAGTACTTAAAAAAACAGAAAAAGTTTCCATCCTGGAACAGTCATTTTTGTGCATCATACTGATTGTCACAGAGAGAAAAAATGACCCTCCCAGGTAAATCTGTCTTCCTCCGAAACCAACCAAAAGACACAACAATTCAAGATGGAGCTAACACATCCTCTGGGAAGCTCAGCAGAGGAGAATGGTTGTCCAGATACAACAGTCTTGAAATGTAAAAGCACTGAGAATCAGTTTTCCCAATCATCAGAAATACTATTTCTGTGTTACCAAGAGAACTGACTGTAGAAATTTATCCGCCTTCCCTGACCAATTTGCTTGTCGATACCTTTACAGCAGAGACCCCAGTGATCAGCATTCAGTCCTTGCCTGTCCCATTTAGCTTGGTTGAACTGTGAACTATTGCAAAGTCACTTCTGATTTATGGTGTCTTTGCTGATACCGCACTCCCATATGTACGTTGCCAAATCTTTGGGGGCACATCTTACAGTTCTTTGTGCTGCAGGAAATTTGTGTGCTGTAGGATTCTTCTCTAAGGGACTATAGAGTTCAGCTACACTGAGCATATTGGGGAAGGCGCTGAAGTTAGAGGCACTTGGCGATTAAGCCTCTATCCTCACGAAGCATATGGGGATCAGTCTAGGAGAATGCAGGTCCCAGATGTTTGCTGACTGTCTTCTCAGTTTTGCATTCAGGGGAGAAGTTTTTGCACAGACACAGAAAAAACTCTTGGGTGAAGACCTAAGTGGGATCTTGCCTCACTGTGGTATACCCTCACTGTTCATAAAGCCAGCAAGCCAGAGACATCAGCTTGATTATCTATCCTAAAGCAACGTATTTTTAGTACTCAATAGAAGAATGTTCATTACTTCAGGAGATGGCTCTAAAACTCTGCCCTGGAGAAATGGTGTGATTAACATAGAAAAGCACTCTTTAAAATCTATGAGAGAAAATTTTTTTTATTATAATACCTTCTTCATTTCTAGTAGTAACAAAGGATGATTGATGTATATTGCTTTAGCTGATGAAAATGTATAACATTATATTCCTTAGATAAGCATCCAAGATATTTTCAGACACTTTGAAACTGCAGTTACATTTCAACAGAGCTATGCCAACATATGCCAGCTGGGAAGCAGCACACAGTATATTTCTTTGGTAAGTGGAAATGGACTGTATTTATTTTTCTGTCTCTAACAAATTAGTATAAATTTAGCAGTTATGACACATGACAAAAGTGACAGCTCTGCAAACTAGCGTTTAAATTCAGGATAGATACAACGCAGCCTCCTCACGCTCTGCTTTGCACACCTTAATGCTGCCAGAAGGCAGAGCACCTGTAGGGCAGCAAGGTATTCCCTCTGCTTGTCCTTCTGAGGTGTTAACAAGAGGACAGGTTTTGTGCTGTGGACATCAAAATATTGGGTAATGGGATGAGTCCAAAATTATACAGTGATCACCTTGAAGCACTTTCCCCTGCTCTGATAGTCCTGCTTGTTTGACAGCCATACTTTCAGGCTGAGAGGAATAACCAGAACCGGTATTATCCCTCAGCAATGAAAGAAGGGAAATAGTATCACCAGCGCAGGTCAGGAAGCAGCTATGAGAACATAAAGACTGTCATCAATGCAAATGTTAGTTAGAATGAACAGGTGACCTGAAGGTGAAAGATTTTCTATCTCATTACCAGTCTCTGGAGTGATTCAGTTTCCTGAGAACCTAATTAAATGGAATTGAATCTATCATTGTCCGGCTGTGGTTTTTTGCCAGCTCTGGTGCTAACACCAATGTGCATGTGCTTGCTTTTGCTGTGGTATTTGTAGGAAAAGGAGTAGAATTAAGCACTGTACACTTTGTTTGGGCCTTCTCACAACCCAAAGGAAAAAAAGAGTCCAGAATTATGGACCTGATGTGTATTCAACAGATTAAAGATTGCACAGTTCTATAAAATCATATTTCTCTTCCCAGGCCTAGGCCAGTCAAAAATGCTAAGTTTGTACTGAGCTGTTTGAGCTCTTCCCTCATTTTTTTTTAAACCATTAGAGTGTTCAAACCACCAGAGCAGTAACAGCAGAAAACCCCACCTTCACAAAAGATGAGAAAATTCTGCCTAGTGATTAAAAGTGAGCCATGAAAATGGTTTCATTACCACACCCCTATCTCTCCCCATCATGGTATTTAGTCTGGTCATGACTTTAAGTGATGAAGTGGAAAAATAATTCCAAAATTGTCTTTTGAGCTGATGTTTCAAACTTCAACACTTGGGAAACAGAAAACTACAGCGACATCTGCACTTATGCAACCTGAAACTTAGCTAGATGTTTTTTGTTTCGCCCACAGTGTGTTTCATAGCAATGCTGGAGGCAGGGCCTGCCTGCCTAATGCCCAATACTCCCAGGTATTTGCTTAGACTGGTCAGCAGTTCGTTAGCGCTAATATATGCATTATACATTCACACCCACTGGATTAGGTTGCTATTTAGATAAGCAAGCTGCATTTTTGCAGAGAGGGAAGGAGAATGTGCCATGTGCCAGCATTAATGAGTTAATTAAATTAGAAAAATTCCAATGCAGGAACCTAAAATGCTTAGATAAGTAGAATACTATGGGAATTACAAGGCAGTAAACATAGCACTGCTGTACCATTCTGCCTACATATCTATATAATCTGAATGGCTTTGGAAAATTATATTAAATTAAAATATGTCAAGTCAGTCAGAAAATATCTAGATACAGACTATTTCCTAGTCCTCTTTTTTTTTTGTTCTCCTGTGCAATAATTCATTTTGATATACCCTGAATTTCTTACAATCTCTAAAACTGATCCAGAGGATATTGGAACTGTACAGGCAGCGCACAGAGTCAGCTGTGCCCTGCAAGTTATTTTGTAATCCAAAACATTCCCTAACCCAGTAGTCCTCTAATTCCGGTTGAAAACCATCCAGTGGTCACCCACAAGGCCATGATAAACTAGCCTCAAGGAAGTGTGGGAAGGGCTGGAGAAAGACAAGGAACTTCTCGTCTTTGTTGTGATTTTAATTATGTGTGATGACACTGACATGGCAGTCTACAAAGAAACTGAAGGTTGACTAGTTTAAAAGCCAAACGCTGTGGATTTCTCCTGCCCTTACCCCATCTCTTGAAAGGGATTCAGTAGAGCACGTAGGGTGGTCTCATGCAATTTTGGCTGGCAATCACTTGCCAGCAAAGAACAGTTTCTTAGCACTATGTTCTAGAAACACAGCATTTAAAATAAAGCATCTTAGGTACTAAATTCCACCCTATTTCAACCACAGTTTTCAATATACATTTATGCTTTCTTCATGCAAGATAATCTTCCATTTATTCAGCAAACTAAACAACCAGTAAAGCTTTCTATAGAGCATTGCTTCTAGGATTTAAACAAGTTACGATTAAGGGCTTAAATCTAGCAAACCTATCAGTGTGCTCAAAATAATACCAGGAATTTCAATAAAACAGAAAATAAAGAATAAGGCATTAAAGATGTTATTACTATGACAGCTGTCAAGATGAATTGCATGAGAAGCATTTAAAAGATTTATATCTCCGAATCTCACCAGGTTAATTAAACGGATGCATGCATTCATTTAAGAGGATAAGGTGGGTTGCAGTGACATAAAATGAGAGGGCACAAGATTACGTTCTTTCAGCATTAACATGAATGGGTTGAACTGATATAATTTCTGTATTCTGTAATAAGCATGATTCATCCACTGCCATTTTCAGCTCTCATTTTCTTTCTGGGGGAAAAAAAAAAAAGACTACGAACATTTATAGACTAACATAATCAAAGCTTTAACCTTTTCAGCGTTTTCTGTTTGGATTGGCTGTCCATTTTTATCATGGGGTTCCAGGGCCATGCTGCAGGGAGGAGAAGAATCGCCAGTAAATTACACCAAAGAATGCTGGAAAGGTCAAAGCATTACCCTCCCCTGTTTGCTTTTATAGGACATATGAAGCATTCATATCAGGCAATAAAATTATTGAGAAAAAAATGATGAAAGATAAGCAGACTGAAAGCATGAATCTGTTGTCAGGATAACAACTGATCAGCATGAAAGAAAAGGATATATTACAGTGTTATCATCAATAAAAAAGAGATTACGACAATGGTGTTTGTGTATCCTTAGTTTCTGCACCGAAATCAAATCCTTCTGAATGCTGTAAGGTCTGCAGCCAAGAGAAGGATATCCAAGCAAAACTGAGACTATTCAGACTCAAGAAAACATTAGATACAAAGCTCCCATTTCTTGGGTGAGTTTCTAACCACTCATTATTATATGATCTATTACTATCTACTGTTATAAATTGTATGATACAGGTTACTATATGGCAAAGATGCATTCCCTTAACCATTGAGCCTCCTCCAGCAAAGCTTTGCAATCGAGGCTGTTCATCTGCAAAAGGCATGGTCTGAACACGCCTACAGCACCACCTAACTCTAGGGGATTCAACACACATTTGCTTCCCTTGAGAACCACAGCTGAGCTTCAGTCAGGAACGGGCAGTTCCAGGCGCCTGGAGAAGCTGAACACCAGGACTTGAGGAAATTCACTCGGGGAACTGCTACTATTCACACAGCTAAAGGGTTATGGGGGGATTTTTAGGTTCAAAAACAAATGTGCCATTTAAATCCCAATAAAGACGCCTCTGGCATTTTCTGGCTTAAGGCTCCTAAATATGAATTGCTAAATGCAGCTTCTGTCATTTAGTACATTGTTAGAGCGAGTTGTTTCTCACGGTAAAATGGCTGGCTGGCACAGAGAGCCAAACAGGAATCTCATTAGGTTTCAAACACTGAATTACAAATCTTCATCAGAGGAAGCAGCGTCTGGTTTAGGAGACCAAGAAAGATAAAGTACCAAATTCATACATGTTCATCTGATACGCTGCAATGTTCAGAAAAATGCATGCAATTAAATCAATATCTGAATCGATCTGACAGACAGCGAACTGGAGGGAAGAATTTAAAATCTCCAGTCAAGCTTCCTACATATTGCTCAGTTTGATTTGTGTTTCCTTCTCATTTTTCTTTCATTGGTGTAAATTAAGGCACTATTCAATAAAGTCCAAGAATTTCAAACCTATACGTAAGACCTGTATGTGGGTCTCTGCTGGAAGCAATTGTAGATTACCAACTCAAGTTTTGAAACTAGATCTAGGAGCCTGTGAACTGTGCCTAAACATCCCTTCTTTGAGACAGATGCATTTCAGTCAGCATCCCTTTTGCCTGCCCATCTGTCCTAATCACAGTCCAGAGGGACCACTAAAAGTCCTCAGCTCTTTGTGCACGCTCCACCCCTTCCACCTGCACTGCTCAAAGGGGTGATGGCTGCAACAGGCACCGGATGGCTCCGTGATCCAAACACAAGCCCAACAGACACCAGAGACCGAGTATACTTCGGAGCTTTTTGTCACTATCACCTCTCTTGTTTCTCATTCCCTCATCTTGCAGTTCGCACACAATAAAGTATTTTGCTACAAACACTTTCTAACAGCACATTTTGGTGAAGAAAAGCAGTTTTGTGAGATGAAGTGTCCCAGATCAATGCTACTCAGTTTGGTCCTCCCTGGCAGCAGAGATGAAAGGAATGAAAGATCATTTATTTACTGATGTACACCAGCTCGTGGATATGAGGTATTATTAAAATCATCTTAACTTAGTGGTAGTGTTCAGACCTCTGGTTTTACTCCACAGAGCACTGGGTAACACTTCAAAATGTTCGTGTGGCTCAAAGGAAAACTCTGAATATAAAATAAGTATTGTAAAAATATTTCCTCGGTTACTAGGAACATCTTCAGCACCCAGCTCTGCACATCCTCCTTAGATAACCAAAGTCATTTGCATCAGAGGGAATATTTCAATGTCTAGACTGCAGAATTTGTTTCTAATGAATCTGGGGCTTTGTGGGTTGTAACAAGGTGTCTCACATTTCACCTTGCTGTACAGGCACTCCCAGTGGACCAGAGCCTACCCTTACATTACAGGCAATAACTTTATAATGAAGGTATTAGTTCAGTAACAGCCCAGAAAAGAAGCTGAATCAACTCATAATCCCTTTCTGTCATATGAAAAGTAAGGGAGGATGTGGTACCGTGAAATATATGTCATCCCTCCATGATCCAGGAAGATGGTAACTGAGAAAGGGCTCAACTCATCTATCTGCATAATTTGAAAATAGCCTCTCCACCCCACCATGACTAAAGGCCACCCTGGGGAAGAATAAGGGGAAAGACAGCAGCGATCTCTTCCTGTGCCAGCCAAACCCTGGTCTGAAAGAATGGACTGCAGCAGACGGACGAAGGAAGAACACGCAGCCTCACGAGGCTGAGCAGCTCCAGGTGCTTCCCGCACAGGACACTGTGCGTATTTTTATGAGAAAAATTCTTCATATGTGACTTGTTTTTCTGTACAAATACCCTCACTGAGGCCGGTAAATCTGTACAGTTAGGCCAGCTATAACTACAGCTGCAGCTCCTTGGACTCTGCGGTCACCTCTGTTCACTGCTACAGACAAGACATGTAAAAGAGTTGTGGCACTGGAGCTGAATTTAGAGGTGACAGAACTAACTTAGCTCCTGTAAGTGGGGGAACTAAAATCCTTCAGCTGGCTCCCCAGCTGTTCAGCCTTTGCAGAATTTAGAAGTCTACTCTCTTTTCAGCTGACTTAACATCACCCAAGGATCTGACCCAAAGGAATTCAGCTCCAGCTTCCCAAACACACTGCAGTGGCATCTCTCCTTCATGCTCATGCTCACAACGGAAAGGCGACAGGGTATGACTCAGCTCTACCCCTTTCAGTTTTGTTGTGGGATGTATTCCCTGTACATCAATGAGCATATGTAAAGAAAACCTCCAGAGACATTTCCCTGACCAGTTCAAATTCACTTTATTCTTACACAACAGGACTTCGGGATATCAAGACTGCAACATTAAAAGGAATACACATTGATTAAACTCCATCTTCAGCTTATGGCCAAGAAAACTCTTATGAAAAAGTTAAAAATGAAAGATACGCTGTCCTCATCCATATTTCCTTAGTCAGTGACAGACCACTGAACAAGTGCCAGCATACCAAACAGCCCTTCACCTCTTTTTTTTTCTGCAAGTCTAGAGCGATCTCATCTCAAATGCTGAATTCAGTTCTGGGCCAAAAGAATATAGACAAACTTGATGGAATTCAGACAATAGCAGCAAAGACAAAGTATTGACTTTGTGGGAAACAATTAACAAGTCCCTTCATAGTAGTTTCAAACAGTGACAAAGAGACTAAAATGGCAAGGAATGACCATCTACACAATTTTGAGGGACGTATACTAACACTGGAGACAGTGAGGAATTGATTAAGTTATTGACAATAGGCTGAAAAGAAATAAAGGGGGGAAATGATGCTGAGTATCTGAAGAAATTACCTAAAGTGAAATCCAATAGAGATTGATTCCTAGAGAATCAAAGGAACACTTGTCATATAAAAAAAAATAATAAATAAATAAGGCAGGATGAAGTGCAATAAAACACACCAAATGTGAGGATGCTGCCAGGAGTGAGTTGTCTGTAGACTCTGATGGGGAAGAAAAGAGCCCTCTCTCTCTCTTTCTTCTTGGAATCTCTCTTTTTACGTTGCAGGGGTTGATCCACATTAAAGACAATTAGAGTGAAAGGCTTTTGCTTTGAGGAAAAAAAGAAGAGCCACTCCATGCTCCCCCTTATGCAGTCAGTTGCCGGCAGTGCTTACTGCAGTTTCTCAGTGTGAAGACTGGCTGTCACACACTGATTTCTAATTTTTCCATCTGCCAGAAACTTAATAAAAATGTAAATTAAAAAACATTCATGATTTTCCTACTTAAAAGGTTCATAACTCTTCTATGTTTTATGTCATTCTACCAGTCTTTAACTCATCTGCACTCAGCTCTACCAAGTGAAACAGGAGGAACACACAGTCTGCCATCACAGGAAATAATCTGACACATTGAGATTATGGATACAAGTACTATCCAGAAAATATTAGAAAGAAAGGAGGCGTACTATTAAAAGTGTCTAGTCTATCTCTCTCTCAAGCAGCTGTCCATTTAGAATCCAAAGTAAAAATCTACCGAAAAGTGGTAAAAAGATCAAAAAAAAAAGAAAAAAAGAAGAGAAAACCTAGTGACATTTCAGAAGTTCGTCACTCACTAAAATCTGAAAGATATTTTTGCTTGCAGTACCAACAGTTTGGTTGGCACAGGATTATTCTTCCACTTTTTCTTATAGAATTTACGTTAATGCCTCAAATGGGATTTTTTTTTCCCCTAGATTATTTCTTAGAAGTAATGCCATGTACATTTAGATAAAGCTTTTAAGATCATAGTTTATACACCTCCAGTCTTGGAATAACTGAAGTGATTCAATTTTATTGTTTGTCTTGAATTTCAGCTAAAAAAAAATAATAATTCAGTGGAGAAAGGGAAAGCGTTTATACTCTTGCATATTCTAAAGGATGCACTTTGATTTTTGAAGTGCATTTTGAGACTAAATGTAACATTTTTAAGTATTTTGTTCTGCATAAGGTTTATTAAGGGGGATCATAAGCAAGGAAGAAAGAAAGTGTACTTGGTTCATTTCAGGCAAGCTCTAAGTGTTTGCCCATATTTTAAGTTGGATTCCTCCTCTTGAGTGGGTGGTTTAAGTTGATTCACTAACTTCCACTGTCTCAGTTTCTCCGCTATACTGTGAAGGTAATAACATGTAGTATATATAAATGCCATTTACAGAATAATTCCTCTTTGTCAGAGACTTTAACAGAGAAACTTTCTATTAGTGCTGCTGCTCTGTGTCATTACTCTTGTCTATCTACCAGACGTGTACATCGCTACACATCCAAACAGGGGAATGAGTCTCCAAATTCTGCACGGTGCAGCAGAAGACACTCAATTCTCAGCCAGCTCTTGGCTATTCTGTCAAAATAAATCTGATTGTCAAAATGCAGCTAGGACAGAATTAAACCCAACAAAGAGGCAGAGAAGAGTCTGCCACCAGCCAACTGAAAGCAGCTATGCAGGCAACAAGCCAGATATCCTCTACTTCCTCCACAGACTTAAACCTGGCTCCCCTGCAGGGCAGACCAGGAAGCATTAAAGCAGCATTTTTTTACTTTTTAAAATTAGAACAGGCCCCTTCTTTTCTGTAATAGTTGGAGGTCTTAAGCAGGATGCTGCAGTCTTTAGTGCTGTTCACCTTTTGTTTTCTCGGAGAGACGAGAAACTCTGAAGAGGGCTCCAGGAAGGGGAAGAGGAAAGAAAAGAGAAAGCCAGGTGGGGCCTTCATGGGACTTCTTGCCCAGGGAGGTCTCCTAAATCCACAAGGAGGGGTCATATCCTTTCTTTCTTCTTGGGTGAGGATTCTTTGAGTTAAATCGTAATCTTTGCTTTGCCTCATGCTGGGTGAGCCACACCATCTCAGCTGAGCATGGTAGGAGCTAAGGCGATCCAGGCTCCTACTGCTGCTGCTTAAGTTAGATACCTAAGGGGGTGATCTCAAATATGGTCCCAGGAGTTATACAGAATCCCCCTGTAACACACAAGATCCAAACCTGGAGTTCAGGTAGAGAGAAATAAGTACAAGAAGTAAAGAGTAACTTTTTTCCACAACAGACAATAGCCAGTGGGTGAAAGTGAGACTTGAGTGCTTTACTAGGGAGACAGAAAGATTACCTCCCTGCCAAGAGCAAGGAAAACATTGCCTAGGGTTTGTGGTATACACCTCCTCTGTGTTGTCATGCTGCCCATGGTCGTGTACCTCATGAACCATTCCTTTCTCAGGGCTGTGCTGAAAGCTATCATCCAGTCAATAAATTCTTATCAATGTCTGTTTAAAGCTTTTTCTTGTGACAGGAGATTTTTGTGGTAATCAAGAAGAAAAGCAATTCACTTGATTAAAGATTGGTAAATATAAATGACAGAAATGGTTTCCTATGAACATCGTGATATATTCCCAATCAATATCACCATGACAGAATTGCAGCTTAAGGGAAGGAAGTTATTAGTTTTAGGAAAGGCACATAATTAAATACAAGACAAGTCTACAGATTCTCAAGCAGAGAGACAAGGAGAATTGCCAGCCTGAGACTTTGTAGACTGTGCTACTGTTGTCTCTTCTTTTCAGTTCATTTGCTGCTGTCTTTCATTTACTTGTGCAACCTTAAAGTAAAGATGAAGATTTTAGTCTCAAATGTTAGGGCTAACAGCCAGTGACATAACAGAGATCTGTTTATTAAAATGTTAGACCAGGTTTCACTTTAATACTTTCTTTCAGAAGCAGCTACTAGCAGATGTTAAAAACCCTTAATGATTTAGCTGAACTTTTAGTAATTTCTAAATGCTTCTCTTGTGTAACTGTAAAGAGCACCTAGGCCTTTTACCACCAGCATAACATGGGGATTGGATAGATCTGATTATTGGTAATGAGGATTTTAGCCTTTCACCTCTGGATCAGTGTCTCAAACTCAGACCAGGTTGGTACTGAATAAAAGTCATCTCCATCAGCTGGCTGTTCCGTGACCTCTATGAAATATTACAAGTTGGTAGTGGACAGGTGTCTATCTAATTAAAATACACTTCGCAAGCACAGTTGGCACCCTGGAATTTTCTTATTATGAATCTATAATTTGCTCCCCCCAGCTCACAAATGGAAAGTATTCAGGAGCACTGAGATGTCATTTAAAAACAAGGAGGATACAGTGTTCTTTGTTAATCCCACAAACAAAGTACCTCTGTTTCTAGAGCAGTTTTGAATCCCCGGACAAATGCTTTTGTGCACTGCAAAGATTATTATTCAGGCTATTCAAACTCATGAATTAGAAGTAAAAGATCGACTTTAAAAACTGATAAAAACCTAGAAGCCTGTAGGTTATATTGCAAAATCTCACAGCCAGTGCTATGTATGGTGTTCACTGTAAAGAGAATATTTTTCCACACAGTATCAACAAAGCAGAATCACACAGGGTGTCCCATATATTCATGAATCTGCGTTAATTCAATCAGTATTCCCAGACATCCACACAGCACTTGAGTCTTTTTGGTGGTCAAAAATACAAAAAAAAGAGTTTTGGTAGGAGAAGGTATGCCCGATCTCAACATGACGTGGTTTTTCTGACTAGGAATTGAGGCAACAGTTTTACATTTGAGTAGGATTTGGGGGATGGGTAAGGGGAACAGCACAATATTTTATGGCTTTTGATTAACCAAGCCCATAATTCAAGCCTCAAGCCTTTAATCTGTTTCTCTTCTTTAACCCATTCAGCGGTTTTGTCAGAGAACGTGTGAGAAAATGCTCTCCCTTGACTTTGCTTTCTTCTTATCCTAATTCTGACCTGAGCGAGGCAGAGCACTTCAGGCTGAGGCCCTGTGACAGATGCAGCTTCCTAGAACTGTAGGACACTCAGAGACAATCAGGGAAATCTTTGTGGACTTGCCAATGACTCCCATCTGTGTCAATGAAAGATGTAGGGAAAATGTTATATGGAATCCAAACAACAGGGAAGGACATTTAAGTACAAGTAAATCCCCAGTAGTGAAAATATATATGCAAGATGTTTCACCTCTCTGAAAAGAAACATTGTTTGGTCTGACCTAGTTCAAGATACTAAAAGATTTATAAGAACATAAAACAACAGTTGTTAAGCTTGGCACTGTTGTGCTGTAGGAGAAGGACTCGGGATCCACCCGAGAAAAGAGCCCTCAGATCAATGTGGGAACACCACAGAGAAGACATTAGTTAGCTCAGACATCAAGTAAACTTAATTTTGTGAGGTGAAAAGAGAAAAGAACCACACAGAAAACCCAAGGAAACCCAAAGTTTTCTAATGGTCCTACTAGGAAAGTCCTACTAGGAATTTTCTCCTTAAACTGGTTTCCTCAGCCACTAATTTCCCCTGCAAGTGGCAACTGAAATACAGGGACAAAACTACCGCTAAGCAAATCTCTAGCACTGATGCCCGCAGGCTCCAATTTATATGCCTTAAAATTAGTCTGCTCTTTACATACATTTCAGATGAAATTGTTAAAAGGGAGAAGAAAAACAGGAATGTGCGGAATCAGAGCAGGTATCCACGCACCCATTTTTAACATGTTTCTGTCACGCTGTCCAGAAGAACATCTATAACATGCTCAAACTGAACCACAAACCCAAAAAGTTAAGAACTGAAGACAGCCACTGTTAACAAATGCATGAGACTCATTCAGAAAGACCTTACAAATCAGCAACGAGGGGAAGAGAGAGCAAATCATGCAGAAACTATTTAATCAATGAGTAGAGACAATTATAACATCTGTTAATCTTTTGTGTAGGTTATAATTAGATGCTGCGGAGGAGTAGCCTTTAAGGGGGAGGCAGGGAATCCTTTAACATCTGCTAGAAGGGCAAACACTGTGCAGTAAATGACTTTAAATGCAATCAGCAAAATGAGAGCTGTGCAGAGTTCACAAAAGGCCTGTATAAAAGATTGAGGAAACAAAATATTTTGCCAAAGGTCAACTCCTGCAGCAGTAGAGGCTGAATAATGACTGCTAGTTTAGAGGCCACATCAAAAACAAACGTGATTGTACCTCTGAAAAACAATTCTTTTCTCATTTGTGTCATTATAGCAAAAGCACATGCTGCTGCTGTATATCACGTCAGCTTAATGACTTATTAGGGCTGTATCTATCAACCTTGAACAGTTTAGAATAAACAGGTAGGTATGATGTATTTTAAAGACCCAAACTCAGACTAATTAGACTGACACGGAACTGTGCTGTACTGTAAAAGTGATGTGATTCTGATTTTAAATAATTAATCATTCAGCAGCTTCTAAAAATCCAATTATTTACTCATTTTGCCCTTGAAAACAACCATATGCTTTAAGCTGTTACTCACTGAAAATGTGAGACCGAGAGGGAGTTATTTTATCCAGTTTAACACGGCCCTCTACTGGCAAAATAACCCCCCAAAATCTTATCACTATGATCCATTTTGTCAGATCATTTCAGAGCAGCTGAAAAGATCCTACATGTTACAGCAAAGTTACACCAAACCTTACAAGGTAGCAGACTAGATTGGAGCTTTAGGAATTTGCATAAATTAAGCCATTGCTTAATCTCCCCAGAGCTCCTGCACCAAGAGCACTACCTCCTTTTACCCAGCAGATGCAGTTCTGGACTTCACCAGAGCACTGAAGAAAAAAGCCAAGTGCTCATATCTAGTGGCGTGAGTCATTTTAGCAGCAAATGCAATCCTTTTACTCCTGTCAAGTTGTGCTATATTCCTCAAGGAGTGCCATCGATTCCCAACAGGATCAATGCACACACGTGATTTCAGTTTGCACAATTAGGTAATACTTGGTGTAGGCGAAGCAAGCACGATATAGTCCAGCTGCAGAAAGATTACTATTCAAAATACAAATGCTAACGATCACCAAAAAGCAACTTCACTGCAAAAGAATTCCTGCTTCCTTCTTTTACTGAAAATCCACAGTGGTGATTCAACACAGCTTCAATCAAAGTGAGGCAGACAATGAAACTCGCCTCTGTTGTTGCATGCAGTAATTAACTCTTCCTATTCGTATTATGTCTGAGCAACAAAGAAACAAAAGGATACGGTAAACTGTTGAATTTAACAATTAGATAATGATGAATTATAATAATCAATTAGCGCTGTCAAAGAAAGCAATTTGTGACATGCATTTGATTCTGCACAGACCAACTGTGTGCACACACTATCCAAGGCTAGTTTGGCTCTGGAAAACAAATAGCGTTGTCCTGTGGCAAGCTTATCAAACGTGCGGTTTAACAGTAGCACTTGTTCTTGCTGTGTGTCAATACTAACAGACCATTTTTCAGCAACATAATTTCTATCCACTGCTTTATAATCCAACCTGCTTTTCAGGGTCTGCATCGTTCATAGCCCACAGACAATGTTACTGCCAGTTTCCAGGAGCCACTGCTGCTGTACAAACCACGTTTATGTGATTCACCTGAATGCCAGTCAATGGAATCATAAAAGATTCCAAGTATTTTTCACATAATAGCTATCTAACTTTTCATCCCCAAAACGTCATGACTAATTTATGTAACCATCAGGGAATACCTAACATAATTCAGGTTTCTGCATGCTACAGGAGCGGTGTCATTAGCCAGCAGAGAACAGAGTATTACCAGTGTTAATGGTTCATGTTCTCTTTACATTGTACATTTGTCCTGTTTTTGTAATAAAACTGTGTATTAGACACTATAACTTCCAAAGGTGTTTTGGCAGCTTTGGCATGGATTTTTCTTAAGCCTAACTCCAATCCTGCCAGGAGCTGAACAGGCGCATAAGTGCACAGGAGCTGCAGAGCATCGCGCCGCATTTGGCCCTGGCTGCGCTGTGCTAAGCTCCTCAGCCAACTGTGCTTCCCTTTGGCACCTTTGTTCTGTGGCTTTTATCCCAACCTCAGTCCCACTTGTCAGATGATGACAGGCTGGAGTCTGCACTTATTCAGTTTCTTTTCAGATGGTGAGAAAGCCTAAAGAATTGACATTCTGTTGGCGATTGTCCCCTTTAATGCCATCCCAGAATGTTATCAGATTATATGTGGTATCCTTGGGCAGATTTCTCAGACCCAGGGAAATTCAACCAGGGGATCCCTCTGGTGAAAAGTGAGCTGGCTTTGTATCCTAATTTGCTACATTGGAATATAAGAAAGAAAATGTAAATACGAGAAGGGAAATGGAGGAGAGGAAAATTAAAATCAAATGCCCCCAGGCTCATCAGGTTTTGAGAGTCTCCTTCTGCTCTTAAGGTAATTAGCAGAAGATTTGCTCTTGACTGAAGTGGAAGTGGAATTGTACCCTACCACTTTACATTTACTGGGGCAGAGTTTCTACTTCTTTAAATCTAAGCCTCTACACACTTATACACAACCCATGCACAAGGACAACAGCAGAGAAGTCCATGAAGTTTTCTTAAAAAGGAGTAAAATTCACATTTGTAAGATTAGGACTTGAACTTAAAATTAATTTAAGTGAGAAACATAAGTGGGATTTGAGCAATTTTTTCAAACTCATTTTGTTCTAATTATTTTGAAGATTCTGCAGGCATTTGCCAACATAATACCCAAGTACTTTGCAAGTGTAAATATTCTTACCAGTTCACAGCAGTAGATCATGGTTATGGGCCACAAGGTGACAATGGGAAGGAAAGACTGGCCCACAGGAGTCAGCATGGCAGGGATCAAACCACCTAACCTTAAACCCATTCCTTGTCCCCGGGGGAAAGGCTCTATCACAGTTCTCTGCTCCTCACCTTATATTCAGTGGAAGCTTCTGAGCTACAAAAAGGTCTTTTAAAGAACATGTAAACTTTTTGTTTATACTATTTCTGAAGGAGGATGAACACCTAAAGAATAAAACTCTATGCTCTTCTTTAAGCACTTATTTAAAACCCCAAAAGCCTTTTCCATTCGCATGGCATCGATCAATGGAGAGCTAAATTTAGGGCTTATTTCCCCCCCACCCCCCTCAGGAGAATATACTTCAATTCCAAAGACAGAACAACAGCTCCTAAGCTGCGCAGTGTCTTGACATGCCAAACCACATTATAACATCAAAAAGAGACAGACAGATTTTGATCTGCGGTAGAAACAGGGTCACTTGAGAGGGCCATCTGCAGTTGTAGCCACCCAAACCTTAGTCAGAAGCCCGAAAAATCTGTGGCTGTGTGGGACTGAGAGGCCTCGTAAACAAAGTCAGAAGCAAGAAAAGCAAAACAAAATCAATACTGCTAATAATTTAGGAGGAATTCTCCAATTCCTATTTGATTGATTTGTATGGACTTACCCTCATACACATGCCAATCATAGTGTTCTGATTTCATTCTTCAGAAATGTGCTTTGTCTCCACAAAAACAGATCATTAAATAGAGGTAAACAGTAATAAAAGAGTTCCTCGTACAGAGTGACTGTGATCAGGTTACTCCCAGGAAAAGCCACTGCAACTGAAATTGCAGTAATTTAGAACAGCTTCTGGCAAATTATTGAAATGAGAAGCAGGAGACCTGGGGTTTGTTACCAGCTTTTGAAGCAGGTAGACTAAGTTTTAATAAATCACATCCACAGACCAGTTTCCCCTTTTGTAAAATAGGAATAATTCCATGACAATCACAGCTAGTTGCCCTGAAAATGAGTTAACCGGTGGTCAGAAACAGTTCTGTCCCACAAACAGCAGGCAGTACAGAAACATTTTTTCACAGCAGTTACCAGTGTACTAATGTTTCTGCTCTGACGTTTCAGGGTTTATTTGATTTCTAACATAAACTCTCAAACCCAAAATTACTGTTTCTCACATAATTGACAACTCATTTTATCCAAAAGATGTCAGATTTCAAAGCACTATATGATTCTTTCTTTTAAACTTATATACCTCCAGAGCTTGTACAGGAGCTAAAAGTAAAAATCGACAAGCTTTGCTTTAAATCAATGCCTGCATAAGAAGCAAAATATTTTTTCAAGAAAACTGTACTAAAACTATAGGGAAATTGGATTAAAAATTCAAATTATTTTCGAGCATTCGAATAAATACCATGAAATGATAAAAGAACAATCTTAAGACAGACTAGTTTTTGTTCGATTGATGACAGTACTCATGAGATTTTAAGAATCTCAGAGTTTCATCACTTAAATTAAGAGAGCCACTTCAGTGTAATCTCAGCAAACAAAAGCCAGAATCAACTTTTCATTTGTCCTTTAATCTGTTGCTGAACCACACTCAGATGCATGGCTGTAATTACTCCTAACAACTACATACTTGCCTCTCTTTTAATTAAAGCAAAACTACAAATAGCAATGCTGACACACTCCTAGAGAAAATAAGCTTTACAGAGATGATAAAAACACCAAAATAGCGAAAGTCTTACTTGCAGCAGTTCACTCAAAACATGCCAGCCCTGGAGAACTCAGAACCGTAAGAAGTCTTTGCAGTCCAGAAATTCTCTTGAGTTTATCCAGTGTTTATTTACCAAGCTTTAAAAGTCTGTGGTTACAAGAACAGAGTTAGCTTTCTACACCATCCACAGCACTCCTGAAGTCCTCCAGTAACAGCAGACATGAAGTTTGCTGATAGTTGGGTTTGCTGCTGCTATGTAGTTGCTCAGTACTTGTAAATACAAGCTCTGTGGACAAAGTCCCAAATGACATCACAGGCAGCTGCTTATTGTTGAGTCTTTATTAACCGACTGTCAAAAAAGAAAAGCGAAGAGGAAAGAAAAGCACAAACTATCTTCCCTGCAGCACAATTTGCATCTTAGTAGGAGTTGCAGTGCTGCACATATAAATACTTCTGTTTACCCAACTGATGTTTTCTTAGAATGAATAAACAGTGTTTGCAGGGAAAGCAGAAAAGTAAGAACAACTTAAAAAGCTTCAACATGGAAAGAGCACAGGCAGAAAAAGGAAAACTAAAAATTCCAGCGGTGCCTTTTCAGAATTTACCCCTACATTCTCCTGTTTCTTTTGTTTATTTAAAAATAGGTAACTAGGGGTGCAAATCTGCATGGATGTTAAAGCACAAAGCAGAGGATTTTAGTACATTGGAGTGAAAGTTTCAACTCATTCCTAATTTTAAAAGTTACAGAATTACAAACTATGATCTTTGCAAGATTTGAGACAGCTCAACTTCACTGAAGAAAACTTTCTCACTTCCCAAAGATGAAAATATAAGAAAGCAAGAAACAGCATCAAACAGAGTTATTCAGTAGGTGCTAAGGCATAAATACTGACCTTTCCTTCTCAGAGGTGGAGGTCCAAGACTAAGTAGCACTTTGGAGCTGAAACACACGCTCAGTTCCCAACAAGGTGTGGGGTACTCACTCGAGAACTAGTTCAGCTACTAATCTGAATCTATCTTCTGTCACTGAGAGTTCCTGCTGAAAGAGAGGGGCTGGGACTGCCTTGATTTCTCAGAAGTCAGTCCTTTCAAGTCAGAACTTCAAATGCTGGAAGGGCACCACCAAGGGTTGTGACAGACAGAGCTCTGTTATCTGTGCACGCTTCCACATGAAGAGGTTCAATATTGGGAAACACCTGGCCACTTGCATCCAAACACCCTAGATGGCACGTTCCACAAACAATAAAACAACTGAAACTTGAGCTCAGTGATGAGCTGAAGCCAAGTTTTTACATCTTTAATTGCTACGCATAGGAGCATCAATGCAAATTCTGCCTATATTTACAGAGAGCAAATCAATCTTGGGTCAGATCCTGAGCCAATTTAAATCAAGATAGGTGCAATAACACGTCTGAAGAACATCAGTCAGCACTGGCTGAAGATCTTGCTTTTGCCTGCAAAAGTGTCATTTAAAAAAAAAAAACAAACCCACTGTGTGGCCTGATTTTCTTGGTGCTTGCCCGGAGTGGCAGCAATACCCTGCCCATATGCAGAGGTGCTGAGCTCGCTGGAATGGCTCACAGAGGTAGCAATTGCTACCTCTGCCACTTGCTGCCTCTAAAACATAACCTTGTGCTTTTGAAGATCTGTTATAGATCCCCCTTCATTTATACACCACACCGTGTAACTATGAGTTACATTTACCACCCTGACTCAAGCATACGGGGTTGTGCTCCTCTTCCATTGCAGTCAGCAAGTTTTTATATCTTGCTCATTAAAACCTTGCTAGTTTGATCCAGGAAGCCTTCAAAATACTTTGAAGATGAAGGGGGCTATGGGAGTAATAAGTACCAACATATAATATTCAATAACATTAATTTCAAAACATACAGCTTTAGACCCAGCTCTGCAAGTGCCACAGTGCAGCTGATTTAAGCAAACGTGAACGAGGCCGTGTGCTCACACATACAGCTCCATAAGGCTTCATCTCATCCCAGCAAGAACAAGCCCATCCATAAGATCAGGAAGAGGTAGATTTTGTTTAAACCTGATGCTGATTTACAGTGTGCTTTCTCAGAGCAAGAATAAGATTTGGTTTTTCACCAGCCATTAGAAATATTTATAAACATTAAAGAACTGCAAAACACAGGTTTTGCAGCTCTCCAGCTCTCTTGATAACAAAACTGGATTGCCTGCTGCCACTAATGCAGAAACACACATGTAGAAGACAGGTGTCTTCTGAAATAAAATATGTGGATCTTGTGAAAATAAATGTGCAAAGGAACAGGTATTGAGATTTGTGGGTTGAACCAGCAAGTTATTCTTCCCAAGAGGAGAATTCCCATGCGGGTGGACATAACAGATTCAGCATTCTTCAAATTACAACTCTTATTAAGGGAGTGGCTATTAGCTCACCCTGTAAGTGCATTTATCCATCTAATTTCTATTCTAAGTCATCATAAGACATAGCTACTGGCTGTGCAGATACAGATTATTTTTGGCAGGAATGCTGTGGCTTTTGTTAGAACAAAATTCATGACAGAATTCAGTCCTTGACTAGCTACAGGTTGAAGGAAAAGATAAAGAAGTTAAAGTCATGAGCTGAAGTTGTTGCTCCTGGACTGATGTGCAGCAGGCTGAACCGAGCTGTGCATCTGAGGAAATAATTCAGCTTCAGACCACCTCATTTTTGATGGCCAAACAGGTAATATGAGCCATAATGAACTGACCTAAGTAGACATGGATATTAGTGAAGCTTGTCAATTAACCTATCGCAGTACAGCCAGGATCTGTTCAAGACCCTGTGTCTCATACTAACAAAAAATCCATGCTGCCTTCAGGTTCACTGTCCACATTGGATTTTTCTTTCTTATCAATGTATAAAGTTCTTCCTCATTGAAGATGTCAAAACAAAGCCCTGCTATTCTCACAAAATGCAGTAAGCGGATGGGATCGAGTCCCTTACACCTCACAACACTTCCGCTGAAGCACTGCTGAAGTCCCTGCAGTCGCACATGCCCGATGTGCGTGTGTGCTTCTCACCAGCACAAGAGCAGAAAATGGCTCAGACCCCGGTGCCTCCAGGTCCACTATCTCATCACAGACCCATAACACTGCAGCACGAGGTGATCAGCCTCACAGCCCGGCAAGTTAAAAGGGAGATGGCAAGAGCTGAGGGTATTTCCCCTGAGGGATGTGTAACTGTGCCACAAGTCCTGTGTGGTACAGTATGGCTTCAGATGGTGAGCCTGTGGGCCACGTATAAGCCTTGTTTTACCTTCTGATACTACTCCTGGAGCAAGGACAGACAAGCTGACAGTCTGTAGAGCAGTTTGGTTCAGAAGGACTAAATTGCAAGACATTAAAATCCCAACAGATTGTAATATAATATAATATAATATCATATCACATCACATCACCCTAAACCTCCATATTTTTACCCCACAATAATACTCAGATCACTGGAGGGCAAATTTAAAAACTAGTAAAATAAATTGCAGGCTGCAGAATTTGCCCTCCTTGGAGTTGTACATGGTTGGAAGTCTTCAGCTGGTTCCCAAAATATCATGGAAATTTCTCCCGAATGACACCAGGGTACCAAAGAGCAAAATGCTCCTTGAAAATTACTATCATTCTCACTTTTACCAGCACAGCTAAGTATGTCTCACAAAAGAAGTACCTACAAGCATGTGGGATTGTCATGAGTTACCACAGTAAACACTTTTCTAAGCCTGGGGTTGCTGGCAGAAACGATAAACAAATGAACCAAGTAAAAATATGTGGAGAGGATAAAAGGAAGCGTGTGAGGGCAACGCATGAATCTCTCAGATACTCAGTGTCAAAAAAGGGCCTTCAGTTGAAGCGATTTGATCAGGCTGGTAAGCTTTTGATCACGAAGGCCGTTTGGGTTTTAACCTTACCAGGTGATTTTTCAAAGCTTTTTACCTCCCCTACGTGTCAAGAATAGGGGAAAGGTCTTTAGCAAAGGCAGGTTTTACCGCTGGAACCAACAATAGCTCTCTCCTCTGTCATATTTATGAATTTAAGCATCAGAGAAAGCAGCAAATAACCTATAACAACAATAACTGCCTTCCGACCGGCCATTCCGCTACATACAGGGTCATGGGATATTAGCAGTCTGGTTTGTCCTTTCCAGTTGTGCTCGACGCCTGGCACTGCCATGCTCCCCCCTCCAAGAGCTTCCAGACAGCTTTCTGTAACGACCTGAGTGGTCCCCAGTACCTGTCACTCCAGCAGCTAAAAAGGTGATATTGTACCTCCTGGAAGGGGACATGTATAGAGAAACATTTACTGTAACTCACATCCTACAGGAAATCCTGTCCTTAAGCGTCAGGATGAAGCCCTGACACCTTATTCTGACACAGAAGAAAAAGAATGGCTAAACCAAAATGTTTCATCTAACCTTTTCAGATGAGCTGAGAACTAAAACGGGTATATACGGTTTTTCCAGCCATAGCAGTAATTTACAATCAATTTCTAAATCTTTTTCAGTTCCATAATTTTTGCTTCAGTAGAATTCTATGAAAAGCATTCATCGGAGAAAATTGATGAGATGTCTTTAAAGGACATTGGCTTGCACTATAAATTGCCTCATTGTAAAATACGACGTTAAGCAAATCATACAGTCTGTTTTGAGTGTTGCCACTTGAAACTGGAAGGGGTAGGCAGAAGCTGGATTTTTGACTTACAAGAAAACTCAGAAACGTTTTAAATGTCATTACTAAATGTAAGTATGTAGGACTGGCTCTCATTAGTTCATTGGGTTAAGTCATTATTCCTGTTTTGCCTTTCCCGTTGTTTCTGGAATCAAGCAATTGATTCAGCCACCAATGACCTTAATCCAGAGTTAATTGAAATCAATGGCATTAGTGGATTCTGGAGCAGGCCCAAAACCAATGTGCATTCAAGGGCTTTTGTATATCCTTAATCACATGGGTAAGCCTCCACAAATTCAGATTCCAGTGGATCCAATCATTAAATCAGTTATGCAGTGTTTAACTTCACATATGGACAGTGGTCCCCCGCTGGTTATTGAAAGGGGTCTCTATTAAGAGGAGAAGGTTATTTCCATAATCTATTCCTGATGAAAACGTGTATTTCTGCAGGTGTCAGTGTTCCAGCAGGGTTGGCACCTAATGGGAAGGCTGAGCAATTTGCACTCTCCTCCTGCCTTTTCGGACATGTCACTGTGTGTCAGAAAGCAGAGGTATCAGCTTGTGAAACACACATTCCTCTGATGCAAGCATCTGGCTTCTTGGCAGCCAAGCCGTGACAGGTTCTGCAGCAGCTGTGATGGCTCCATGCTCTTTCAGATGGTTAAATAGTCTTGGGTTTTAGCCTAGCTGTTTGTTTTCTGCTGTACTCCTGGATGAAAGCCCATTCGCCCTTTTAATCAATGAACTGGCCATTGGATTGGAGTAATCAGTTACATTTTTGTACATGTCTGAGCAGAGATTCTTGCCTGGAGACTGCCAGCTATACAGCCCTTCACTCTCGACTCGATGCTTAACCTCACCCTGCTCTGTCCTGACACCTTTACACACCAAAGGAAGGGTCATCTTCCCAAAGTGAGAGCAAGCACTAGAATAGCTTTCTTCATCCCTCAGTCATAGAATTTCATAGCTCCTGCTTTGTTACAGGAGATGGTAATCAGATCAAACAGAGCAAAAAAGGAATACAATTTATTTATTTCAGATGGCTTTATAAACTGTCCTCCCATGTGCACGCACCAGATGGAGATAAGAATCTGGCTGGAAGCTTTAGCCTTACACTGTGCGGCACAGAGGTAACAGCACATCAACTTATTAAGAGAAAAAATTCTTCCGAGAAGGTTACATAAATTGGAATTAAATTTTATTTAAATTGCCTTTAAACATATTATGCAAATCCACAATATAACAAGCGGTTCCAAGTTGTTCCCTTGAACAGATGAGCACATGGCCCTCCTAACACCGAATGTGATAACACAGTATTAAAAAGGGGTTCTCACAGGGATACCATGAAGATCAAAAGCTGCCATCTACCTCTCAGCCATTTGTATGCCCATCTCCACCTTTTCACTCCAAGTTATAATCTGTGTCCCTCTGTCATAGATATCCTTCCTCCTTTTCCCCCATGGATTGCTGCTTATGGAGGGAAAATAAGTAATGAACTGACTCAGGCAGGCTATGTTCTCCCTTGCCAGCATTTTACTCTATGTTCTTGTGCTTGCCATATGAAGGACTTTTTGAGACTTTTTTGACTTTTCTATGTGTGCCAGAACAGGGAAACAGCACAAAAAGGCCAATTCCTGCTCCTGATACAGCAAGATCTTGAGACGGGAACAAACCTTCCCCACTATTTACCTTCACGTGTTTCATCAATCCCCTGATGAGGGCCTAGTAACAACCTGATGAGTCCTATCATCCACTCTATTTGCCAAAGCACACGCAGACACAGTTAATCAGTACCCACAAGAAGCTCTGGCCACTGGCCGAAAACAATGCATCAGTGTCACCATGGGTCCCAACCACACTGAGTCGCGTGTAGCCAGAGTGGCCAAAATCAGCACTCAGCACTATCCTTTCCCAAAGGCTGGAAGAAAACAACAATTCTAAAACTGTTTGAGATACATTAGTATAATTTAAAGTTCTCTTTGGGTCTTTCAGTTCCATCTTCAAAGCAGGACAGGGAGGAACCACTACCAGCATATGACTTACTAAATAAGAGCTGCAACAACATGCCTCTTTAATGCCATGTAATTCTGTATTGTGGCATGCAATGTAAGTTGATAAAAGCATCCCATTTTAATGAGTGACTATTATCAACAAGAGTCTACCTGAAATGCGTTGCCAGTATTCTGGTCTCTTAGCAACCCTAAGAGCCACAGAAAGTTGATGCATGTCACAGGTAAAATACTCAGGGGCAAGGCTGCTTAAAGCCCAAGTGGAGCTACCAACCATTTAAAATCTAGGAATCACTGCTCCCAGTACTGTTCACAGAGCCCTGGATGGTACCATGAAGTCTTCCCCAAAAGTATCTCAATGTAAATCCTCAGGCCTCTCTCTGCTGTCCTCTTGAAAACTCCTGGGTTGTCGTAGAAAGCAGTAATACACTGTACACACACTAGGATTTCAACAATATGCTATGATTACTTTAAATCTGTGAAATATAACAACTCATAACAGCTAGCTAGACATTTTCCAGGGAAAGAGACCAAAGTGTGTCTTTGCAAAAAGGATGATGAAACAGCCTGAAATTATTTTTGTGAGTAGAAAGGTTTCTTAGTCTTCCTGCAAGAAAAAACCCCTCCATTCTGTTTGTCTGGAAAGCCTCAAGCAGGTATATCAAACGAAGGCTGTTCTGGTTTATCACACTGCCTTCTCCACTATAGTACTGAAAATTTTATTGCACGCTATAAAGAGAGGAAAAACTCATCTTGTAATCATATAAAGACAGTGAACAACACAGAATAAGTATCAATTACTTTTGCAAGTTTCAGTGATAGCCTCAACCCCTGAGGATAATTTCAAATGGTATGATAAAGACTTCAGTTAGATTAAAAGCTTCAAAAGCAAACTAGCATTCAAAAGCAAACAATTCCATCTCTGCTATGTAAGTTACGATAAATTTTCTGAACTGGCAGATTTCCCTCCTAGCTGCTCAGCTGCTCCTTCCCCACAGGTAAAACAAGTCAATCTGTTTGAAAAGACAATTTGCCACCCAGCTTACTTAATGCCACACATTAAAGTAAAATGACTGAATAATTTTGATGTCAAAGAGCTGTTTTAATGGGAATCCATGGTTAAAATAAACAACCACAGCAGAGCAATGCAATCAGATGCTGCTGCCTTCCATGTGAATTAGATCTGGATAAAATAACTGTCCAACTTTTAGTCTCATATTTTACATGGAACTTTTCTCAAGTCGTTCAGCAGGTCCCTGCATATATGTTATTCACTGTTTACTTTAATCCCATGATCCAAATTTTGCTCAGTGATGTTAATATGAACACAAACGTGACTAACAGACAATAGTAGATCTCTCATAAATTTCTATTCATCTGGAATTAAACATGATAAAGTCCTGTAGCATACTAGCAAGTCAATGTAGCTGCATTTTCTCATTCCCTTTGTGCCAATGTATGTGGCTATGGGAAGTGCACAGAAGAGCAGAAGACTGGTGCTAAGTGATATTCACACAGGGCGGTGCAATGACTTGCAGAGATGCTTGAAGGAATTTTGAATGAGATGCTTTGGCTCTGGGAAGCAGCTTGGCCACGTTAGCTCCCTGGCGCAGAGCAGAACACAGGAAACACCCTCAGCAGAGCCCTCTGCAAGTATGGCTACGGTCCTGCCCCAGCCCAGTGAGCAGGTTCAGAGCCAGCTCAGTTATCTCTGTGTGGCACTGCCATATGACCACCAGAATTGTCAAAAATGACCATTTTGCTTTCAGAAAAAGCAGAAAAATGCCTTATCTTCACAGTGTAAGTCACAATCTGAAAAGCCTTTCTTAGTCATGGTGTGAGCTCATTTGCTTCATCCTAAAACACTATTCTTAGCTGAAAGGAAAAAAGCACCTCTGAGGCTGAGCACCAACTTTGAAATTACCTGTTATACTATGAAGCAAGACTAACTCTTGTTTCTTGATCAACTGAAGGGCTAGGGCTCAGGCCAGTTAACTGTCATCTTATACCTGCTAAAGATCAAGCAGCTCAGGTGCATACTGACCAGCACTGCTACTGCCTGCTCCATGTTCCCATGATTTCAATTACAATCTTAGCTATCCAGATGAGCAACTCCAACCTGCTTTCAAAGGTTGAGGGCCATACACTTAGCTTTCATATACTCATGGATATATGTATTAATTAGACATTATTATATGTATATGTATACACATATAATACACTTATGTATTATATGTATTAGTTGTCACTAGCCAAAACCACTTGCTTAGAATATTTGGTACGTCCTGCAAACATGAAGCCTCTACAGGTTTAACCCAGATATTCTTGCTCTACTTTATGTTCTAGGTTGCTTTACTGAATGACTTGGATCCAGACTTGCATGTCGACCAAGAGGTCAGCCATCACATACACCTGGAAGAGCCTCCCTGATGTCTCCCCTGCCCTGTTGCTGCTTCCTTACCCCTCCAACATTACAGATACAGCAGCTGCCAGCACGTGGAAGTGTATCTTACTCTGTATAAATTAGCATTATCAGTTCATATTTTTTGTACAATGTCTAAGGATTTTAAATAAGGTCCATTCTGCTCATTGTCCACAATATCGACAACTTCCCTTCAGAGCTCTTCCAAACTTCCCAGAAGCTTGGACGTGAATAATTTCTACAGTGCTCTAACTTTGGCACATGTCTTTAAGCAGATGGAAATTATTGTTACGCAGCTTTAGGACATATCAAGATCTCCTTTTGTTTCTGTAATGAGGCCCAATTAATACCTAGGACTTTCTGCCACTCAAAGGATTTCAAAATATCAGGACTTCAGCCAGAACTGTAATGCTGATGTGTACTTTCATGATATAAACTAACTATAATAACCTAAACCAATATCAATGTAAGTAATGATAGCCATTATTATTCTATAGGAAACTTAGGCATTCCACTATATTAAAAAAATATCGACTGTAAAAGACTGTCCTCTTTCCCAGTGCAGGGTCAGAATTACACCTTAGTGTGGTTTCAAATTAGAGTAATTTTATTGAGCCAGGCAGCCTTTGGGCTGGTATCCATGAAAGTTTTGCTGCAAAATAAGATAGTACAGTTGTCACTCTGTGCAGTCTTACCACGTAGAGGGCGTTAGAAATATCCACACAGAGAATTGGTGTAGAACAGCTATTTTGTAGTAATTTACTGCTAATTTTGCAGTAACTTCTCCCTGTAGACAAAGCCCTAAAACCAGGTTTCTATCTTAAAGGCTTGTGCATTTCAGAAACTTTTACATAAAATGATACCAATGAAAAACAGTATTCATAAAACATTGCAGATTAATAACTTAATTATAGCTTATTTAGCTGGCAGGACTTCCAGGGCTACCACTCCCCCCTGAAAAAGTAAGTTTATGAATGCTTGAAATGCCTAAGGTAATTTTTGAATTTTGCCTTGTTCATGAGAAGTTTACTCTGATTATTTAGCAGTTTGGGGCAAATGATGACACTTCCTCCTAATCAACTTTACAGTTCACCTTTTTTTTCCTCCTCGTGCAGCACTAGGCACCCCCTGAATTAAATCTCAGCATCTTTGCTGGATCCAATAGGACTGTTCACTAACTGCTTTACAGCTGCTACCTAAGACGCATGAAAATTTCCACCAAACTCAGAATCCTGGCCATCATCCTCTGAACAGACTGAGATTGGATTAGTATGCCCAGATGCATTATAAAACAAATTTACAACCAGGACTAAGATGAATCAATGTTATTAAACTATAGCGGAACTGAATGCAAGCAAGCTTGGTATCTTCTTCCCTCGCCTCCTCCCCTCAGAAAGACTCAATGACCCGATCGTTGGCAAGACAGTAAATGCCACTGTAACTTAACAGCAACTATATACCAGCAATGGTAAATATAATGACAGGAGTTGGTTTAATATTACATGTTACGATTTTTAAAAATATATTTAATTACTACTGTCAGAAACTGTGCTAAAAATAGGTTATTGAGTTGCATTTTTTCTAAATGACAGATAACTGTAGGAATGCAGCATTCACAGGGAACTGTTTGTACTAGGCCCTGTATTTTCGCTCCACCCAGCAGAACTTCCAGAAGAATATCATATGAATTTTGCAAATATATCAAGGAGAGAAGAGATACAAAATGCTGTACAAACTAGATCATAGACATGCAAGTATATGCAGGTGCAATAAGCAAACTACATTTTCTTCCTGCCAAAAAGGCCTCTCTAATTTCCATGTTACTGATAATGTCCTCATTGCTCCAATATTTTCCCTGCAGCCACAACAATTTTTTTAATACATATGCAGCTATTTGAATTTATCACTAGGATGACAAACTTAGCAAGTGACAGAGTCCATCAAATCCCTTGAAGGTTACGTACATTTTATATACATTGTGCAAATTCAGGCGCTCTGTACAGTTATTAAAATAGTATCATCAGTTTTCAACAAAGAGAAGGAAGAACTGGGATTTTAGCTATTCCTATAGCCCTGACTCAGGCATAATTCTCCCTAAATTGAGTGGAGAGTCAAACCTTATGGGGAGATTAAATGACTTCAGTTCACTGCTTCACTACATCATTCCTAGAGAGCTGGTTTTGTTCGGAAACGTTTGGTGTCAGGAGCTGAAACCACAATTGCTCATTATCCAAGGAGCTGCTTAGGCTGAGATGCCCCACGCTGCGCAAGGCTGTAAGGCAGGGCAGTGTGCTGGAGCAGGGCTGTATGACACCAGGCACTTGTGACCTGTCTCTCAAGCCACTCAAGCCAACATAACTTTAATTTACTCATGTATGTATGGTCATGCCTTATATCCTTATAGGAATGCCCTTGCTTCCATGGGGAACAGAGTGTACTCTGGTGCTGTGAATGAGAAAACTCATTGCCCCAAACAATGCCAAAGCAGTGCAGAAAGAGCGCAGCTCCCGTGCTGACCCTCCTGCGGCTGCCTCTGCTATTCAACGGCTCCTGGCCTGGCTGGGGAGCAGGTAGTGCTTGGCTTCTCCAGAAAATGCCAAGAAACCACCTTGAAATAATTATTGCCATGTCTTCCAACTATAAAGTAGGCATTTTCTATGGATACCAATTGAAAATAGTTGTCCTCAAGATTTTTGAGGAAAACAACACAAAAACCGGGAGCAAGGCAGCAGCAGAGACACTTCTCAGAGCAGATGTTCACCTCAGTACACGTGAGCGCTCGAGCAGCCTAACCAGCCCCCTCCGCTGCCTGCTGACTTTATGCAGAACTTTTCCTTCTGCCTGGGAATTACACAATGACCAAGTGTCTGTGCCTTACCACACTTACCCCTTGCTCTAGAATTTAAGTTTTAATTAAAAGTTTCTACACCTCATGCCTGGAAGGAAGATTTACCAAAACACGAGCAGAACATAAACCTTCAACCTATATAAAGCCTGAGACAACAGCTCAGAAATTCTGTTATTCTTCTTAGCACAACACTGAAATGAAGTAACAGCATTTCCTAGAGGCAGCTTCACGGAGAACACCAGCGTTTTAGCAAACATTAAAGTGCAGTCCTTGGGGGATTTTTGCCCTTCTCAAAGCAGCCTAACAGATTTTGCCTTCAGCCCTACTGCTTCCCCTTCAACAATCCCGAATGCAAACATATACTTGTTTCCTATCTAAAACATATTTAAAACCAAGATATTAATGGACTACAATAAACTGAATTGAACAACAGGATAATGGATTTATTTAGTGGAGCTTTCCTGAAGGCATGTATTTATACATTTGCTTAGGCGAAACATCCCTCCTTTCAAAATAAACTTGAGCTGCAACCCAGAGTTTCAGAAAATGCTGTGAGATGTCAGGACGGGGCAAGGCCCCTCCAAGGGTGTACGGGCTTGCTTCATTAGCACCTGCGTCACAGCCGCTCAGAACCTGCCTCTTGTCCATGGAGTTAACGCCACAATGAGGAGCCTGACCCAAAGCACACCATGTCAGTGGGAATTCATTACCTTCTGCAGGGTTTGGGTAAGTGTACCGCGAGCTGCCCCGTGCCAAGCACCTCCAAAGGAGGAGCGCTCCACAAAGAGCATTCCCAAAAAGACCCAAAACCACCGGGGCAAGTCACATGCTGCTTGTGGCTGATCCCTGTCGTGCAGTCCTGTCTCAGACGGCAAATCTCCCAGCCTCCAGGGAAGGGCACACGAACACTTCGGTCATGGCACACTGTGGAGAGCATACAAAACCAGTTTTGTTTCTGGACAAAACCACAGGAACAATGAGGCACGGCAGCGGTTTCACAAATCTGCAGTCAGTCATGTCGCAGTTTCACATTACGCTGGGCCTGCTGCTGCGTGGAGAGCTGCCAGAAGCTATGGTCTCTCTCCCCAGACCAGGAATGTTCTCCCACCGCCTCTCCTGTGCCCTGTCACACAGCGAAGGGTGACTCAGCTCAGCTGCCAGACGGAAATCGTCCCTGCTGCTCACGCACACGAAATCTATCTGTCCGTAGAGATGCACACACACTTTTGCTGACCTGAGTCACAATGACAGGCCACTGAGAAAAGAAGGGGAGGAAGAGAAAACCCATGGGGAATGGTGGGGCAGAGCTGGACTGGCACGCACAGCCACAGCTGTCCTAGAATAATATGAAGGTACATTCAGGTAGGTTTCCAGGAAAAAGGCTGCTATGTGATCTTCTATTGCACATCATTCAGCACCGGGAAGTGTGCTGTGCTTGCACAAAATACCCTCAAATTCCTGCATATTGGCTTTATTTTCTCCTGTAATGATAAACACTTTCCCCATACAAAACTCAGATTTGTCATTTATACTAAGCCAAGAGTATGAAGGTTGCAACCTCACCAAAGTCCACTGAAGAGGGTTATAGTAGTTTGCATAGACTGGCTTTAAAGCGTCAGCCACCTGCGCTCTGTCAGAAATCTACCCAGCAACTACAGTTTTCAGTCACCTAATTACTACACAAGTGCCTTCATAGGGAAGACGGGAAAACACGGGGGAACCCAACAACTCATCCTCTCTCCCACCTTAACTGAATGCCAGAGATTGCCCCCATCCCATTTCTCTTTCTTCATTCCTGCTCCAGTATGAACGATGCCATGCAGCAGACATAGTCCTGGGAAGAATGGAACTTCCTTCACTGTAGAAATGCTGCTCTTTTAAAATGCCACAAGCTGCCAAGTATCCTTAAAAGACACAGGTCTGAAAGATAGGTCCTCTGCCTCCATCGCACTCAGCAACCATACTCATGCTAGTAAGTTCAGCTCTACCTACATACTATGCCAGAGACAAAAAAAAAAAAAAAAAAACCAAACCAAACCCCAAACCCTAAACCCAGAAAACCAGTGGTCCTCACTTCTTTCAGTGTAAAAGCATTTTCTGATCTCAGGTTCCCAATGACACGTTCATAGGCTGGTTGTGTGCAGGGTCTGATAAACACTGAGCCAGGTCAAGATGAACATACACTGCTAAAAGATCAGTCTACAGAAGTGAAAGGTTCGGACAAGTGGGAACAACTCCAGTTTGTTCTTAGGGCAGTGTTTTGTTGCCCCATAGAGACCTGAACAGCTCCAGGACCAAGGCTGGTACAAAGATGGGAATTGAGCTGAAACATGAGGAAGCTCTTCTGTTGCTACCAGCACTTGTTCATGTAGCTGGAATCAAAGAATGCCTCTCACCTGAATTTTGTCATGACACAAAAATAAATCACTGTATGAGTCACTGTTTCTAAGTTTCTCACTGAACAAGGGCACACACAAAAATTTTACAAACCACTGCGCAACACAACTTCCAGTACCTTGTCAAAGACCCAAATTACTAAAAACCCACAGGCCTGGGGGACACTGCATGGCAAGGAAACATTTGTTTTGAGCTCTTCCAGTTCTATTCACCAAGATATACTACTATAACCACTGAGCACCTTGGGAGATTAAAGAGTTAATAAAAACACAAGAAAATGCACAATTACATAAAATACAATCTGTCAATCAGATATTGGAAATGGACTATGAAGATGCCAGTGTAAGTGCATGCACTTATACCCAGAGAACACTTCAAACAGTCGACCATGATTTATACCTGCTGCAGCTGTCACACACAGTATTTCTGACGTTCAAGAGCCTATGCATACTGTCAGTTGAAGAAATTTCTAGTTATTTGCTCTTTTGTAGATCTGTAAATCACATAAATGCTCATATTATTACCATGTGCTCTGACAGTTTGCATCAACAGACCATCTCGGAAGAACTACGGTGATGAATTATTGATAGTATCTCACATAGCTGGCAAACACTTATTTGAAATGCTGGGATACAGAACCTGCCTCTTTCCAGTTTTGAGATCAACCCTAATGTAAACTATAGCATACAACAGATCAAAAAATATATAGCCTAGTTCTCAATTCATGATCTCATTTTTATCATTCGATGGTTCCCATAAAGATTGTTTATTATTGATGTGAAATGCTGGAACCAAAATATCCTGTAGCTGGAAGCTGGAAGTCTCAGTAACTGAGTCAGTGTGAGTCTCTTGGCCTCCTCTCAACATGCTTTATTTCTTCTATTGAATAAACAAACAGTCCCATTCTGTAATGACAAAGCAAGCCAGGATTTTCCCATATTGTTTTGACAGATGTTGTCAGAGACAGATTACAAAAACCTGCACACCTAGTAGATATTTACTGCTGTGATTTTCCATAATGTAACTGAACTACATGTAGAATAAACTAATGTCATAGGAAGCTGTGCTAATGAAAAGCCTCTGACTATGGAAATTAAACTGCAGAATAACTTTTCCAACGGCAGGAAAACCTATTTTTAAAGGTACTGGAGGAAAAAATATGTTATTTGTTACATTGTACTAACAGGGCACACAAGACTATGATGGAGATGAAAGGACTGATTATCAAAACACCTCAATGCCTGGTGCAGGCACCTTGCAGGAAAAGATCAGATCTTTTTCCAAAGGTCTCATTAGTCAAAAGCTCTCAGGGAGAACAGGCAGACCAACCTTCAGCTGACTGTTACTTAGCTCGGTACATTCAGTCAGCATTTAGTCTATTAATGGTTTTGTGCTCTGTTTTTGCAGGTAGCTGGAAAATGCATCAAAGCTGGTGGGGTTCAATGATAATGAATTATTTTAAAGGGTTTACTGAGGTTTGTGTAGCAGAAGGGTTGGGAGAGAATACTGTTTAACTGACCTGTGCATTACTTTAAAAAACAATAAATACAAGTAGACCGCTGCTCCATTACAGTTCTATGCAGAATTGTGAAACAGAATGATTTTCCATTATCAGGTGTTAATGTGCCCTTTGTAACTGCTAAAAGGAAGACCCTAGACACTGCAACAGCATGGGCCTTCCTTTTGAATATTATTTTTCAGGTCTGTAGCCTCCACTGGCTCTGACATTTACTCACAAGTGAGTACCAAGAGGGCAATGTACTTTTGAAGCTAAGGGAAAACGAGACCTATGGGATAGGGGGCATCACAGCGAGGGCATTTTCATCACAGCGAGCATATTCGGACCAGCAGGTTTACACAGCCAACAGGTGTTTTTGCAAACCCGGGTGATAGTAATTCTGGAAATGAGAAACCTGTATCTCTGTATGACTGACAAAAGAGACATTTCATTATGTCACTTTGTGCAGAACGAAGCACTACGGAGTTATCTGTAAAAGTGTATTTCCCAGTATTTAGCCAGATTCCACACAGCCACAGAAATAGATCTGCATGTACGTACACGTACATACTACAGGCAGGGCTGAAAGAATAAACAGAAATAAAAGGACATCAACACCACATTGCACATTTACAACAACTCAATCCTTGTGTGGTTGGTTGGAGTAAGATCTTAATAAGAGACAAAAGGTCTAAAAAATGTCAGTGATCAGAAGTTTTCACTGCTCTCTAATAAAATACTTCCTTCAGCAAAAAAAGAGCGATTATAATTATCTGTGGAAATGTATCATTTGATGGCTTTTCTTACGTTGTCTTCAGGTGTGTTAAACAAGCCCAAACCTGAGAATTTTTCAAATTTTCAATTTATAAGTAACCTTAAATGAAAACTACAGCTGAAAAAAAGGTTTAACTCTTCCCTAGCATGAAGGAAAGCCGAAATGTGTTCATGCAATTCAGTACATTTAACAACCAGGAGGCAAAGTATTTAGGTGGGAATTAGGATACCTTAGTCCTTCCAAGGATATGGGCCTAAGTGACTTAGGCTTTCCTGGATATCAAGGATAAGATCCAAAGCTGATTCTAAAATCTATAAAATTTTCCAACGATTTATATTATCATTACCAACTATATTACCAACTGCAGACCTGATTTGATAGAAATCCCACAAAAGTGGAAACAACCTTCTTAGTTATTGTGCCTCTTTTCTTAAAACCTTAACTTTCTTCATACTAAAAATATATAAAAAGCATTTGCTCCATAAACATAATACCACCAAGTTCAAAGCAATGCAGCTACCTGGTTAGACCAGCGTCGTGTTTGTTGCCATCCTCTGGGAAGGATTATAAACTGCCTAGCATCCCTCTGTGCCCTAGGGTCAATACGTCATTCTTTCCATGCAGAATATTATGTAAGAAACTACAAAGGGGTCCTACTTAGATGACATTCCTTTTTATTTCATATACTAACTGCCCAGGAATGGCAAGGTAGCAAAAAATGTGCCCCCAGCAGAAATTTTAGGAATAGCACTGAGCGAGATGCACATACTGTAACACTGCACTCTGACCTCTCTTGACACAACAGATCCTTTTCCAAGTTCCAAAAGTTTCCAAGAGGAAACAAAGGGAGTCATCTCTGTCTCATGCCTCAGTGACATTTTACTGAGATGATAGTTCACTGGGATTTGCACATCTAAAACTCCCTCCAGTGAAGCTTATGAAAAACATCAGTCTAACCTACTTTCACTCGGTGGAGTCATCCTCTTTCAAGTGCCAACGGCCACTAATGTTGATGGGAAGATGCAAAGGAGTGCTCAGCAAAGTTCTGCTCAGGCCCTCTCTTTCTCTTTCCCACACTTCCCAAACCGTGTGAGAGGAGTAGTCTCCTCAAATTCACTTCATTATGCCTTAACTGCTAGTGCTGACAGGACTACAGGAAAATGCCATTTCCCTCCTGCTCTGGGAGCTCGTACACCCAGCACTGCCCACCAGCTATGCCTGGTATGCAGTGGAGGCATTGCACAGAGGCCACGCTCACGGATAACCACAAGTTACAACACCAAAAGCTGTACAAGCCCATGCATAAAGTGGAAGACTTCACACAGCTGCTCTCTTATGATCTCCCTAGATAAGTGTGCCCTGCTGCTGCTTCTTGGCCGGTAAATTAAGGTGTGGGCTTTGCCTCACAGCAGTCTAGGAGGACTTAAAAGACATTTGGATCTTCATTCTGTGGGAAAAGAAACTCTTGAAATATAAAGCAAAAAAGTGCTGCTGACCACAACTACTGCACTAATTGATCCAAGTAAGAAATACTTGTAACTTTCCAAAGATGTCAATAATTCTAGAAAAAGTTTTGCTTAGTTGAATCTACACAGCTGATGACTCTTCCATTAAAATTTCCTGTGCTTTATACACAGATCTACGGATTTATTTCATACCCATGTTATGTTTCTCATATAAATTTGTCATTTGAAATTATTTTAGGCATAATATTTACAATATTAATTCAGTAAGAAAGCTTATTGCAGAGGGATTCCAGTTTCGACTGCTGAAACCACTTGGTCCAATCATTTGTGGTAGTAAATAAATGTTATGAAACTTCATGGAGAAACTATTATCCAAATTACTGAACAACAACAGAAAAGCCTTTATTATGTTCCAGGAATGCATTTCTGGCAGAGAAAATAACATTCGTATACAATGTCTTTTTATAGATTAGTCAGGGGAAAAAATGACTGCATTGATGTACTGCAAACTGTAGGGATTTTTTTCTTTACTGAGGAATTACAAGTGACATCAGTTTTCATAATATCGGAGAAGAAGAGAATATACTTTGTTGAAAGAATTCCAGCTTTTTTATTCTGCTAAGTTGTGTTACTGAGACAAACTTTCCCATTGTTTATTGTTTGCCAAGTTGTGGCTCTGGTGTACACAAAGAAAAAGTGTTTCAAGCTCTCAAATATTTTTCTTGAATAATTATTTTATTGTTTTCTCTCAAGCAAAGCAGCAAAATGACCCTACTGAGATCTGTGACAGTATTTGCCAGGGGCTTCAAGACTCCACCTCCAGCGCATAAAATAAAATTGTCTGTGAGGTCTCAGCAGACTGTTCTCAAGACAGTTATTCCTGGATCATGTTGGTTCAGGCAATCCTCTTCCATGGTCAAAAATGTTGTTCAAATAACTAAGCAGTAAGTACTGGGGTTCTGCAGAGGAAAACAGTTTGCAAGATTTTCCCCAAGGTGGTAAACAAAATACAAAATGTAAAAGGAAAAAAAAAAAGCCAAGATGGTGGGATTTTATAGTGAATCTCTAGGGAACGCTTGTTCTCCCCTTCATCACTATCTAACATGCAAAGCCTTGGGCCACAGCAGTGCAGGTCTCCGATCTATCAAACAAATCTTTGCTCCGCATTAAACCTGAAGATCTATCACATGGGATGTGTTGTCCGTCCCAGCACAAGACTCTCTATGTAAAATTTCTTCCCATGTAGAAATGGGATGGATGAACTTCCACTTCCCAAGTTAAACTTTTCATACAAATGACTCATTATGCCATGTGTCTTTAGCAAGGCAACCAACTGGTTGACTATTCTGTAGACTCAAACTTCAGCGGTTCAAGAATTCTTTCAGCCATTTTAATGGGAAAAGGATAAAAATCATGTGTGTGAATGGTGAGCTACTCAAATTGCCATCAATTACTACCACCATCCACATCTGTATCATAAAACCTTTCTTAATGAAAGTTCACTCATATGAAGAATGGACATATTTTTTCCAGTCCTGTACTCTTACCAGTTCGCATGAAGGAAGTTACATGTTGCAGATAAGGAGATCTCAATATCCTTTATAGGTAATTCTGTGACAGCCAAGAAAAATTGCATTTGGTAATTGCAGTCACAAAGGAAGAGTTTCTTAGCATACATACTTCACTGAGAAAAAACACCTTTATTTTTAAAACACATCTATTAGATGTATTTCTTGTCTTCAGCATGTGCTCTTTTAAAAAAAACACCCTAGATATATAGATGCCAGCTCCTTTCTGGTCTAAATTGGCTCCCCTGACACAAATAGGCTGCATAAGTTTGTGCCAGTATAATATGTCCTCTCTTTCTTAAGGCATCCAGATTCTTCATTCAAGAGTATTTCCCCTTTATTTTTTACACTGATAATACCTTATATTTTGTGTTTGCAGAATTAATTTTGGCATGGCATACTTTCCCTCATAAGGAGTGACCCCAAAAGATTTGTTGTGTCAATTACTTGTGGTCCCAGCATACTTTTAGCACCCTTGTTTCGTAAAAGACATACCTAGCGTGGTGCACTGACTGTCCCATATGCAGAAAGCAGGAGCTGTCACATGGTTTTTGATTCAGGGGAGAAACTGGGTCAGGCACCTGAACGCATCTGATTTTGCATGGCCGTCCTTTCAGACTGCTGTTGATCTTTTGCTTGTGATAGAATCTTGATCTCACAAAAGTCAGTAGAGGTATTTCTTCCCCCCACCGTGGACATCCTTACTGTCATCCTCTAAAATCAAAACCACTGAAATCTTTGATGAACTTAGTCCCACTGCAGCAGGTCATTTTTAGGCCCTTAAGACCAAATGCATAACCTGAGTACTCACTGCGGAGGATCAGCAGGATTTCACAGCAGAATGTGTTATGCAGCTCTCTGTCTAGTGAGCGATGTCACACAAAATGACTTTCTATTCCCTTTTCTTTATAAAGAGGAACACTTGATAAATGACAAACTAAGCTGTTGACCTAAACTTCAGCAGGTGTTTCACAAGACTCTGCTCTACAGGAGGCACAGCACAGCAGCTTCATACAATCAGCATTCATTTCTGGAATTTCTTCTTTTGCAAAGCAAAGATTAAGTTCAAAGAAAATAACCTGTGTGACTGCCAAAAGGCAAGGACATGCTCATCTTTTGAAGTTCTGTGACAAGGACTGTCATTGTAAGGAACAAAATTAGTTAAAAGCTTCACAGCCAGAGGAAGGGTGATGTTGTGGTTGTTAAAGCACAAGCACAAGCACTTAATTAAGACGATTTGGGTCTGCCTTCTTTTTTTTCTTTTTTTTAACTCTGCCACTGTCACTTGTGTGACTTTTGGTCAACCACTTGCCTCCATTTCTGCCCCCACTCTGTACCTCTCTCACTTTGAAATAGCCTTTTTTCCAACTTTGTTGATTCTGACTGTTAAAATCTTGGTGCAGGCAGCAGCAGGCGCAGCAGCGAGGCTGGCATGAATTGAATGCCCTGCGGTGGAAGACATTAACCAAGCACCTGGAGTACCACCCCAGGAGTTCTTGTGCTGTCCAGCACCTGCTGCATGAAGCTGGATCCTCTCTGTATTAACAAAGTCCAAATGGAGCTGCACCTAGATTCTGATGTTTTAAATCATACCGGAGAATACACTACTCTCCAAAGCCACCTCGATCTGTCAATAAAACATATTCTTGGATGACACCAATTGTCACAGCTGCACTGAGGCTCAGCAAGCAAGTTCAATATAGCAATGACAATAAATCCCATCTTAGGATCCATTCCAATGATAAAAAAATGAAGTATTTCCTCATGTTTGCTCTGCTTTCTTCCCTCCTTCCCCTCTTTATTTCTTTTTCCTGTGTATGAAGGAAGTAGCTTGGGGTGGGAAAGGAGGGAAATCCCTCCAATTAAATGTCCTGGCGCATAGATCAGCCTGCTGCCTTGCAGAAAGATCAACACTTTTACCATTAAAGAAAATGTTTTTGCTCACAGTACAACCTGTGTGAAATTCTTAGTAATCAATGAAAGAAACACCTCATTAACAGGTCCTCCATAATTGAGGAGAGGTTAACTCAGAAGAAGAGATGGAAGGCAATCTCAAAGAGCTAATACAAACTTTGGGGTTATAAACTGGGTTCTGGAGAAATTGTAGTGCATGCCTTACATTGCTAGAGAAGACCTTGCTAGCAGTACCCACATCTTGATTCAAAAACAGTCCTTGTGTTGCACAACAAAAACGTGACATTCCCCAGAGAAGCCTCCATACTCTTCCCTGTATCTCCTTTAAACAAACAAAGAATCCATTTACAGATATTTAGTTTCAAAATTACTCAATTTTGGCACTCCATCGCAGTCTCTTGAGGGGACCAACAGCAGTACAGGGGACTCGCTTTCTGTCTCATAAAGCTCTGTTGTTGAGAGCTGGTCAATAAAATATTCTTTCAGATTTTACTGTCAATAGTTATGCATCATGTTTGCATCACGTACATCAAGCCAGGCAATCACAAAGCACTTCACAATACCTTATTTCACAGCACAGCTGTAAATGCACATCCCACCTGCACAAAGATAACCCTGCAGCACTGCCTTAGAGCGGGGCGTGCCCTGGCTGATCACCATGGCTGTTACCTGCTCAGCCTGGGTATTCCTTCAAACCTCCCAATCAAGTGCTTACCCAGCCCAACTGGATACAGATTGCAAAAGAAAGCAGGATTACACTATTCTCTAAGGGATTTTGTAAAACACAAAATTTTACACTTAAATATTCCTTGCAACATGTATTCCTGTGTTACAAGAGTGCATAAGAATTCATGCATTTCTGAAAAGCTAAATATACATCGCAACATTGAAAGTAAGGTGTTAGCAACAGAAATGGGAAAAGAAGAAAAAAATCAGCTCTGTGTTTGTCCACAGGAGCATCAAGGAGGTATAAAATACTTTTTAAAAGTTAACCTGCACTAACAAGCATTGCAATAGTTGTTCCTTGCACATTGCAATGTCAGAGAGTGTTGTTGAAGTCAAAAGTGTTGCTTTGAATGTGAACAGGGTTCCAGCAATGCATTTTGTCCCCCACACAACCTTTTCTGGTGGGTCAGGGTTGGTTCTTTTTTTTTTTTTTTTTTTTTTAAATGATANNNTTTTTAACTGTACACAGCCCTTCTAGACTCAAAAAAGAGGAAGACTATAAATATAAGTATTATTTTCATAGTGTCTCTGCATATATCCCCTATAGGCATAGAGGGGATGGAGTGGAAAGAGTAGGAACTACACATCTACTGTTATTTTCTCTGGAAGAGTGATTTGGAAAGAATAAAGAATTGGCTTTTCCTTTAGGACCAGCCACAAAACTGAGCCAGTGTGGGTGAGAGGCTGGAAAATAGAAGTAAATTACTTTTTTTCCAACAAATGAAAGAAATAAAGGCAGTTCCTTCCTTGGAGCAATCAAATTTATACAAATCGGTGTCTAGAGACACAGCCTAATGCTACAGAAACAAAGCTCACAGTAATGAGTCCAGCTGCTTATCCGGGCAAAGTTCTCCTGGGTTGATGTGACAAAGACAACATTCATGTGGGCTACCACAGAAGAAGCCATATAAAAATTACCCTGAATTCCTGCATAGTGGTTCCTACCACAGAGGACAGGAAGGGGACAACTCCTTGACTTTGGACAGGAAAATTACTTTGGTTCTGTAGACAGGGTGTATGTCTGAAAAAATAATTTCATTAAGGCCCAGGGTCCATTTTGTGAACCACAGTTACCCGCACTGATCACCAAGGCCTTAAAATCTCATTTAAGTGTGATGTCCTCATTTATCAACTCTAGTTACCACAAAAAGATTAAGGTTCCGGACTACTCCCCTGAACTGTCCAATTCCGGATAAACTAAAATACTATTTTCATTAAAATTGCTTTCTAGAGAGGATCGTCAGCAACTTCACTCTATGCATGATGATTTTATTGCCTAGGTGAGGGGCTGGGAAGATGCCTGTTCTGCCACCAACAAACTGCGTAAGCAACTTTGAGAAGGTTAATCTTCTCAGCTTATCCATTGGCTCTCTGGCAGGTAGTGTGAGATTTGAAATGATCACTTTAAAACTATAGAGACAGAGTCACCATTGTGGTGAAGTTCTGCAGAGAGAGGGCTGCCAGAGGTCTTACAGCTTCTAGATTTTGAAGAACTATCTAAACCAGTATTGCCAGTCCCATGATTTGAGTAATCAAAGGCTAGCTCTAAGTTTATGCTTTGACACTGACTACCGATATTTGTCATTGACTAGTCAATGACTACTGATCACCCCCCTTATCCTTATGACATAAAACTGTAACATGAAGAATAAAGAAGTTTACCAAAGAACCAGCTCCACAAACACTAACGAGTGCTCACAGAGCCTTGCAAGTAAGAGATCTCCTGCAAAATATTCTGAGTTGCCCTACTTACCTCCTACTATTTCCTACTAGAAATGATTCCTACCAGAATTATATTCCTTGTGATACACACATCTGGTATACATTACTTTTTCATTTAGATTTTTCGCTAACTATGTTAAGGGTGTAACCATTTATATTACTTTAGTATTTCTTCTCTTCCTCTACATATTACGCAACTTCTGTGTTTGGTAATCGTTATCTGTCCTCCCAAGAATTTGTCCCCCAATTTTCCTACATGTGATCCATAGAAAATACTAGCCAAATCAATGACTGATGAAACAAAATGGAAAAATTATTTTAAAAAAATCCCACAAAACCAAAAATCCCAGAACTGAAGCCCCAACGGGTTTTATTTTGTAATAGCAAACATGCCCAAAGTGCAACAGCAATCCATGGTGTGGCTTTATGATACCAACAGCAAAGGACATGGAATGTTCTTTTATTGTCCTTTACAAGTAAATTACTAGTAAGAGAAGAAGGAGGAAAGAATTGGCCACCTCGCTGAGGACCAAAACTTACTTTTTGATGAAGCTGAAGAAACACAAGTACTATTCTTGTTTATTCCAGTAATCGCTCTATTCAGTGCAGTAGTTGCACTTCCTTTCAGTTCACAGGTCACAAGATCATGAGCAAACTATCAGACATGACTTTGGTGTAAATGACAAATGCTACTTTGTAACCAACATCAGAGATCTGCACTTTTAATCTGGAAAACAAGCACCATCCTTTTGGCTTTTTTTAAAGATATTTAGTTCCAAATTTTTCATGCTCTGAACATCACTCTCAACTCAGCCTCAAGTCTCAAAGGATGTCTCCACCACCACGTTGCACATTGCTGCAGTGGTATTTATCTGACTAGCGTTGATCAATAGAAGACATAACGATACAGGGTTTTGCATGGAACATCACCCAAACCAGCCCATGCAGAACCCTGCAATTACCTTTCAAGATTCCATAGAGACTATCAGCCCAAAAAGTCCTATCAGAGCTTTCTAGGACCCTGGAATAGTCATGAAAATTTAATGTTCACCATGCTTATTAGATAAGGCTGTCACCATGTTTACAAATTACTCTGAATTTTTTGGAATCTGCATGTGGTAAGACTAAGGGTAAAATGACGAATTCATTTACAAAATTTGACATACATGCAATGTAATTCCAGTTAACAGAAATAAACACAAAAATCAAGCATATAGCTGCTTATTTCTTTCATCTTTCTGACCCTGCATAATCCGTCTAATGGCCTGCTAGATATTCACAGCGGAAGATCCATTTTTTGCAGAAAACTTTGTGTTCTTACACTGCATTCACAGAAAAGGATCTAGACTTGAAGATCTCACTTCCCTTTACTCTCTGTCACTCTTTGAAAGAGCCACAATCACACTTTCAAACTCTTCTTTCCTCCTGCTTCCTCCAAGATTTCCTCATCTTGGGGCAGGGAAGAGGGTTTGATCCTTCCCAGACACCAGCTCTATCATCAGCATGGCCAGGTGTGAATATCACTTGTTCAGGGAGCAGTGTCAGCTCAGGAGAGTTCCAGTGTTTGGCAAATCCCTGTAAAGACCATCGACCACTGCCCACTGAGAGGCGAAATGCCAGTATTCAAATCCCAGGTGAATGTGAGCAGTACATTACTGCCTCAGACCAAGTGTGCTGGAGTGATAATGAGTTTAGGAAGGAACTGTGAAAGGTGCACTAAATGTACTCCAAGCTAACACACTCCTCCCACAGCCTCCCATTGTATACAGCCTTTTTCCATCCCTGTGTCTCTGTGCCAGGAGGACTGTGAATCTCAGGACCAGCTCCGATGACCATGGTAGAAGATAGAGCAGCAGCGGGGAAGCACGGGTCATGCAGATCCTGTCACAGAAACCAGTGCCAAACATCAAAGTCACAGGGCTGACACAGGGCGAAGGCTCCCTTAGGCCAATATCTTCGCTTGTACCTGAACATCACATCTGAGTCATTATCAAAGATTTGAATGCAGCACACCATAAAAAGCAGAGGCCTGTTTCCTCACAGCTACTGGACAGTACCACACACTTAGGAAAAATCCACCTTCTGCCCAGGCAGAAGGAGTTTTGCTACCAGCTAGGCTTCAGGTTGGGTGAGACTTTCATCTTTATCCACTAATTAGCTTGATATCCCCCTGCTACTGTACCACTTCCCATAAGTATGGGGCCAGGTTCTGCTCTCCCGAGTTCTCTAGAGCACCAACAAAATTATGAGAGAAGGAATAATAAATCCTACCTAAAATTAATAGATCTTTTAATGTAGAAACCAAAGAGCACTTTGCTTTTCAGAAAACCAGCAGAATAGCCATTCTTTAGTCCTGTGGGCAGTATAAACATTACAGACTCCATGCAAGTCTTTAATAGAGGCTATATGTTCAGATACCCAAAGATTTCAGAGTTTGACCTGCCAAAGACATGAAGTAGTAGTGGCTTTTACTGTAGCAGAATCACTGAGTAACACCACCCTGGGGAAAACTCCAGGAAAGTTCTCATGTGTTTGCCATTATAAATTATGCCGACCCTTCAGTTGGACTTAGGTAATTTTCCCTGTGGAGACACACCGAAGTTGTACAACTTTTCAGCAAGTCATTCTGGGGAAAAGCCCAATAGAAACCTGCCTGCGTTTTGGCAGAATTTAAGGGCTAATATCCAAGGAAACAATCCAGAAAGCCAGTTTTCCAAAGGATATCTAGCCTTGGGGACACCTAAAAATTTTTAAGTGTTCCCAAACTATTTCCTCAACACCTGTGCAGAAGTGCACTGCAGTTTGGAAAGTTTCATACGTAGTTTCACTCAAGCTCCACCAGGCTCCAGAGACCAGGCAGAAGTGTGCCTACAGGTCAGTGAGTTCCCTGAAGAGACACTAGCTCACTGTTTAATTGTGCAGCAAATGAGGCCCTGATTTGCAAACAGACAAACCCCAGCCAAACGTTGGTACAATGAGGTCAAGTGGGAAATACAGAAGTGCTAATGCATCCTCTTCACCTGCTTGTTTGTATACGTTCTTAGCACCTCTCTCACCTTCCTTAAGGTAACTGGTACATTAGATGAATCACTGGACCCAAGGGATGCATCTATCATTGCACATATGCATAAAGAAAAAGCAAATGACATGAAAAATGTTATTATGCAGGAGGACCTAGATTCATCTTTTGATTTATAGTGAGTGAGGCAAGTCTGCTTAAGACAGAGGCTTAGTTTGAAACAAGTTTAGTCATTGTTAGCCCTGAGGTTCCACCAGAAAAAGACAAGGAAGAGCCTGCTTTTTGGTGAGTCTGCACTCAGTTATCAGCTTCCTCATTTACCAGCTTTAGAATGGGATTATTTGGTGGTTTTGTAACAAAAATTTACTTATATTGCACTGTTCTGAGGCTCTCAAAAATTCCTCAAACTGGCAGTTTATTAGACGACAGCACACAAAAGAAATTTCTATTAGTATTAGCAAACTGTCACAGTCTGAGCTGTTTGGGTCAACCCTACTTCCTTACGATCAGCTGACTGTTCTTTGCACTGTTCTGTACTCCTGCTGCCTTCGGGCTTGTATCAAATCTCTAATGCTGCCACAGACCAGGTGCTGTGAAAACCTATGTATATTATTTTTTATTATTTTATGTATACTATATATTTCACAAACGTACCAACATACCTATTTCCATAATACTTACTGGAATTAAATAGACATTGACCCTAATCTGGTAACAGTAGCTGGTGAGTAGGATTTACCCAAAGTAGTTTCAATCTATTTAATAGATTTCCCTCCGTGAATAACTGCCAATCAATAAGGGTATTTGAAAAAGAATACCAACCCCTCAATTTAGAGATTTTTAGTGTTGATTCTCTTGAATTTTCTTGGGTTTAATTGCATTACTGTTACTTTTATAGTATACGTGTACTCATGTTAATGTTTCTTGACAAATACCTTTAAAACTTGATTTTATAATTTTATTTACATTTATTTTGGCAATCAACTTATTTCTTACGAGCCTCCCTTTAGCACATGCTCTGTGCTACATACAGATTAACAATTAACAAGGTACATTTAACTGAACCCCTATTGCAGCAATATGATCTATCACTGTGAAATTTGCAGGAGTCTTCAGAGTCAACAGAAGTGAAGCCGAAACAGATTGACTGACCATGATATGCTGGAATAGGAAGCAATCAGCAATTTCAAATTCTTTCATATGAATTTCATATGATAAGATAGAACAACAGGTAGAAACCAATACTTGTTAGTTCTGGAAGATATTTTTCTGATTTCATTTATTACTTCCTGATACAACTGAGAAAAAACTGAGATAATGTAGGAAAACCTTTTTATTCACCTAATTTCAAATGTGTTTTTTAATATCAAATGGGTAAAGACAATATTCTCAGATAAAATGTTACACAGAAACTGACTTGGAACTGTCTGTAAAAATCTTTGTTTCCATTTCTAAAATCAGCACAACAATCTACTAAATAGATTAAGATCAAGGTAAAATTTTACAAAGGCATATTAAAAGCAGAAAAAATTGAAATCACACTTTTAGGCAGATGCAGGCATGACCGTAACAAGTCTGGAAAGTACCAACATTCAAATATAGTTGTGCATTAAAAAGTCTGTAAAGGTTTGTGCATCTATCACAGTATCGGCAGTGACTTCCTGGGTAATGTCTTTCATCTATTTACACAGTTTGTGTTATCACCTGAGCTTTTTCCCAAAACATGAGGTTAAATCAAAAGTGTTAATGGCATCTTTCAGTGCTACTAACTGTAAATCCCTTTTATAATAACATTCAAAGCATTAAACAAAAAAAATCTCTCCTTACTTACAAGGCAAAGCAGAAAAGGAAGGTCATTCATTACACCCCATTCACTATTTTCTGTTTCATTCTGTAAATATTATAGTGCTACTGAGAAAAAATATAATGTCTGAGGTTCTCAGATCTTCCTTCAGAGTTTTAATCATTTGCTTCCCAAGAAGGGGTTTAACAAATACCACACTGTTCTGTCAATATTTGTATGCAGCACCACATAGGGCAAGCTGCCAAACTTGCATGGCTTAAAGAGCCAAGGGTAGAAAACTGACACCCTAACAAACACACTCCCGCTTTGTCTCTTTTAAGGTGGTGGTAAAAGTGTCATCTCTCTTTCTGACTGCAGTTTCGGAAAGCTCTTTGTCCGACTGCTTTACTTCTACAGAAATGCATTATTTAATAAACTTCCTTCACCAAACTTCAGGGATTTGTTTCATGCCCAACCGTTTCTTACGCAATTATAAGCCTTTTGCTCTCCACCAGCTGCACTTTAAATATATTTTAATTGGCTGGAATTTAGAAGGAATCCATTTGGCAGTCATTTACATTTGAAGCACGCCCCTAGCAGCTGAAACAGGCCCCAGAAGCAGCCCGATTACTTCATCAAAAGAAACTGCTTGAATACCGTTGACTCCTACATAACTACAGTGAACTCTATTATATAGGTGTGGTGATGTAATTAATAATTCTCTGCTAAATTTTTGCTTACACTGGGAGCAGAATGCATTACCAACCGATACTGACAGAGCACTCTGCAGTTACAGCGCTGAGCATTCCTTTTCAAACACCACTGCGTTTCCAGAGAGGCCTTTCCGTGGTTTTCCCGATCTGACCTCAACAGCGATGTGGCTCTCACACTGCTGTTACTGTTTCTATACTTGCAGCACATCAAGAATGTTACCAGCTGGATTTTTGTATATAATATTATTTTAAAAGCTTCTAACGTGCTAGATATTCAAGGATCAAAGTATAAACTAAGTTTAGTACATTACATTAGGAATGGCTCAGTTTTCCATTTCTCTCTGGTTTTGGGTTCCTGATGTGCATTGTAAGCCAACTTCGCAGAGCCTTAATTTGATGTAGTAAGTTCACCCTGCTCTGCAGTTTGTAACGCGGAGGTTTAAGGGCTGACAGCAGTAGGGAGAGCTACCAACAGCTGCTCAGAAAAAAAGAATGAGAAGATATTAAGGAGAGAACCACAAGAATTCACACTGTAAAATGCAATATTTAGGATGAACGCAGCGACATTAACAAGTCAGATTTAAAACCAGAGACATTCCAAGTGATGCTGATTGAACGCATGGTATCTGAAAAAGCCAGAGCTCTGCAATCCAAGAAAGCTCCTGTGAAACTGTAACTGCTTGAGAGTTCACTTATCATCAGTGTACCACGGAGGATGAAGGAGTGAAAGAAAAGGGATTATTCTCTAGCTGAAGTACAATGAGAACTGTTTTCTACATTTAAAGAGGTGAATAGTTCTTGAAGTGAAGTTATGACAATACTTGCCGCCTACAGAGAAAAGCAGCATTTCAAGTGTATTGTATGAAAAGGAGAAGGATTAATGCCACAGAGAGAGACCATTATACTACAGAAGAGCTGCATATTTTAATAATTTGACTCCATCCAGCTCTGGAAATTTCCACAGTTAACTGGCTTATATTCCTAAGAAGTGGAAACCCTCAGTGTACTGAGGTCTTAAGGGAACTGGAAGTACCACTTAAAAAAACAAAACAAAACCAAAAAAAACAACCAAAACCAAACACGCAGAAATGACCAAAGGAGATGATAAATCATGAGAAGCCCAATCTTGTTACCTTTTAACTACCACATGAACTACCAGATGATACTTCACTGAGGCAGGGCCAAGCAGCTGCTCAGACTCTGTCTGCTTTGTTATGGTAACCGAGCGTATCGCACTCACTTCATGTATTTCATCCTCAAATATATTCATGACATACAGAAATATTCTTGCTTTCCTTCTTTTGAGGGCACAATGCCTATGACCAAGCTGGGACATGAACCCAGCTCCTCAAAGCCTGCCTGCCTTCATTAGGTCATAATCGTCCCACATAGAGACATTTGCGGCTACAACACAGATCAGAGCTGACTTGGTAACAGCTGAAACGCACAAGGAAGCATTTTAGATCTTTGCAAGACAAAAGAAACAGAAGTGGAGGCTTAAATCCAGACTTCTCTCACCCTCATCCAAGCAGAAATGGAAGATTAGAGAATTGCTCACCTTTATCTCATCTGTAGCCTACCAAAACAAATGACAAAACTCCCACCGAGTTCAAAAGGTGCTCTGGATGGGAGAGGTAGATGAATTGCAGAACTATTTGTTACCTCAGCTATAAATGAAAAGAAAATCCTAGATCATTACCAGCAACCAAAACACACCATGTTTGAATTCTTACTCATGCATCATTGAAAACTTTACCCTTTTGCCACCTGACTTTACATGTTTATTTTTAAAAAAAAAAAAATCTTCCTGGTGCTACAGCGTAAATACCCGTGGAAGTATCAGTACGAACTGCAAGGTGCATGAAGAGGAGTTCTAGACAGGAGGGCAAATGGCAGCACGTGTAACAGCCTGCTCCTGCCCTCCTGCCTCTGCCAAGTGGCAAGCCGCAAACTTTGGAAAGAGAAAGGTCAGCACTCTATTCATGTTGTCACTCTGGGAATCCCCCGCGTTGTCATGGGCTGCGTGATGACAGCCATGAAGCCTTGATGTGCCATTGATTGTTATAGGACATTGAAGACAATTGGCCATTATTTAGCTTCAATATCTATCTTCACAATTATTTAAATGTGAGACACTGGCAAGTGTTTCCAAAGAAACAGTACCGGTGTGATTTTCAAAAGAAGGGGACTGATTTATTTTGAACCCTCATGTGAGATTCAAGTCACAGCCACAACAAGCCTCAGAAAAGCTGTACACTAAACTGATTTTCTGGTAGCAGTTCTGCAAGAAAACCCTTGCATTGACAAAACTTAAGCATATGAAACATTTACTATTAAGACAGTTAATAGCCCTAAGCACAGTGAAAAGGAAAAGCATTACTTTGAAATTTCAGAAACTATTAAAAAAAGAAGGCAGAGAGAGAAATATGGGTGCTATCAAAGGAAAGATAATCAATCCTTCAAAAGCAGAGACATCAAGCAGTAAAGAATACTTCCACCATGCCTAATGGCAATTCTTTGCTGCCTTCCTTCCCTAACTACTGTTGGCATTCAGCTGGACGAGAGGAAAAAAACCAAAACATTACAGTAGTACACACAAGCAAAAACGAACTATGGCAAAGGAGAAACTGCACAGTGAATGAAGAGCTGGCTTGCTCTTATGCAAATGCTGTGCCTCAATGAACCAGTTTCCAGTCTAACAGAACCATCTTCAGGAGATATATAAGGCTATTAGCGTAACTAATACCTGGTTAAAAATAGGGTTGAGGGGGATGAGAGTGCAACCGAGGAGGATTTATTAAAACAGCAGCCCAGCAGAGTCCTAGTGAAACATGCCAAAAGACCAGAAGAATGATGTCTCTGAAAAGGACACTAGAAAGAATATGTCATCTAGCCGCTATGCAAGAAACCAGGAGGTGGAAGTATTAAAATAAGGCTTATTGCAGGCTTTTAAAAACTAGGTGAGAACACTGACCACTCAATTGTTTTTCATTAATCCAGAGACTGCCCATGTGAAATGTTGTAAAGGCAAATAATTGGATGGTCAAACTCTCCCTGGGCCTAACTGAGGTGCATGCAGAAGGAAAGCAGAGGACAAGTTGCAGACTTCAAGCTCACAAAGTGGGATTAACTCTGTACATTAACATCACTTTCTGCCTCCTCATCTTCCTTCTGTACATTTCAAGATTGCCAGAACTGGGCAAGCAAATGTAGGGCAACAGCAGACTTAAGCTCCGCTGGCCTGTGATATTTTCCTAAGCATCACCCAAAAGGTGTCATAGCACACACACAACTCCACCATGCTATGGTGTACGGGAAAGGATGTATGTTTACGAAAATACACTTCCTTCTCTGACCTTCTTTTCAAATTTGGTTCTGCATCCCTCGCACCCTTTCCTGAAGGAACTACAGCCAATTCAGGGCTACATACATAGAGGGCATATCTTCATGAAGACCGTATAGAAAAACTTCTGAAACTCACAGCATGGATGCCAGGTCCTTGGCACAATTATGCTCCACTACTTCACTTCTGCTGCATTGCCTTGTTTACCCACGTTGACATATCCCCAGTGGAAACAGGGCTTAACAAAAGCAAGATGCCCAGTTACTAATGTGTCATGCTTCTGAATAGCAGTCGAGGCCTTGCAAACAAAACAATATATATAAAAGATAGCTGATTTTTTTTTTGGATGGCAGTGACTTGATTAAAAGACCTTGATACTATGCAGTAGTGGAATGGGTGAGGAAGACAGTCACGTTCCTTGGGCATTAACACCTCACCTTGAAAGCAACAACAAGGGATTTGGAGAATTTAGAAACCAACCCCCTCCTCTGCAGTAAGCAGCACTCTGAGAAGTGCTTCCATGTCCTCAGTCTGCTGGGAGTTCAAATGTCATCGTCTGTACCTACTTTGAAGGAACAAAATCTCTGATACTGGAACTGGAATACAGTGTGTGTTACGGAAATACCAAGAGCTGAAATGATTGACACCCTTTGACAGATCAAATCCCTAACGCTAAGATGCATGCGTTGTTGGTCCACACACTCCTGTGACAAGCTATTTGTAGCGCTAATACATTCTTCTAAGTAGGCCCCAAACAGCGCTAAGTATGGAAAAGATTGTTCAAAAAATGTTCAAGGTCAAATTCATACCTTCAGCAAATCTGGTAAGGCACAAAGTCATATTACTCAGCATTAACATCATTTTGGAAGCTTACTGTAATATCAGCATCCATGGACATCTTACCATTACTTCTGAATTTTTCAATGCAAAATATTATCACTTTCTTGCTGCTTCGTATCACTTGAAAAGGGCGAAGTTATTGTAAATATGAGTTTGTACGCAGAATTGCTGAAATCATATGCCTTGCTAATCAGAGAGAGTCATCTGTTCATGAAGAGGAGAATAAGACCAAACATTGTCAATATGAAAAATTTCAGACCATTCCTTTGCAGTCTGAGAGTTCAGGTTTTCAAAGCAGAAGACAGGCATGAGCAGAAGACACCAAAGGCTGTGGGATAATGCAGCAGACTACAGACAGGTCTGGACAACATAACTGACTGGAGGGCAAAAGTAAACTGGGGTGGAGCAGAACCAATCCAAATTACGCATCCTGCGTGGACGCACATTCACTTTCAGGGGAGTCAGTCTGCTGCCCTGGAGGGATGCATCACCTTCAAGTGAATGATATTTACGTGGGTGCATTAAGACAAATGTCATTTCAGTCACGGTATGTTTGTTTACCTTATAACCCAGCAGATTCACATGTCAAGCTGTGACAACTTGAAAAGAAATATAAAAGAATATAGAAGAAATATATATATATATATATAAAGTATCAATGTGTCACTTGTCCCTTGTAGAGAACGTAACACCCCATTGTAGATATTTAAAAATATTTAAAATATCTACTGCTACTCTAGGACTTCTTGCTGAGGATTGAGTTACACAAGTCAGGAGAGACACAGGGAAGTCCATGGCTGCTCATTCTTATTACCTCTATCAGCTTAAATATCTATTAAGTAAACAGATCGGTTGAGGAAGGCCAATGGATACTCAGCATACAAGATTAGGGACCTCGAGAAAAGCTGAATGTTTTATTTATATACATTGCTATCAATCTCCTCATCATAAGCACTCACACCTTGTAATAAAATAATGCCTGAAAGTTCATTTCAAGTACATTATTTTCAATACATATTAGAAATGATTATATTCTTATTATCTTAATTAAGATAAGACAATCTGCAAAGATTGGGGTTTTTTAATTAAACTGTGTGTTGGAACAGCACAGAATGGTAATGCACAGTGTTACTAGTGCGACCTGCAAAATAGCGATTTTTGTGAATTAGGGCTCTGATCCAGGACACCAGCCATACCTGCAGATCATCAGGACCACCGGTGCTGGGGAATTTCTATACGAACACAGAATTCTATTATTTCAGAAGAAAGTTCTAGATCATACGTTAATCACTCAGGTTTTCACAACTACTGAGCAATTATTATAACAATGCATATATTAAGAATCTTGTTTCACATATTCTTTTAATAATAGCACTTGGAACTTCATACAGTATTAGAGGATTCAGCATCTGAACCTTCTCAGAAGGCAGCCAAATAGCAAATGTCATACTCTCATAATGCATTTAGGTGCTGTACAGATGGGACATAATTAAAGTAAGACTTAATTAAAGCTTTTCTTCTCCAGAGACAGACAGATAAAACATAACTTACTGTATTCTCAAGTACAAAAGAGTCTAAAATTGTCTTCACCATTACACAACAGTAGACTCTCAGTACAGCAAAGGAGAAATACTGTAAGAATTGGGATTACGTTTTGCTTCCACCTGTTCCCATTTCAGTCTGAACTAATTTTTAATCCCTTGAAACAAAGCAGTCAGGATCTATTCTGCTTAGTATAGAAAACTTGATTTTTGTAGCATACTGGTAAAAGATTGTATAGCTGATCCCGTCTGCTTGTGCTAAACTGTACTGCTTTCAGTGATGCACCACAAAAATCCACCTGGGTGGAACCAGCCACTTCAAAGTATGTCCTTGGGCAAGTTAGTTAACTTTCTTGGTTAACAACTGGGTTTCTTTATGGCAGTACTCACCACTTACTATCTCTAGGTATAGAAAGTACGTCCAAAAAGGGAGCACCAGCCACAACATTACTGAACACCATAAACTCAGTGTTGGCCCTTTCATGTTTGGAGTGAGATCTCTGAGATGATGGCTGGCCTCAGTGTCCAGTATGATGCATAGGGAGAGACTGGAAAATAAAGCCCAAAAACCAGCATCACATGAAGTCAAGATTTTAATACAAAGTCACATATTAAACCTCAGTCCCTCTTGTATCTGAAGCACTGATTCAGGGCTGTATAGAAATCTTTCTGCCTACTTCTATTCTATTCTGTGGCTCCATCTCTTCAAGGTATTTGGCAATAACAGTGCTCTGGAAAGCCTTACACATAAAGCTACCAGAGGAAGCAAACTACTACTCTGTGTTTTCCAAAGAGCAGCCAAAGGTAAAATGTGTTGAGGAAAGGTGCCACCAGTCAGTATTTTCTATGCAAGCAGCAAGCCAGCAAGAGACACATACCCTAACTGCATGGTTCCTACTGGAGGGACCCTCATGGTTAGCTGTGATGAATGGGACGTCTGTGCTTCAGGCACAAGTCCCTCTCAAAGGCTAAACTTCCAGCTAGGTGCTAAGATGAAGCCTTCCAAGGGATGAACAGAGACCCCTCTCCTACAGTCCTCCCCCTCCATTGCAGGTAGGCGATGAAGGGCAGGTCCCTGGCCGAACCTGGGCAGGTACAACTGTTGGCCAGCAATGGGTTTTGCCAAGGGAACATAATCAAGAAGGTTGGGCTGCATTAATATGGAGAGCTGATTATTTTTCATTCACTTTAGGGCTGCTGTAGAATTATTCCCTTGGACTAAGTAAGGGCCTAAAACAAGGTAGAAAAACTCCTTTTGAAAGCTAGCCTGTTTGTGTTAAAATATGAACCTAAATAGCAAAGCTACAGGTGGTCTTAGGCTTGGCTGCAAAGGTCAGAATGGCTTTAACGGGTATTGGATGACCATGCGTGACTGGACCTCTGCACAGAGGACTTGTGCTCCCAGCAGCTGTTGGCGTAGTTCTTGATTTGAGTTTCAGGGTGATGCAGAGGCAAGACCCAGTTTGGAAAGGCAGAGCTGGGCCAGGAATCACAGTCACAGGGTGGAAATGAGAGAACTGACATCTGAATTTAAGATTTTCTTTGTTTATAGACGCGTGGGAAAGACATGGGACAAAAAGTTGCAGCATGACTAGTAAACAAAACCAAATTCTCCAAGGTCATAAAAATAAATCAGGACATAGAGCTCTTAGCTGCAAGATCTTCCAGTTGCTTTACTCTTACTCCAAAAGGCAATGAAGCTTTCTGCAGATAGCAGAGAATGAGATGGTCAGTCCTCCTGCACCAAGTAATTATGTGGTTGAATTCTGAACAAACTGAGAGCGCTGTAGGATAGTGGTATTTACAATTGCTCAAATTAGTGGACATGAGCATATATAAACACTCAAACCACAGTGAGCGCATTTTGGTCAATGAACCAGCAAATGACAGAAAGAAAAAGGCAAAAGATTTCACAAAAAAAGGTTGAGAGTAAGACAGCCACACTCCGGGAAGAAGCAGCAAGTTTGGCATTTCAATTTGCCAGACCTGAAATTCAAGTTTAAGGATTCTTTTTTCCTTCTTTACATCGCTCCTGCTTTTTCTGAGGCCCTTAGGTGCTATAGTATGGGCAGTTGAATTTTCTGTTCTGTTTCTATTTCCAAGATGACAAAAAGCATTCATCAGATCAAATGAGATTTGTGCCAGGGCAGCTTTTGCCCTGTGTCTTCTTGACCACACAGCCCACGCACAATTTTTCACAGATGGGTTTTATCTAAGTTCAAAATAATACAATGGATTACTTAAAGCATCTCCTGACGACAAAGCACTTTTAAGTATATTCATAGTGCAGTACTGAGAAAGGACAGCTGGATGTCTGCAGGAACAAATGTGGGGTTTGTTTATAGCTGGAGTTTCCAGAGCCTCAGCAGTGATGCTCTGAGTCAACGCATCCTCTAGCTACCCAGGTCAGTACCGTGTATGTTGAGGTCACATTAACCCTTTTCCACTTGCAATACCGATTCAAACACACACTGTTCCTGCAAATGGTTGCTTACATCAGCTTTCTACTCCAGAAATCCTATTTAAGGGTCTTGTTTTGATACACACTGACAGTGAATCAGGCCCTGAGTATTTTGACAGTAGAACAGCACTTAACTTTTAAATATACTGCCCAGCTGTGGACTTATTAAATCTAAATAAATTGCATGTTTAAGACAATTTTCTTCCTTGCATGACAAACCTAGGTTGCTTTTATTCTGTTCCCTAAATAGACCTCTCCCATTTGTATTTAGCCAAATATTTTGCTGTAAAACTTTAACAAGGGGAATGATGATTCACCTGAATTATAGCTATACATCTGCTGTAACTGTTTGCAAGGGTGCTCAGATGCTCAACACACCCATGAGATGGCTTGCAAAATAATCCACAGGAATGTACATTAGAAAAAAACAGCCATAAACTGTTGATGAAGGTTTGACTGGGATGTAGTCAGCTAAAACAAATATTTTTGCATTAAGAGATTAAAATCACAATTAAAAGGTGTCCTTTTATGGTACATGCATATGGTACATGCATATGGTTCACATAAAAGAAATTATTAGCTCTTAGGTCAGTAAGTGCATTCTTAACAATTGCAAGCAGAAGGGGCAGATAAAGAGCCCCAGATCAGGTTGGCCTTGTATCACGCATGAAGATTGATTGAGCCAGAGCAATTGCAATAACAAGCATTTCAATCATGCCCTAGGCCTCGCTAGAAAAGCTCTTTTAAAAGGCAACAATAGAGACACTACTGCTGATACAGGAAAACTACAGTGTGTATCATCTGGATCTCCCAGATGCTAGGCTGTGCACTCATGATGGATTGACTTGTCTATACCATGAGAGCACGTGGGGAGCATTTCATTGTTCTGTTCTTCTGCCACTATTCTTTGGACTTACTCCCCACAGTAATTGGGCACTGGGCTGCATGGGGCCTCAATGGCATCACATTACTTCTTCCCTGAGCTATCATTGCTATGTTCTGGTTATTACTTTTCTTAAAAAAAAGAAAAAATAATAAATAAATTGTGCAAGTTCTGCTTTTCATTGCCCAGAAAGCAGTTGAAAATGAAGACCCAGACGATGAGCATTAACAACCCTAGCAGATATAACATATTTGATATCCTATTTTTATTCTACTGTCATGTGGCAATTAAACGGAAAGATGTGCCACCTCCTTCTTCCCAATTAAAAATCTCCAGATGGAAGTTGACTGGGCATGCCAGATAGCACTTGGGAAAAAAAAAAGCAAAAAAAAAAAAGCTGTAATGAAATGTAGAGGGAATTTATCTTGATATTGTCAACAAGTCAAGTTGTAGGGGAGTAAGGAGTGACATTCATCCAGGAAAACAGCAATACTGTTTGTCTACAGCACCAAAGCCTGCAGCTGCACAGTGGGAATTTACAGGGATTCAGCAACCTTTCTATATGGAAAAGCTACACATTAGATGGAAAATATAATAGAAGAAGGATGTATTCATTTGGTCAATGATCAGAGAAATCCCAGCACTACAAATCACTGTACAAGTGATGTCACAGCACAAGAGCTGTATTGGTCTTTGAGGATCTCCAGGTTGTCTGAGTTGTTTCCATTCTGTGGAAGAGAGGATGGGTCTTCAGAGCTGCGTGATGAAGAGTTCTGCTACTTCTGCTCCATCACCTACTCATGTCATCTCCTAGTGCAGAAAGCAGAGTCTCAGGGTCACTGCTGATTTAAAGATAGATCTGCTAATCTGTGGCTTAATAATTATAGGCAAAGAGTGTACAATTTGTTAAGTTTCAGGCCAAGTTTAGTCATATTTCCCCAGCACAGCAAATCCACCTACCCCTCTGGCAAGAAAATGAAAGATGTAAGAATCAAGAACAAACATGTACTACTGGAGGACACATATTGCATTTTTAAGCTCAGACGCTTAGAAGCTTTCACTGTAAAGAAGTTAATGATGGGCCAAAACCCCAAAGGTTTTTTATTTTCCTTCACCAGCTGTCAGCTTCAGCTGCGGATAAAACAGGATCCTGATTTAAGCTTCGTAGATAAATCCAGCAAAGCATGCAAAGTTTAGATCATCCCCACAAACACTGGCAAATACCTTACACACAAGACCATGGTGCTTCTCAGTGTGTCTTTTTCTTTTCTTCCGTTTTACAAATAGCAAAAGCATCAACTTTAATTTTTTGTGTCTGGGAAATTCAGTTGTCTCTGTAAACCTCTGAACTTGGCCCAAGAGTCAAAGACCTTAAAGCAGTTGTGGCAAATCGAGACAAAAGTAAGCGCAGTGCATGTCTGATGGATGTAACGCAGCCCCAAGTGCACAGAGAGGTGCCACTAGGGATCTTTCCAGTAAGTGGACTGGTATTGTTTCCTTCTATTGACTTCGTTACCTGTTTGATTTTGAACAACATGCTGTAATTCAGCTCTATAAGCAAAGTGCTTGTATTCAGGTACATGCAGCCTGTGAAATCTGTGGAAACTGCTTTTTACTACAAAGCAGAAGTAAGAAAACAAAATTCCTGGCTTTCTCAAATCATGCAGTTTGCAATAAAATCAATCTGCAGCTATTTTATGGGTCTGTACACAAGGTCTGATAGCTGATTTACTGATTGGCACTGAGGGAGCATACCTAGAGAGGAAAATGACTTCACAGAAATAAGAACATGAAGAGTTTCAGACAATGACAAGTGTATCAGTTATACATGTCTCTGAAATAAGGGTCATTCATCTTCATATACCTTCCTGTCCTCTTGCTTCATTTGAGTCAGAAAAGAAACTGATAAAACTTGCTATTTTTGATACAAACTAAGCAGTGAAAGAATTATTTGATGTGAGTATTACTTAAGGCTGAATATGTAGTCATTTTTTAAAAATGTGGATTAGGATGAAGGTTTCCTTTTTTTTTTCATTTTGCACATACTAGATCTATAAAAAAAATATAACACAGTTTTAGGTGTCCAGTGAAACTCCAGAGTACTTTTTAAAATCTACATCTATATGAATGCTAGTGTTCTTCATATTTGAAAAAGAAACATTACCAAAAAAAAAAAAAAAAAGAAAAAAGAAGACAGGATATTAAGTGATTTAAATCACAGTAGAGCCTATAGAACTGACTCAACAACCAGCTGTGAAAAAAGCCAGATTCTAGATGAAATGGACTGTAACATATTTACAAAAGAAAGCAAGAAACATAACCTTCGACTTTCCCTTAGGCCTCATAAAAGAGATTCAGCTGTGATTTAAGAGATCTGAGGCAGGAAGGTATCACAGAGCATAGCAGACTCATTTGGTGAAAAAAAAATAAATTAGTTACTTAAAATGTTATAGACAAGATTCTTTGCAATGAATTATATATTTTTCATCCTCTTTTCTTCTCCCATCCCAAAGAGTGTAAAAATCTACTACTATATGATGTGATTCCATGCAAAGTATTCTTAAAGAATTAAAAAAATTCGAAAACGCAGAAGTACTCTTTGCAGTACAGTGAGGCAGCACCAAAGCAGGAGGAAGTCCTGCTCCATCTATCTTCCAGTGAAAAGAAGTTCAGACCTGCACCACAACCCTAACCTTCCCCGCAAGAGTTACTCAGTACAGTCTGAGCACCCGAGGCTAAATTAGAGAGGAATTCAGAAGTTATTTAATTATTATTTAGCCACTTCATTTTACCATAGTATTCATCACCTTCCTAGTGCCTGACACGTATGCAGAGATCTGTTGTCTCAAGGCGCTACCAGCTGAGGCTGCGCACCAGCAAGCACTAAAACACCCAGGCTGCAATCAGGTTTCACTGAAAATGAGCCTTGCAGCCTTTCCTTTACAGTAAAAAAAGGCACTGCTTGCTTTCCCATCTCACCATGGTTTCGTTTCAGGTGGACCTTCTGTAGCTCTGTTTCAGTTCATGTTAACCTAATGTCACCCACTCCATTTCTCCTCCACTGACACAACATTTGAGCAGACATGCTACCCCAGGAATCTTCCCCCATGCTTCCAGTCTATCAGACATCAACACAAGCCTTCTGGTAAACTGGTGGTATAGTATCAGTCAGATACACAATTAGAGGAAATACGCCCCATAAGACATTTTCATATTTAATGAGGAGGAAAAAAGAAATTGAGAAGCAAAAAAAAAAAACAAAAACCCAACAGTCAGGTGCTCTGTGAATCATGGTGTGGTTTGAAGTCTGAATTCCTTAATAATAATGTTTTTGCTGACACATGTTGTTTGTACTTCCCTTCAGAACTGTCTGTGTTAATAATCAGTAATTCCACTTGGAAAATATTTACATAGAAGTATTTATTCTTATGTCACAGGCATAGATAGTGTCTTCTCTAAAGAGAAAGAGCAGCCAGGAAATGACTAATACTGCAGCCAGTTTTCATGTGCTGCCCTGGGATATCCCACCAGAAATCTATACACACACAAGGGCTGTGACTCCAACCTCAGTTACCACTGCTCGGAAGAAGCAAGACCGCACTGGCCCTCAGGTTTTGGACACTGCGCTGCATTCTGCCAGTCAGACACAAACTTCAGAAGTTCCCACCACTGTGATGGTTTTCAAAGCCACTCCAGTGTGGCCTGCAACCACAATTTAGATACACAGATATAACATGTACAAGATGACCCCTTAGTACATCAGGCAAAGAACTATTTGTCGTATTTCACTAAAACCACACCATTTTCTTGTACTAATCCTAAACTCAGTCTACACCCAGACATTTTCATGATAGAGGGAATGCAATGCACTGTAAAGTGGGTGAAAGGGATTAATGCTCTCTTCTAGAAAGACTGTCTACAGAGAACAAAAATAATAATTCAGAGCTATGCTGATAGATTTTAGATGTGAGGCAATAAGGACCACAGCGACTGAACTCAGAACTATGAAGACCAGTAAAAAGCTGAACTGGATATTTGCCATTAATAATTCAACCATAGTTCTCCTCCAGGAGCAGTTAAGTTTAGAATCCAAAATCAAGTTTTCAGACTAACTTTTACACCCAGTAGGAAAACCATCTGAGAGAGCAGGACAACACAGCTAAAACAGAAGGATCCTCACAGAATGCTATTCCTACTTATTATGTCTGTAATTACCACTAAACAATTAATACCTAATCACACTTTTTAAACAATAGTTTACATTTGCACTAAAGAATTTGTAAATTATGTAGTAAGCATAAGATTAGAAAGATGTTTACTGATGCTTTTGTTTTGCAAAGCACCAAAGACGCTCTTGCTTTCACTTTGCATCATTTTTAAAGATATTCGGTTCTAGGTAAGAAATTTAACAGCTTGTGTTTGTATTAGGTTTAACATTTAAAACGTAAATGGTGTACCGTGGTTTCAACGCCGCCAACTGCAATTGAATATATCCTTCTGAAAACAAAGATTTTACCCCTGTAAAAAATCTTGCCCTGGAAAATTTCTCCACTTGGTGTTTATTCTAAAAGGGCTGCTCAGTCCAGGCAGAAACAAGCTCTGCTAAGACGCTGGGAAATCATCTTTAAATAACAAAAAGTGGACTGAAAGGGAACTTCTCATTAATTAAAACAGGGAGTAAAGACAATGCAAAGTGCTGCTGAGCACCAAAATCAAAAGATGTCCCAAAGTTATCAGAGTAGACTATAGGTAAAACACCCCACCTATTCAGAGATGCACAATGTGGCTGTGCCTATAATACTCATTTGAAACCAAAAACGGAGAAATAAAACCAAAAGAAAAACAATAAAACATTACCCACATCATGTGTTTTTCTTCACAGCTGTATCCAAAGCTGAACATCCCAGGAATTCTGCAGATGCCTCCCTTAAATTCCTAGCAGAAGATAAACATCTGCTGGGGCTGAAACAGAACCAAGTGGATAAATAGTTCAGGTTGAAAATGCCCAAATGACTTTGCACATCTTCAGTATCTTTTTGGACTCTTTGACCGTGGGAGACAGTGGTGAAATACAGTGTGAAAAAAGCCATTTAACAGACCCACAATTAAGATGTGCCCTAGTCTCTAAAAATTCTAGCTTCCAAACTCAGCAGGTTCTGTTTGCTTTGCATGACTGAAGGAGAAAATCCAAACATGATACATTACTTTCCCTTTTGAACTTGCACTTTTAAACATTTCCAACAGCCTGTGCAGTAGGCAATCGAGAAACTAATGAGATCAGTACATATGGCCTTTGGATGTTGCAGCCATTGCAAGCACCACAAACCACACTGCCTGCTGTATACCACTGGTTAATGACATCTGTCTCTTTGGAGGACAATCCACCCCAACAGCACCTATATGCGGGAGAGCCAGTTGTCTCTGTTGTGGCCAGGGACAAAGGGCTGATGCGGGCACTATTCATCCACCTCCGTGACAGATTGTGCGACACAGCATGGCTCCTTGCACTGTCTTCTGCCCAAAGTATCACGCTGAATGGAGTGGGTCATAAGCAAAATATTTTCCAAAAAGCTATTATCATTTCTACACTATGAATGGATAAATGGTGCAAAAGGCTTGCCCTTTGTCAGTGTTCCTACCCTCAAGCCGTCCTAAGTTTTCCAGATTGCTTTGCAGATACAGAGCCAGCTGGCGACTGTGTGTAACCTGTACAATGGACTGTCTAATACCTTGGTTGTCTGGCAGGTTGTATATGTGATCACTTATCCATGGTTACAAATCACACCACTATATCGTGCTACTTTTATAAATGTTTCTAGGCCTGCTTTTAAAGAATGGCCATGATTTCCAGAAGTGAGCAGTCCACAGTCCTCTTATGTGAACTAGAGTTAACAAAAGTGCAGCTCTGGTTCTCTAAATCTCTGACAGTTTGCTCAAGAGATGGATGAATTTAGCAAAGCTGGAAAGCATTGTTTCCAAGAAAGGTGACACGAGACAGATGCTAGTCATACTCCCTGAGTATTTTTTCCCTGAGACACACTCATATGAGATTAAATTTACCTCTGCCATGAAATAATATGCAAACTCTTGTTTCTCTACCTTGGAAAAAAAAAAGCTATATTTATTTTTTCCACGGCAAAATACACGAAGACATGCCTGAATATTGCCACAGGCATCTTTAACAAACATTTAAAAGACATTTCAAATGAAAACCTTGGCAAACCTCCCCTCCTCCCAAAAAAATCAACTGCCAACAGCAAATATTTCTGCTGGCAAACACTTTTCAGCTCTATAAAATTCTTTCCCATTAGGAACCTCCTTCCCCAAAGGCCTGGTAAAAAGGGTTTGAGAGAGCTCCCTGAATACTGTCAAGTGGAGGCTGCACATTGCCTTAGGGCCAGAAGGGACCATTAGATCATCTCATCTAACACCTGCATTTTATAAAAAAACAAAAACAAAAACAAAACCTACCATCAAAACAACAAAAACCCTCCAGAATTTCACCCACTCACTTCTATATAGTCAGCAAAATGTGTTTAGTCAGCAAATATCTTCCAGGAAGTCATTCCTCCACCCTTATTCATCAAGAAATGGAGAGTCCATTCAGCAGTTCCCATATTTTTATCTCTATGGAAAAACTACATTATCCATCTCGAGAAATAGCTCCTTGTAAAGAGCTATCCCTGTTCTGGTACTAGTGTCTGTGTATTTCCCAAATGCCTCTCTCTGAACACATCTCACTGGGATGTAGTTGAATGTCAGGTGAACATTGTGCAATATTGAATGTATTACTAATTTAGCAGCCAACTAGTTACGAAGTTTACAGTATGCCCATCAGTAACTGTACCATGTTGAACGCATAAGACAGACATACGTTCTGGTGGTACTGAGCCTAAGAGTGAAACTGAAGACAGATCTTGATTGACACTGAACTACATTGATTTGCTCTCATTTGTAAAGCAAAAGGACTCGATGTGTTAGAGCTTCTGGGTATGGTTTCTACGCTAGCCAGTTAATTTACTTGCTTATGCAGGAGTCTGCATTTTTAATTACACAAAAAAAGTCTTAAAGTAGACATAAACCCAGAGAGAAAACATTTGAATACTTTTTTGTTTTAAAGTTACAAAACATTAATTTTCTAATCAATTCATGTCTTACTGTATCTGTGTTAAAAATCACAGCACTGGCATGTAACTTTCAAAGAAAATTGATATTAGTATCTTATGTATTTAACATTATAGCACATTACTGAACAGTTTGCTAGCACTGCATATTTATAATTCATTACACGATTTTTGCCTACCCTCACTAGCTGGAACATTTCCCGTTTGGGGGAAAAAATCCAGATTGGAGTTATTTGTCCATGAGGTATTTTAGGTCTCTGTTTATCAGCATATGGTTATTTTGGCTCTGGGTTTGCACAACTATGTTGGTTTCCCGCAGTATAAAGAAGAGAAGGCATTTCTGCCTTTTTGAGAGAAAGTGTAACGATGATGCAAAATGACATCCATTGTCCTCATAAAAAGATAGAAGATAATGAGGTAGAGAATAAAAGGAGAAGCAGACATTTAACCAGGAATAAATCCAACAAAAATGGAGGAATGTGAGCTTTTCAAATGGTAGGTATTGTGCAACAGATTTCAAAGTCAGCACAATTAAAGCTTGTGTTTGGGTATACACATGACATCGTACTGCATCGTTGTCCAGCCAGGGTTACTGGGAAGTATCATGCTCGACAGTAACTGTTTGCAGGATTGGCCTTCACATGGGCAGATCTGACACCTAGTAAACAGCTTTAACATGCAAAATCTGTTTTGTCTTCTGGGAGTAGTTTTGCCAAGAAAGAACTAAATTATTACATCATCTGAAAAAAATCTTCCCCCATTACATTCTTACCTGAACGATAGTCCCATTCACTGTTTTATGCTGTTTGCATACAATAGCTGTAAGTATTTCAAAGCACTCATTGCCAGTACTCTTAAATTTGCATCCTTGCCCATCCAAAGATAATGTAGTCATTTGCAAACACTGGTTCTTAATCGTTTGGGGAAATACACTCATCCTCAAACACCACCCTTCTGATGCATGTATGGGAAATCACTTTCTCCAACGCTGATGCATGTAGGCTTTCTTAAGGAGAAATACAGAAGTAGTTTTCTGCCACACAGTCCTCTTATCTCTGCATAGCATCATTAGAAGCTTTCTCCTGTATCAAAAACCATGCTAACCATCTGCAGTAGGCAGATGTTTTTTCTCTGGGAGAAAAAACAAGGAAAAAAAAAGATTTATTGGTTTATTATAATTTATGGAAGAAACTTCATCATTATAGAAGAGACTTCATCTCTCACAGCTAGGAAGAAAATCATCATGCTCTGTTTTCAGATGCCTCCACTGGGAGGCATCCCTCAAATGCTAGATAACACAGGCAGACATTAAGACTGGAACTCCGGTCTCCTCCAGGAGTGGAAGTGGAATTGAAGCTCAGACTTCGGGATTTATAAAGTTGCTTAAGGAAAGCAATGGCAATTAGAAGGCCTATGTTTAAAACAAATCTTAGAATTTGTGAAAATCTGCAGGACTGAGGCACTTACCTAAGGTGACATATATGCTCGAGTACTTGATTGATTTAGGACCACAGCGGGGAGGGATGAGTTTCTCAGGGGAGTCAACTCAGGCTTCCTAATGTCTGTCAACGGGAAAATTAGGAAGCAGAGACCCATTTGCTCCCATTCAGTTTCTATGCTAAACAGCCTGCCAGACTTGAGGTTTACACCAAGTCTGGCTCAAAAACGTGTACTAGCTGGAGAAAGAAAGAAGTCACTGGTATAAAATCAGGGAGTCAACGTTATGAACACATTCGTGAAAACCTACAAGAAGAGACTTTTTTCCTATAGGACTCAGACAGATCATTTCCACAGCTCCTATGTAAGAACTCTGCATAGAAATTTCAGTGCTTTACACACAGCATAATAATTCCCCACAAACAGCTACAAGACGAAATAGATCACACTGACTCATTTACATGCACAGCAGTTTAAATCACAACGGATATCAAGGCATTTAATAAATTACAGCCTGTGATAAGCAGACAGAATAGATAATGAACTGTGTTGTAGGTTCCTGGACACTGCAGAGAATCTCCCACAGCCTCTTCCAGGAAGACAAAATAGCAGGTAGGTGGTTAAAGTTAATTCCCTGTAGTACCATAACAGCTACTTATGCAAATTAATGAATAACTTCATGTTGATTTCAGCCCTGTTGCAAACATACACACATGGATTATCAATACGAAATTGTTTCCAGGCAGATAGTAATCAATTATCTGATATTATATAAAAGCTCCTCTCCTTAGCTATGTAACTTTTTCCCATCTGGCTGGAAGTTTGTGTGTTATAAGAGGTTATATTTCCTCTGAGATAAAGCCACACAGAGAAGGATTTTATTAGCGGTGGGGATGCAGACAATGAACACATTTTAGGAACGGACATAGGTGGGGAAAGTGGTCTGTTCTGAAGCTCAGGTAATTACAGAAAGCTCCTATCCAGGAAGGGCTGTGTTAAGCCAAAGAATTAAGATCATACTGTCTTCATTCTGTCTTAACTTGTTACATTTTCTTATACAGTCCTTTTAGAAATATTATAGTTCCAGTGCAATGAGAGCCCACTGAGCACAGATCAGCTATGGATTAGAGATGAATTAAAGTCTTAATTTAATTAAAGGCTAATTAAAGACTGCATAAAAAACCTCCAGACCGAGTGTCTGTCATCTTATCTGAGCGTGGCTATTAAAGTAATTTCTACAGCTGTACTTGCAAATCTTTACACATAACATCAATGTTGCAATTCCTCTTCAAGCCTTTCCAAAGTGCCAATCCACTGTCTCATTTTTATCACTTTTCTCCATTTCCAGATTTGTCACACACAATTTATTCCTTATGAATCAGAAATAGCTAGCTTTTGTCAGCTGATATTTCTCCAGATGTTTTGTGATCTCACGTCTTATTAATGTCTCCAGGATATTGCCTGCCAGTAAGGCTAGGCACATAAACCTGTAATTGTTTGTCTCTTGCCCTTCCAAATGGCTCCCATGCTGACTAACAGGTCTCATCAGCAAGGTCAGCCAGAGAAAGCATGCTTATAGCCGCTCGCTAGTCGCACACAATGCAGTTTTCATTCATTCAGTGACCAAGGTATTTTCAATGGTATACATCTAAAATATATATCTACTGGCACAAAACCTGCAAATCCAATGGTGAAATGGCAATGAAACAGTTATAAATAAAAAGAGAAAAAAGAAAGAGGGGAAGATGTTTCCCACACCTATCATTTGAAATCTCATCATTGAAAGAAAATCTCTCTCTGTGTCTTACAAATACTCTTTTGTGTCTGGTGTATTTCAAGTTGCTACTAGCCTTCAGGTTATGGCCTGAAAAGGGCCAAAACACTAGGAAGAGCAAGATGTGACAAGAGAGCTGGCAGGAATCCAGAAGACATAATTTCCACAGTATAGATTTGAGACAGCCTTAGTATTGGGAATAAGCTACTGAGGGCTTTGGGGTTGAAACCTCAAACATTCAAATTCTATTTATGCTGAGATCTAATGAGTACTTCTGTAAGAGTGGTGTCATTGCCGTCTGTACAATTCGCTTAGACCAGGTAATGGTGAAACAACAACAATGTTAACTACACAACAGTTGTTAATCCTTGTGTCCTTGGAACTAAATGACCTCAAGTACATTTAGAGACAGCATGGATGTAGCAGAAAGTTAAGTATGAATGACTACCTTATAAAGATATTGCTGGCACTAGACAGCTACACAAAATCTTCTAACTGCTTCTGCTGCTAGTTCAAATTCAAGTTTGCCTCCATGTCATTAAATAGTTTTCATTCAAAATCCAAGACTTTGCATATTTTTGGAGTACAAATCAACATGTCTGTGCTTGTGCAGACACTTCCCTCCTCTCCTCTTCTGAATGTTTGAAAACTCCAGAAAAAGATGTCACCCTATTTACACACTGATTAAACATCCTTGTTACTGGCCATACAATTTAATCTGTTGGTTCATTCAGTATGCTACAGTGGAGGTTATTTAGATTATCCTAAAGGATGTCATCAACATTTTTGAAAATTATGTCAAACGGTCATTCAGAATTGGACTTAGATTACCCTTGAGCTTCTGTACACAACAGGCCCTCTTAGCTCATTTGATTATATATCTGTAATGAGATTCTCTGAGCAAGGTCCAGTTCAGTCAGGTTTTCAGGCCTCCTCCTTTCTTTGCATATTCCTAAGCTCCACCTTTAAGGTGTCACTCACTGAGAGACACTTGCCCCATTCCCCAGTTCTTCCGTTTTGTCTGCCTGGGTTTAAAGCTTCAGACTGTCTGTATTTTTAGTTGGAAGTAATTCCAGGCTGTATCTGGATTGCTCTCTTTGTGCTCCTTGGTTTTGTGAACACCACTAATACCACAAGCATCACAGCACTCAACCGCAGGTTTATGCCTATATTTTTCTGTCTTAAAACTGAACAAAACTCATTTGTGATGATTCAGTCCAGTTGATGTCAACGGTCAATGACCAAAACTGGTACTTCTTGTTGGTTTACTAACTGTTCAATGTTAAGACCTAGTTCCCATCGAGTCCTGTAGTATCTCAGCCCTGCCTTTTACTTCCAGGAAATTAAATTCTGTTATTGCACAGCTAGTAATTTTACTGATTTTCCTTGCAATCTAATAGATACTACCTGACACCACATCCAACCCCACCATCATCTCTGGTATATTCCACAGACACTTTCAGAAATTCCCTTGTTCCTTCCTCTGTGTTTCAGACAGGCTGTCTCTTCCTTGTTGACGTGCCATCACTTAATCTTGGTAGCCTTTTCTCCTCACATCCTATTTAAGTCCGTTTTCCTGCACTAGTGGATCTTTCCATCATCCTTCCTTGCATCCACATTCTTCCATTGATTAACCACCTCACAAAAGGGTCTGCTATTTAGATCCTCTTGGGCATTAGCTATCTGCAATTTCCAGGCTTATGACCAGGCTCATCCCCCTCAATAGTCTCTCAAAATCCAATTGGAAGTCCCAGGTCTTTCTTTGATTGCATTTCTAGTCCATAGATTTTTCTGTCCAGGAGGTTTATTAAGTGCTCTTCAACACCAGCTGCATATTCCATAAACCCTGTACCCTGTAGGCTTGTTTGCCTACGTCATGTATTTATATTTGGTATTTCCTAAAGCTGCCATTTCAATCTTCCTTATCCTTACCAGGACAAGAGGGAGAGAAGCCCTCTCTTTACTTACATAGGCACTAAAAAGCTCATACAAACTCCCACATATAAAAAATTGCTGGCTTGTACTACTTAACTGGGCTTCCAGTGAACACAGTCTGCTGTGCTTTCAAAGCCCTCCTTCTCAGACAGCTCCCAAATAAATACAATCTGTGACCACAAGCAGGCAAGAGGTACCAAGCCCGTCATCAACAAAGTCTCCTGTAATGTAACCCCAAACGGGAGTCCACAGACAACCAACTGCTACAGGTTGATGGCACCATACAACATGATAAGTCTGCTCCACAGACAGCCTTTGTGCAAACCCTCCTCCCTAATACCTGGCTCCCTGTTTTCCACTGGTCAGTTGGATTGAAACATTTTTCTGTTCCTCCTACCAAAACTTTCTGGAGTTATTGGAAATGATCATGATCCAAGGTGAAATCTTGGCATCTGGCAAGCCAAGTGGCCATTAACATCAAAGGAGGCTTTGCCCAAAGGTTCCAGTGCCCAAAGGAAGCAGCACAGTCATCTTGTCAAGTTTCTGCATGCAGAGCTGGAGTAAATCTGTAGATTAACACACTCTATCATCTTCTGAGTATTTACACTTTATTTCATCTAATACCAAGTATGAATTTTGTAACTAGCTATTGCATATTAGGCTGCTTCATTTTCATGATTTATGTTGCTAGTCTCTTGGCATCCACCTCGGAATATAAATCAAACAACATATAAAAATCATTGCCAAAAAGAAATAAGATTTATGCACAAATCACAGTGGTCATGCAGCATCTCTAACTGTAAAAGATGTTCTCTCATCAATTTAAGATACATCATCTTTCTCATCTCAGAGCTTTAAAATTATGCACTATATTGAAAACCTATTCACAGTACTCCTCAAAGGCTGCACTTTAAACCCTCAGTCAATTTCTGCAGCCAAATAATGCAGAAACACATCTTACAGAATTACATCGTATAAATACTGTCAAATGCAAACTCGAGACTCCTAGTATGAAAAGTAGAACCACTTTTGTCCTAATTTTTAGCAAAGAATTATTACTAATGAAATTCAAGTGTTCCTGAAATGAAAGAATAACAAATGAAAGGTAACACCTAATGATAACTATTGCCATCACCCCTTATGTGATTCAGAAAGGGATTTTTTCTGTTGCTGTTGTAGTCATTACAAGAACACAATTACTTTAAGAACGACAGGTGTTAGTAAAGTCTGTAAAGACAACGTGAGCTCTATCTATCATAGAGACTATTACAAAAAAGTCAGTGCTGCTGCTCTGTGAATTTTTTCCACAGAAGATCTGCATATCGTAAAGGGTAAACTTACCTTCACTAAGAGTTTTGAAGCATGAAAACATTATTTTTTACATTTTCAAAATAGGTCATTACATTTTTTTAATTTTTGACAAGATTTTTTTCTGTAGTTTTTCTTTTTAAGCTTCTTTAAAGTTTTCCAAAAAAAAAAAATACAAATCCACACAAAATCTGTAAAAAATTACAACTTTTTAAGTTATATTCTTCTATTTGTGGAAATATAAAAAAGCGTATTTTTCATGCTCAGAAATTAGGATGAAGTCACAGTTATACATCAACAGTTTTCAGCAAAATCATCTTTCTTATAGAAAAAATTGTCCCCCACCAAAGAAACCTAGCTTCAAATATTTTTGTCAGTTTCGTCAAATAAGACATGGATGGAAACTCATTGCACCCCTCCTTTAGATACTTCAGTGCTATTAAAAATGTAATTCAAGAAGCATAAAAGCCCAAGGAAAATGATCAAGACAGACCTCCTATTTATCATAATCATTAATCAAAATAAAAATAATTACATTTATATAGATCTCTAGCTACTGGATGAAAGATACAGATTCTTTGACACAATTTCCAACCAAATCAGTGAGAGCCCTCTTCTAGGGTGAGAGAACAGATGATAGCCACCTCCCTGCATAACACTGTCTCAATTTTGTAGAATGCTACTACATCTAATTATAGATATCTTGGGAATATTGCCTGCATCATTTTTAGTTCACAAACCTTTTCTTATCCTAGACCAAATTATCAGAGAGGTCTATCCTCCTTCAGCTTGACTGATCTGTCTGGGCTCAAACCCAGAGAGTGAGCAGCACTTACTCTGTAGATGCAGACCAGGACAAAGCTGCACCCACAGAACCACAGAGCCCCATCTGGATAAAAACTCCAGCTCCCAAGAGCTCTAACACAGCAATAACCCCAACAGCACTAAGCCCAGACTGCCTACTTGGAAAAGCCAAGGAATCCCCAGTCCCTGAGTTCAGAGAGTTAATACGTCTCCACCTACATGAACAGACCTCTGCCTCAAACAGGGGAGTTTCATGGCATGGGTTTCAGGCTAATCTAGACACCTTAAAAGCCCAGCTGTCCAGTTCAGCCCAAATACCTTCCAAGTCTGCGTGGTTCCCCATATATTTCTTTGTGCGGCTCACTGAAGGCCTGCAGGGTTGAGGACTGAATAGGGATCGCTCTCCAGCTGATTTCCAGCTCTCGTTCCTAAGCAAATGTCTGGTGGTTTTGAAAATAAGACACTCATGGTTTATGGCCCTGACCAGGCATTTGATTTTCACAAGGGAAATAATACAGAAATGATGATAAATTGTCCAATAATTCCTCCAGTAGGAATCCAAAGGGAGAAGACATTGAAGAATTTAAAACTGAAAGTAGGAGATGCAATTTAACAGCACAATGGTTTTGTTATGGACGAGTGTGTATGAAATGTTACTGTTGACTGTTTTTTTTAACTAGGTTACTTCTGCTGAGAATATTTGTTCAAAGTGACCATGACAAGTGAAACTCGTTCTGGGAACATTGCTGTAGTTTTCTGTAGCTCAGCGTGGCATGCCTCTGAAAGCAGGGATTACAATCTTGCACTGCAACTGCAGAAATAAACATTTGCTTATTTAGTATATCCTTTAATCGCCACGTGAATCTCAGAAGTCTGCTGCAGTACTTGCCAAGAGTCATATTCTGACAACTCATCATGCAAGTGGAAAAAGGCACACCCTCTTCTATTTTCTCGTTCAGGGTACAAGAATTATTCCAGCTCCTGGTGACCTCATTAACAATTTACACAGGTGGTAAAGCTCTCTATGTGTATGGATACAGCAGCATATGCATAGCACCATATAGACACATCTTTCCTTGTAAAGGAAAATAATAAGTAGCTCTCAAGCTGAAACATTATCACCCTTCTCTATTTGAAAATCACTCCACTAAATGCCAGTAGAACTAACTCTCTGCGCTGAGATCTGGCTGTGCCTCGTGACATTTAAGTATAATGAGAGGAGGACAGTCATAAAACACCATGTGAAAATCTTGCATGCACTGACGTCAATATCAAACCTCCCGTTTCACTTCAGAAGGGCCAGAATTTTAGCTTGAATCTCACTTCGATGCTGACACAAAGCCAATATCACCAGAGATAACTAAAAGTAGTTGATTTACAGCATTAAAAATGAGTATGATAAATGCCCTCCAGATGAAAGCAGAATGAATTATACCAAAATATCCAACCCAGACAAGGCACAGATGTCAGGACAGTTTCAGAAAAGTTTAACAATGATCTCTGCAGCACTCCTTTTCATCCCTGTTACTTCGTAATTGTAAAACACATTTCCATTCATTCATTCATAGCCAGCTTGAAACACATCCCCCTAACAGCTCTTCGCCATGGTTCTGCATAATGCTGGGAAAAGAGAACTAATTGACAGAAATACTGTAAATGGCTTAACTTACTTAGACAATATAAGCATTAATTTCACCCTGTGGTATAGGTGCACCTAACAGTGCAAAACCAAATAAAACCCAAATAAAAACCTAAAGAGATCAGAGACGCTATTTGTTTGCATGACAAGAGTTATTTCAGGATACAGGGACTAAGGTACTGGAGCATTAGGAGAAAGACTGCTTGTCCTTTTCAGTCACCCAAACCTTTAGTTCCTTACATTCTCATCCACCTAAACAGATGGCGCAGAAGATATGCAGATGATGCTTTCACAAATTCTCCCTCTTTGAACGCTGAATGCTCCCTCACTGAAATACTATGTAGTTTTAAACCTGGTTTTGCGTCTTTGTATAAGGCAACGGGGCTGGGGCACTCACGTCCCGTTGTAGACAAAGAGAAATGTGAGCGCCCTTTGTGAGCCTCTTCTGATTAACTCCCTCTGATCTTTTACATTTTTATATCGATGCACATTCCCTAGGAATAATCTAAAATGTTACTTATGCTTAATGTCTTCATGCAATTCAGCATCAAATATGCCTCCATTATGCATTCAGGGCCTATTGTTCATTACTGGACGTTATTTACCTGAGAAATAAAGACACTAGACAGACTTATTTCCTTGTGCGAGCTTTTCTGCAAGGTACTTATCTATGTGCATGCAAGCAAGCAGACATATTTCAGTGTCCCTTATCGGTATCACTGACTCTGTGTAGTCTATGTAGGCTTTTGCAGGTGGAGCGCTATGCCTCTGTGCAGGCTTCCCGTGCACATTGCAAGAGTAACCACTGCAGTGATGTCATGACAACAGGTATAAGAAACTATTACTGACTTCTTAACTCTTATTTTTGTCTTGGGTTGAAGAGATAGCACTTTTAGTAACAATACTACCATTTCATATTTACAGTTTAAAGTGATGAATCAGTTTTTCTATATTCAGTCATTAACATATCATATCTTTTGATTATAAATTACACGTCTGTAAGACACCAAAACGAAGCTGCTGCAAGAAATACTTATTAAATGATAGATGTTCTTGCTGGTTTTTCAGGTCCATTGTATGATGTTTTGGTGCACTGCAGTGATATCATTTCTGACTCAAAAGCTCCGTGCAGGGGATTTAGGAAGATAGGATAGACTGTAAATGGTCTAAAAAAATCCGGAGAAATTTGGGACAACTTCATTGTGAAAAAACTTCTATTCATCCACTGAGCGTAATACAGTGAGTGACAGCTTATACAGAACTTGGCAGGCTTCACAGAAAGAGAAATAAAAGAAAACTTTTAGCCTGTGATAAGCTTTATGACAGGGCAGTAAAATCTTAATTGAGATACACTGACCCATACAAAGAAGTTTGTATAATACTATACAGGTTTAAATGAATAGACATAGTCAGAAGAAGATGAAAGAAACCTCCTTTAATGATAGATCCTCTGATATATTTTAGATTATTAATTTTTCTTGCATTTGCTGATTTTTCTTACCTATTCTTGTCGTTTATATTATGCATAAAGCAGACAAATTCTCATGTTTCCTATCATCATTGCAATTATTTTGACAAGCTTTAATTGCACTAGTCATTTTTCATTCCCTCTTTTAAAGGAGTACATAGCATGGCCTCAAAACTTGTAACATCTTGCCCTAAAAATTGTGTTACCCCAAACACAATTCTAATCCTGCTGAAATCCAACAGATGTTTAGTTCATTACTACGTATGCAGTGTGGGAATAGCTTTTACTGTAGTTCTATTCCAATGAACTCTCACTGCAGGATTTGGTATGGCAGGATGATTTTTATAGAAATTTAGTCAGCTGTAACTACAGAACTGGAGATATTCAAGCTGAAATCAATAGACTTCAGCACAGCTCAGATTTTGTGCAGACATAGCACCTGAAACAGTCCCGTTGCAATTAAAAGATTCACAAATGAAATAAATATAAAAACACAATAGCCTCTTTTGCATCAGGACAAGGCAGCTATGAGGACATGATCTATTGAACTTTAGTCTCTCTCAGAAGGTGCCACATGATTTCGTCTGCATGAAATAATGCCAACATAAAAGATTGCATCAGCTAAAGATTTTTAACTCAGACTAGCAGCATTTCTGAACCCACTAAGAGCCCTAGCTCCAGTCCCAAACTCATCCCAAGATTTGTTCTATCTACCTCAGTAATTCTTTCCAACCCAGATCTAAACCTGTGGTTCAAATAGACAAGCAACAGCCCTAAAATCAGATCAGTGCCCACCCCTGACCTCCAGCACACCACAACCCAAGAACCTTGGATGTTCTGGGCCCCTTTTAGACCCATCAATAAATTTATCTCATCAGACTCTGTCAGTTCATATACTGTCCTTAATGTTATCCCAATGTTAAAAGGTAATTCTTGGAAGGCCCTGTATCTATCTCAAAGACCCGTAACTCATCAGCCTTTTTGATCTTTAGCTCTGTTCCCTACTCTCAATTCAGATTTGTTCTATGCATACTCTAGACCATGTCTGAGCCCATATTTGTATCCACCACTTAGCTTTAAAGGTGCTAGAAAATAATTTCTGAAATAAAAGGAGATTAAGTCAAGGATGCTTGTGGTGTCTCCACTTCCTTTTAAGCCATGGAGTACCACTGTGGAATCATGTTGGAACAGTACCCGCCCACTATTAGGTAAATTTGAAACAAACAAGTAACAACTATATTCCAAAAACTACCTACCATGGCACCACTGCCTGATCAGAAAACACGAGGCTAGGATATTGGTCCTCCTGAGACTGGGTACAGGCTGAACTAATGGCTGTCCTTTCTGTTTGGTTACCTTGACTACAGCTCTTTCTGTCAAATAGTCCTTAAAGTTAGGAGTTAACTTTGAAAACATATAATCCTAATGTTTTGTTGGGCTATTGCTGAGCCTCTTTCATCAGACACTGAAAAAAGTTCTCCTACAAGATAAAGGATCACATGCATACAGGCTTTATTGATTCTTTCATTCTAGCTCCCATTTCCCTAATGAAACCTGAGCTTTAAGGATGAAACAAGCCACTTCCCCTTCCACATGTTTTGTTCTGTATGATTGCTTTGATGTCTACAAATTATAAGCCCGTGTTTCTGACACATTTTTCAATTTAGTGAGTGGCCTTCCTATCGGTTTGCCACATGGAGTTCATACACATATGCCAGTACTTAAATTCTATCCAAGTGGAACACCTTCATTTTGAAGCCTTCATTGAAAACTCTTCAAACTTTAAAATCATTAACACTTTCTGTCAGTTATGTTTGCATCCACTATTGCCATTACCCAGGAACAGTAACGGGATGATGAATATGTACCTACCACAGTTGAAAAGACCCCATTCATCACTTGAAAAAGTTTTACCTCACAAATACCTGGCTCTGACCTCAAAGAAATTTTATATTTAATTCTGAAGAAAAAGAGGAGAGGAAGAGTTGAAAATCCAGGCATAGATTCTCACCTTGTCATTTGACACTGCTTCTCTGATTTCAGCAAATTTATTTGCTCAATATCAGCTGGTGAGGTAACTCGGTATTTAATTATTAGGGTTTTACTTCCATTTTAGCATGGTTCCAGTTTTGGAGAGACAGATACTGTCTGAGAGAAACAAAATGAAAAGGAAGGAGAGTGTAAAACTGTTTCCATGGCAACTCTTGAGATAACAGTAACGGCCTACCTAGCCTAGAGGGATAGGTAAGTGAGACTAAAATATGTATGTAAAAGAAATACTTTCAAGGTCCTTTTTCAGTTTAAGTACATAAATTTGAATTAGGTACTGCCTGAAAATCCTAGATATTATGAATCCTATATGTTCAATATAAACAGTAAAAGAACATCTGTTTTACACTGTACAGAATGATTTAGGTGAGAAAATGTTTTCTGAGAAAAGCCTAGGTTCTTCCTGTGGAAAAAAAATCAAGCCATGACTGTATCTTCCCTGGGTACGTTGCGCAGGCTCTGTGTCATTTAGAAGTCCCACCAAAGTGGCAATGAAATGGAGCTCTGTGTTATCTTTCATTTTGTTTCAGCATGTAAGTGGTTGACTTAGAAGGTCTAAACAATTATTTTGTCATTGTTAGTGAGAAAACATTTTCTGCCTTCCCACACCAACACCCTTTGCACTAGCATCATGAGAAAGCCCTGTGGTTTCAAGAATTTGAACTGGAAGGAAAGGCCAGTAGCATGGCTGGCAAAATGAGAGCAAGCAAAAGAACTTGAAAAATATGGAGGAAAGAAAGGTGTGAGTGGAGAGAGTCAGATGGCAATAGAAATGTATTAAAAAAATAGAGAATCCTGGGGAAAAACACTCAAAATACATCATGGATAAGGCCAAGGTAATTCCCAACGGGAACGTGCTCAGTGTCTCACGCTGGGAGGCAGGAACTGTGCTAGTGAGGCTAGTCGAGGCGATTGCCCCAGTCACACTGCAAGATGGCTTAGGAAGTGACTCCAGACTGCAGAAACTTTAGCCCGGTGTATTTAGACAAACTAACAGCAATCACAATTTTCTCAAAAGCATGTTGGAAGTTACCCTATGAGGGGTTTAGCTGTTCTGCAGTGAGGTTGTGGCTACACCTCCTCCAACTCACCTCTGCCTGAACACGCCTCTCCTCAGACAGCAATAGAAATCCAATTAGAAACGTCAAATCCTGTGCAAATCTTTGCTGAAACGTAAGTGATTTCTTTTTTCTTTGAGGGGGAAGAAATAATCCTCATTCATCTCCAATCTCATGTCTTCTAAACTACCTGCTGGTCTCATTGCTCTTCTTTCAGCTCTTCCTAACTTTCTGGAAGTGTGGTGCCCAGAGCTGAAGACAGGATTCCAGCTGAGCCCTCACCAGCAGGGAGGTGAGCTGAGTAATTACATCTGACACTCCTCCTACAATATTCTGGAGTGGTATTTGCCTTTTTACAACTGCATCATGAAGTTGGCACACAGCTGAGTAGCCAAAACCTTGTGGTACATATGTATTCCATTTCCAAAAACAGAACTTCACTTTATTTCCAGTTTAGCCTCTGCTCTGATGCCATCCTTCAGGGTGTTTTGTTCACCTTCTCTTCTTGATCTTGAGTCATAACAAATTTTGTAACTGCATTTGCTGCTTCACTATCCAAGTTGTTAAAGTAAAAAGCTGACCAGAACTGAGTATACAACAGATCTGGTCTACTCCAACTCCAGAAGCCCTCCCAGTTCCATACTAAGCCCCTGCTCACCACTCAGATAGATGAACTATCGGCTTTAAAAATTTTTAAAAAGCTGTTGTGTTATGGCAATGACCTCTAGAGGAGCTTCCCTAGCTGGCTTATGAGAAATGGCATTTGGGACAGTCAAAAAAATCTTTACCTAAAAAGTACTTTAAAATTCTCAGATATATCAAAGATATTGCTTCCACCCTGTCAGTAGTTCAGTTATTCTACCACAATTACATTATTTGTCAAGATAAAAGTCTTGATTGTCTTAGCTCAGAATCAATAAGGAATTGAAATTTGACTGAATGCTCTAGTATCCACTAGATCTTCCACATTTTTTCACTGTAAAGGTAATTGCTATGCTCATTTTTCTGCTCTCCCTTGGGATATAATTCATGAAATCTTACAGATAGCCACTAATAGTTAGGAAATCACTTCAGCAAACTCCTTAGGTACTCTAGACCAAGCCCAAGGTTCACTGAGCCCTTTAACTAGAAAACACAAAACTTATTCTTTCCTTGCACTGACCTGCACGCCTATCCCCTTATTAAAATTAATTTCATTAAGCATCTGATCACAATTAACTGCTTGGTGAAGACCAAAACAAAGGTGGCATTGACTGCTCCAGTCCTTTCTGTCTCACTCTTTATTTCCTCTTTTCCTCTATTAAGCAAGGAATCTACATTTTTCCTTTGTTTTTTCTATTTTCCTTATTCCTAATACATTTACAGAACCCACTAGTTAGCTTTAACACCCCTTCTCAAGAAAAACATTCAGGACTCGTCACTAAATAAGACTAATATGGCTGAGACTCATGTAACTGGGTAGTTCTCATTTTAAACCATAAAACCTTTTTTGAGACATGTCCCAAATGAATGCTCACTCACTCTCAGGCTACTGATACATATCAGTCATGGATCAGCTCAATTCAAGTAGCTTTCAGAAGAAGAGCAGTTTATCAGCTACCAAATTTAATTCCCCACACAGAGAACCCACTACAGAGACCTCAAAGGAGACATTTGTACTGGGCATCAAATGTCACTCTAACATGCACCATGATCTCTAGAATCAGTGTGATGAGTGATTTCCACCACAGACCTGTAGGGAGTGTAAAAGTATTTCAACTGCTGTTTCAGGGTTAGTCTATTCTAAGTTCTTGCCTTCTAGGATCATTACGAACTTCCTTCAATTTTTTCCAATACTCAGCCTTTACCACAGGGCTTCTCATTTGTACCCAGCTCCTGCTTCATAAATTGTCAAGTAACTGCTTAAACAGTTTTTAAAAAATCATAAATTCCCTGCAGAGTTTTAAATTATTTATCATTGGCAGGTATTTGGAAATTAGCCTACACATGTCTATCCAAGAGATAGAGAGACATAACATTTTACTGCTAGAGAAAGGCTAGCAGTACTAAAGAGGGAGATAGCAACAGTAATGCAGGGAAAAAAGGAAAATAATAAAAAAAAATCTGCTCTGTCCTCCCTCCCTCCCTTCCTTCCCACCTCCCTTCCCCCCCTCCGGTGACTTTGGTATGATTTGCTAGCAGTCCATCTTCTCCAGCACGGCTGCAGAATCACTGCCCTTTTGAACCCAGCCAACAATCATATTTGGAGCACCTACAGCACCAAGTGTGACAAACACAAAGTAGCAGAACACTAACCGCATTTATCAAGTACTTACAACTCCCTCTGTAAACTTCTATAATCAATATTCTACATTCTCTGCCTGTTCAAAGGGAGAACCAGAAACAGTAACGCTATTCCTCATAGAAAATGTTCGTACCAGCAGATCCTGCAGACGAGGTTAAAAGGCTATGAATTGGGTCTCATTTGAAATATGAATGTACTCAAAGATTACTCCTCTATTCTTCAGTCTTGTGGTAGATTTCAAAAGGGAAAAGAAAAAAATCTAGATGAGAATACGTACATTCATACAGTTTTGATAGATTTTATCGCTCAGAAATTCTTTGGCAATTAAGTATTATGCAGTCAAGAATACAAGTACTGCAATTTCTTCAGGAGGCCTCATTTTGCTTCAATTTGTGCTTCTCTCTCCTGACTCTGCCATGCTTAACAAGCAGTAATTGCTATACTACAGAAGAAATACATTTGAAAGCTTTATTCTAGTAACATGAAGTCTAATTTAGCATTCCAGAACTAGAAACCAACCTCAAAATTAACAAAAAACTAGGCAAGACATTAAATTTTTGCACCAGTAAACAGTAACTGAACGCAAAGCATTATAAGAAGCCTTATAAGAAAGTCCTGTGCAATGACGTGAGTGTTATACTGGGTTACATTATGTCAGTGTATATACCTGAACTCACTCTGAATCATCTCACACAAGCCTGAGTTGGCAGCACAGCTATGTCAGCACGATGCCCTGCCTGTGCTATTTATCCCAACCCAAAGCACCATACCCAACTGCAGTTAATGCAGTTATATTGCTTCTGGGACCAAACTACCTCAAAACCTACATTGTGCCGTGTAGACATACACAGAACAGTGGAAAAAGTGCAGTTTGAATGGATAAACTGTGCCATTTTTCAATTAAGTGACTTAATGGATGCAGCACTTCAAATCTGTTCCCATGGCAATGTAGAAACAGCAATGGAAATACAGGCAGTTTCCTCTTATACTCGCAGTACAAGGAGGAGAACAAAAACCTTTTCTCCATTTGAATGAACAAAAGCAGGAGCATTTTCCAGTGCAAACATGTAAAGCCAAAATCTTTCCCATGTCCTGACCACAGTAAAATTCATGAATAAACAGAAAAGACTTGCCAACAAGGTCAAAAAACTTGGGTTTTGCTTTGTCAGACCAACCGGGGTTAGGGCTGATTCACAGAGATCATCCTGCTCCCATTCCTCCTGAGCTAAAAATCAAAGCACTGCTGGAAGAAGAGTCCCAGATGTTCTTTCAAGAGGGTGAATAGAGGGAGACACAGCCTGTAAGGTAGTCTCAGCTTCGCTGATTAGTCATCGTTTTCCATTGTGTTTGGAAACAGACAACTAGTGCGGTAGAGGAAGCACCACACAAAAAGTGATATCCCAGGATATATCCAATGCTGAGGTCAAACAAAACACAGGCAGCTATCACATGATCTACATCCAAAAAAAAATTAGCATATTCCAAGACAAACAAAATTCAAACCAATTCTTCTCATTGCCTTTGCTGCCATAGCAGTCTGCACCCTCCCATCATTCCCAAACCGAAAATACCTCTTAAGCTGCTAAACTCATTAACAGAGGGAATTTCACCACATTGTCCTACTGTCTTGCATCATCTCAGTCTAGCCTAACTTAATCTTTGGAAAAGCTTGCTTTTAGGCAGACCCCTAAACCAGGTGCTGAGAAAGCAACAAGACTGCATCATTGTGCTGTGATTGAAGTGAAAGCGATAGATCAGCGTAACCAGCTGGCCAGATATGTATCTCATTTTCTGTCGTAGCAGCCTGTTATTAATCCTTGAATTCTGGTTGTACCTAAAAACACCAGTCAGCAGCAAAAACTCCATTTTGCCAGACTTCTTGTACTTACATCTATGTACAACTGTCTCGTGCATGCATAGCAGATACAGTAGAGTAGTACAACAGGCTGTCCTGCCTGCTGAAGAACTAAAACAGAAGGTAATCTTTTTGCTAACTTGCTAAGCTCAAACACCTGATAAACTAATGCAAAGATTACCTTGCTAAAGTACTCATAGCAGTAGTGCTAAATTCATAGCAAGATTCCTGAACTGCTTCAAAAGAAACTGCAGGTCCTGAATTTAATCAGAAACCTGATCAAAGAACACAGACATTTTACAGCATTTTCCATAAGGAAATACAGATATTCAAAACGAAACAGATAAAGTCTCAGAAGCATGCTGACCTTTAATGCTATGTAAAACATTGTGGTCATGCCACATGCCATCCATCACCTATTGTCTGTCTTCAGAGCCTAGGTCAAGTTCCTTGGTTTCTATTGTAAAGTCCAGGTAACCAGTTTCCTTTTTTTCCTAATGAATTTGTCATTAAGACCTTAATTTAGGCCTTACTGCAACTATCATTTCAGATGTAGAGCTGGCAGTAAATCTGGATCAAGGTACAGCTTAAAACTGAAAAGGAAAGCGAGAGCAGAAATTTCTGAAAGCTGCCCCCCAGTACAAATACCATTCTGATTACATTGTCTGTCCACCTTATCGAAAAGTCCTTTGTCTGCCTGCCTTATTTTCTTCTCCTGAGCATTAGTCATGAAGCAACAAGATCTAATAATACACATCCTTTCAGTGAACACACAGCAGTGTCACTGTGCCCTGAAATCCAGGACACTGCTTGGGCAGCTGCTTTCCACCTCATACTGCATGACACAAAGCTGAGCACTAAGAAGTGAAGGGCTCCAACAGAGGAGATGCAAGTCTCCCGCTACCCTGCCTTTTAATTAAATAATAAACGGGATTAAATGGAACTTAATTTAATTCCATGGGAAACTCACACCCACTCCATGGGAGTGCATCACTTGCTAGCAGTCAGCACTGTATGGACGTCTCTTTTTATTAATAAATGCTCCTTCAGCCCAGACACTGTGTTTGTGTGTCTGTCTCCTTGTCACTCCGACATGTGGCTTTTCTAATCTCTATAAACCCTCAAAAATCCATCATCAGGGTATTCTGAAAGAATTAGTACTGGATGTCTTTGCACATGTAAGCTGCAATATATTCACAATACAGGCTTGAATTTAACCAGACAAATGTGGCTGGGTATTTTTGTTAATATTAATGAGACAATTATTTTCTTTATAAAGGACACAGAGGCAGCTTCTCTTCGCTGACTGTACTGCGATAGCCCATACTCCTCAGCCAAAAGGAACAGCCTTTATACCCACCATGAGCTCTGAGTGATGAGAATTTGGGATGTTCGCTTTTGCCATGGTTTTCTAACTGTATGAGATGAACATGGTTTGGAGACACAATGTATTTGGTTTCTCACAGAAAACACTGATACCTTATGCCACTTCATCCCTGGTGTAACGTTAGCTGAGTCAGTGGAACTTTGCTGGCCCAGATATGATTTATACAAAAGCTGTACAGACTACATGGTAATTTCAGAACAAGAATATCACAGTGACCTTGACATGCCTTCTGTTCTCTGTTGTTTTTAGCAGTTTTAATGAATCTATCTTTCTTGAGCAACGGATCAAGATGTGGTCCCTTAGATTACCCACAAAGATGATGGCTTCTAAATTAATTTTAAAATCACAGGGAATAGATTTTAGAGTTATTATGAACAGTTCAGAGACAGTGCCTGCCGAAAGCCTGATTATGCTCCCAGCCATCATTTTTCAGACATGGGGAAATCTGTTAAAGTAAATCTCCAATTAGGATGCTTGTGTTCTTTTAAATTAATGTTTCATTTCAATTTTGTTTCCTAGTTCCTCCTGTCATTTTCTGAGGAATACATGTGCTGAAATCATTCCTTTGATGACGCGCAGACAAGAAGCTTAGTGTGCTTTGATGTGGAAAATGAAAATGGATCCTCTTTGTTTCTATGGGACTAGCTTGCAAATCAAGGAATGATCATGATAGCTGTAGTTAATACAGGGTAAGCCTTTTTTTTTTTTTCCAACCAATAAAGAAGCTTGGAACAAGCAGCTTATTCAAAGAGTTATGAGCAACCAAGTAAGCACAAGACCTTCCATAATTACCCATGCTTCCACTCCCCTTTTTCTTCAAAGCATCATGAAGCAGTGGACTGGGAAATCAAACCATGTTTGGATGGAGAACTCCAGAGGACAAAGCCGTGCCAGCTAGACACCAAAGAGCTACAGACCTCTAGTATATCACTCCATAGGTGTGCAATCTTTGCATCTCTTAACCAGTACATAGCAGAACTGAATCACAGTGAGAAGTCCATCTTTGGCTGTATGTGTTATTCTCACGTCCCTGTACCCCTCAATGACAGGAGGAAATGACTGAGGACACACAGAGGCACTCGTACTTGACATTTCTCAACTAAGCAGACAGAGGGAGCAGACTTTGACTACAGATTAAATACAGTTACATAAAGCTGTAAATGTACTTTGGTGTGTGAACAGAAGAGGTCCAACTGTACAATCACTATTTTCTCCTATAAATACACATCCCTTGATTTCATGATTGAGAAAGATCAGAGGCAAGGCTCAAAACTTGAGCCCCAACCAAGTCAAGAACTAAAGTATTTTTAATGTCAGTGTAAGAAGGGTCAAGTCTACTCTCTACTTATGGGGAGGACATCCCAAACGGGAAATGTGAATATTTCAAACTACATTAACATGCTGAAAATTGTGAAACAACTTTGTCTATCTTGCCAAGTTCTATAGCTGTCAATCTAGAGTCAGAGGAGGTAGTTGCTATAAGACTTTGTACTTTCCGACCTCGCTGTGTCTAGAAACATTAACAATAACATCACATTGCTGTATCTGGTTTTCCTATACAGCATGATGCTTCAAAGTGAAAGTCATATTAAAAATGGATTAGATTAGATGTGCTAAGTGCCTACTGCAAAGTGCAGCATGCCTTCAACTCCTATGGACTTCGGTGAGAAAGGAAAGTACGAAGCACTTTGCGAGAGTTGGTCAGTTATGACAGGCATGTCTCTTACTGTTTCAGCACTTTCCAATATGCATTCTGTATCCATAAAAGGGATAAGTTCTCCTGTAGTTATTATGAGCTAGATCATATACAACATATAAAACATTTATTCCTCACATACCGTGTTCATTAAAAACTACATTGTTAATTTTAGAATGAGGAATACACAGCTCTGCTAAGTTTTATGCTTGCTTTGCATTGATCACACACAGCAGAGAGAAGGCTGCTACTTCACTTTATGCCACTAGAGAATTTGTGATTCTTTTTTCAGCAGGTTTCTTCCAGGTCACTTTCATATACAAAGTAGGCTGAAAATTAATAATGTTAATAAAAATGTGCATTAATCAACGAATTCATTTTTAAAAGACATTCTTAGTCAGCAAAAGGTGTCATAATGAATGATATATTGTCACCCTGATTCCACAAGCCACCTGCAGCTCTTCATGAAGCTGTGAAGTAAACTGTTCAAAGAGAAACTAACAATCTTCAGATACAAAAATACAGAAAGAATGAAAGGAGAAAACACATTCCCTTCACTCTGAGTCAGCTCCCCTGCAAAAAGAGAAACCTGGAGCAGTTACATTTGGGGAGCTGTCATGTTCTTACTTCTATATTCTTTTCCATTTCTTTGATCTAAAAAATCTCAGCCACTGGGGGCTAAAGCAATCCAGGAGATTTACATGGCTTCTCTGCTCACTCTTGGGTACTTATCACATTCTCTGCTGCAGGTACTTCTTAACAATTAATTTTAATTTCAATTCGGACAACACGGACGCTATTACGGAAGAGACATGAGCAGGGAACACTGCCTGTCTTAAACCCCCACTGACCTTCGGATTAAGAAACTGAGTCTGTTCCTGGCTGTGCCACAGATCCATGCAAATTACTTTGGTGCCAGGTTCCTCACTCTTACATAAGTGCCTATCATTTTTTCACACTATGTTTCATGATGAAAAGGGTCCAAATTAGTAATACTGTGCTTTGATCAGTCAAACTTTTTTCTGAAGACAATTCCTTTTCTGAGGGGAAGTGTCAGTGCCTCTAGCCAAAAATGGATACACTGTCATTGTAACCCCTGCAAGTATGCAGTGGGAAAGGTATGGACACCTGCAGAAAGACAGACACTACACTACTAACAAAGGGCTAAAATTTGAGCTCTTTGCCTCATATTAAATGACACTTTCTGGTAAAACACTCCTGGACAAAGTAGCAACAGAGGGTGGTAGCTGTTGTTGGTAGCCATAGAGCAAACTCTACTACACAGCCCTCTGGCTTTCCTTGCCAGGCAACCCATGAAAGAGCACAGTACATCCCAGAGAAGCCAATGAATGACATGCCCGTGACAATCATTTATGTGTTGGTAGATGCATAATGCAGAGCCACACAAAGGAAAGGTGTTAGCAGGAGTAACTGTATGTGCCATAGAAACATAGAAACTATATTTTACCTATCTGGAATTAGAAAATCCTTCCAATATACTATCAGACAAACTTCTGAGAGTGATAAACAAATTGTGATACACATTTTAGCCTGACATTTTGCTGCCTCCTACATGTACACAGAGACCCCTAGCTGCAATTTTGCTTAGGACAAGCATTTGCCTGAGAATATCGTTTAATAACATTTTAATTGAATAGTCAGGTTTCATTTTTAGGAACCACCACATGAAGCTGCAAGACTGTGTGATGCCATTGCCCTATACAGCATACCTGGCAAGGTCTCACCAATCTCCAGCGGCACAAGTTTGTCAATCATCTGTGCAGTTTTCCACTGAAACTTCTTGGTGGCAGGGTAACTAAAATGTACGTTATTCCTCAGAGAGTAATCAGAACAGTCTGTGTCTGAGCAAAACCCTGTGAAAACTGATGTATCATCAGGCATTATTTGATTGCTATGAAAGATGCCTTGGGAAGTCCTTTAAAAGTTGGTTACATGACCTTTTATGCTTATACAGTGCTGACTCCCCATTGCTTTCAAGTTCCTCAGCTCACAGGCAGTCCCGAAGACAGGATGCACGTAGCTCTGGAAGCACAAGAGGCAGAGATCTGAGACTGCCTGCACAACACAGACTCCAGAACAGCTGTAGGCATGTCTGTTGTCAGAGCCAACCTCCTGTGTGCAGAGCGGCCAGACAACCCTAAGTGCAGGAGCCTAACTACACATGCCAGATGCCTACTACAATGCCAGATGTGCCAGGGCATACAGGTCCCTAAATGCTCTGACCACCCTCCTCCTGAGGGCTGCCCTGAGGCCAGACACAACAAATGACAGATGCGGCCAGAACCAGGCACAAGCTGGGCTGTGTCTGGTTTGGGGACAGTTTACTTATTCCCTTGTTGTTCCAACTTAACTCTGTGTTCACACCTCACAGGACCACTAGTAAGATTCCCCCCTTACTTTGTGCTCTTGAAACAGTATTTGTTGTTGCTCCTCTCCTCCTACCTTGACATGAACAGGTACTGCTACTGATTTAGCAAGGAAGCGAAGGCTGTACTTGCCCTTACACTTTCATTTGTAAGCTGATTTGTGTGAACCCCGAGCAATGTGTGATTCCACACAACTGATATATGCTTCCTTATTTCTTTGGCTAAAAGGAAACAAAAAAAGATTTAAAATCACTTACAGTTTCACAAGATCAGCACATTTAGCAGGAGAACTGCTGGCTCACTTAACACAGTAATGAGCTTTTGGCCAGGTGATAGGTTATGTGGAACCCTACTGGATCAACATGAAGGGGAAAAAGCTCAGCTTACTTGACTACTCCATCCTCTAAATGTACACAGCAATATGCCAGGAGGGCCCACATATGCTATATGAAAGAAATTCAAACTAATTCTACAACATTATATTGCCTTTTCCTACCCATCTTGCTTTCTCTCACTTACACCCAAGCTATTAGGATTTTAGCATTTCTCCCTCACCTGAGAGGGAGAAAAAAATCTGAGACCTCATTACCTCTTGTTTCAAAATCTTCTGCCTCTCCAGTTAAATTTAATCAACTTTCACTGGCAAAATATCTTTTGGAGAAGATCAATAGAATGATCAGCTGCAGTATTGACTCTTCGAATGCAAATACTGATGAGCAAAGTTCTTAAGCAAAAAATACTGAAAAATATGTACAAAAGGCAAATGAGATTGTGCTTGAGCATACTACCGAAGTGGAAGAGATATGGAAGCTAGACAAGGGAATGGGAGACTACAGTCCTGTTTCTGTTGCTTACATAAAGATGATCATATTCTTTTTTTGCCCTAATTTAAGGCAAAATCTCAACATCAAAGCAATTTCTGGCATGTTCCCCACAGAAAACAAGCCCTGCAGGGAGGGCAGGAGCACCTGGACAAGGGCAGTACATCAGCTGCTCTACATTTATCCCAGGTGCCTGCTTTCACCTGCGGTAATCACAGAGGAGCTCTCTGAACAACTCGACTCTCCGTGCAGAGACACACAGCTGTGTACCACATTGCAACGTATTGACCCATATGTGAAGTTAACTGGGCAAGCAGGAAAAGGAGAGCAATGCATTGTAAGGGCCAAGAGCCGTGCTGAATTCTTCCAGATTGCTCTCATTAGGCTAAGGGGAAGACCTACCTCCCACAAGCCAGCTCTGAGCTAATCCTAAATGAACTAGTGCTGGAACCTGAAGAGCTACAGCTGTGGATGGTCTGTGCTTAGGCTGATGAGCACAGCTGAGAGCATGAGCACCACGCTCCTGCTGCCACACAGCCTCCAGATGCCTGCCCAGTAACTCCGTACAGAAACCAGCTGGGCTACACAGATGTGCCAACCCATTCCAACTCATATGTACGCTATAGGCATATCCGATACAGCCTTGCCACCAAAATATTTAGAAACACAGTACAGTACAATACAATACCGAGGAGCACCGGTTTGGACAGTCGTGGCTGGGAACACTCTCTGGAAAACCAACAAACACCCACCATAGTGAAGTCTGACTCACTTGGTTCACCTGCATCCCAAAGTAATTTTTCTGGCCCATGGTTTGTCATACAACACTTCAGGCTGAAAAACAACCCTGTGCAGGTAGGAACAACCTGATCCAATGGTCTACAATAAAGGTTTCTATGTCAGTGAGAAGCAACTTACTCATCCCTCTGCTCATTGAAAAGAAATTAATTTACCATATGTGAACACATTCAAAGAAGAAATGTCCCATTAAGGACAATGGGAAGATGCATTTTCATTTCAAAGGAGATAAATTTGTCTTTCTAAACTCTAAAGTATCATGAGGGGTATTTCCTACTACCTCTGCCAGACATTAGCAAGAAGTCACTCATCTGACACAACTGCCTATAGAAGAGGGGGATCATGAAAGTGTCTGAGTTGCTGAACAGAAAGCATTTTGAGATCTGCGAATGAAAAGTGCTATGGCACAAAAGTAGGAATGCAGGACAGTGGTTATTAATCATCCTTGCCTTCTAATAAGACAGCTTTCCAGACATCTAAGCAATTTCTGAAAATAGTTTCAACAGTTTTGATTAATATCTACAGGAATTATTGCTTTCCTTGTTAAAAAAAAATAAATTTAAAACCATCTATAACTATGTGATCGAGGTGTATGTTAGAATACCTCTTAAAACAAAATATTTCTTAGTTTCAGTCCAGCCTCCAAAAAATGATCTAATCAGATTGGTGAAAGTGAATAGGCACGTTTAGTCTAATACGTAACTATCTACACCACTTTTGAAAAGCATGGGCTGATACATAAGGATTAAAAGACTGTGAGACAGCACATCTTACCCGTGGTTAACAGAGGGAGATTTAGAACTCTCATAAATTCTTTAATGTAGAAGTTAAGTATAAAAATCATGTGTAAGTAGGGTGACATGAGGTCTTGGGAAGCAGCTGACAGTTGCTAGAAATTCATTGTAAAGCATATGAATTTTGACCTTCCCTTTACAACCGACCGAGTTATCAGCAAAGGCCAAGTATTTGCCATTCTGCTTTTTCCTGCTTTAGGCTAAAAATCTTAATGTTATCTCAATATGCATTATGAATTCATGCACTTCATTAGGAGTAACTAGGCAGGGAAACATGAAATAGGCACTTTAAAGGCTTCACAGAATTTCTCACACTGTAAGGACGAATGCCAGGAAATTTTAGAGGGCTCATTTACAGTGGGTGTACACGAGCTCTGAAGTAAGGGTCACTCCACACACACAACTTATTAACACTTGATCTGTAGAATATAAAAATGCATTTGAATAAATGTTTGAGGGTGTTTTTATCTACAGATTACAATCATTATTCATTGTCACTTTGACTCCGTATTCCTTTTTAACTCCTGCAGAACCAGAGAGCGCTCATCTAAGAAACATCAGCCGCGTACAGCCCCATGCAAGGCACTCAGCGCGCCCGCGGTCGCGGACAGGTACATTTGGCCCCAGGAAGGCCGGTGGATGGGCTGACGCCTGCAGGCTCCGGCCCCCTCCCGGCANTCCCAGCCGGGAAACTGCGGCCGCACGTCGGGCCCGGCTTCCCTTGGCGGAGCGAACCGGTGACCGTCAGCCCTGGGGAGGGGTGTGCAAAGCTGGAACAGTTTACAGACGAGAATCCAGCTGGGGGAACGGCACTGAAAGCACTCAGGTACAAACTCGCTCTCATCCTTTGTCTAGGCTATTTAACAAGTGAAGGATGGGCACTATAGGCTGTTTTTCACCCAGCCAGCCCCTTTTCTCATGCATGCAAATCAGCACACGGGGGATTTTATGCCCATTTTTCATTTAGAAGCAAGCTGGAAGAGTATAAATTCATCTCAGTCCTTCATGCTTCTGCTGTTCACAACTGGTCATAATTTTCATTTATTGTTTGTGCTATCCTTTAAAACTAATCACACTTTGCTTTTCCAGCTTTCCATTCGGCTGCCTTCTGTTACGGCATGAGAAATGGCAGCACTTCGCCAAGAAGTGACGCCAGAAGCACCTCAGAGGAATAACGTGGCGAGTACCCTCCGGCTGACCGGCAGCCCCGGCACTGCTGGCCCATGTAAGCAAACAGCCGGGCAAGGGAAAGGAGTTTTGTCTTCCTTTTCTAGTATCTTTAGCTGTATAAACCAAACCAAAGGATTTTCCTAAACACTAAAAGAATAAGAAAGAACCGTAATAATCTGCTACTGTGGGTTTGGTTTTGAAAGGGTTAAATAATTGAAAGCAATAAAAGGTGGCAAAATTTATTAATAATGTCAGCAAAACACTGAGAATTTACCACTGGATGAATTGTCTAACGGATTTTTATTTTACTAGAATAAAATTGCTCCAAACCACTTTTTTTTCTACAGGTTATCCCACCTATATTGTTTCAGAGCAGCCCGACATCGTAGGAAGCTGCTGTGGTACCGCCAACACACCGCTCTCCGAGATCAGTACTTCCAGCCCCTCCTCCTGCTCCTCTTTGGGCCAGATTCCTGCAAAACTGCAGCTCCCACAGTTTGCCTGAGAAAAAGCTCATGGATGGCTGCAGCAGCTGGGACCTTGCGGGTAAGAGAAATCCACCGTCTCTTTCTGGAAAGCCCAGGTTAGGTGGGTACACAGGGTACCAGCCCGCAGCCCTGGTCAGTCTGTCCTTGCACCCCTGCCACTTGGCTAACGCACTCCAGCCACCCCACAGCCCGGCGGCACCGTGGCTGACACCCTCATCCAAGGCATCTTTGATGTTATGCAAATCTGCTGAGTAATATTTTTGCAGACTGACCCTCTAGGACAAAAGGCAGCAGTATGCTCTTAATGGCAATTTTGCTAAGGCAAAGCACAGATCAGGGCTGAAATGAAGTGTTTCACAACATTCAAAACAGGAAAAAAAAAAGCTCCAAACCCAAACATATTATTTTCAAGAAAAATGCAATGCTCTGCAGGTGCACAAAAGAAAAGGGACAAACAAGGAGTTTCAACTGTTAAAAATTCATTTCACAGAAGAGACAAATGGGTTAAAAGAAGAGGTTCTTTCCCATGCAACTCATTGGGGGAAAAGGGATTCAGACCAAAGTGAATGCTCTCCAGAAAGATTTTAAAAGGCATTTTCTGTCAAAAGAGCGTTTTGATGTGCTCCATCTTCTATTGCTGTTAGTGCACTCGTACAGGAAGGGCTTAGGTAAAATTATGTCAGAACAAAAGAACAGCTCTTTGTAGAAGGTGTAAATAGCACCTGAATGTTAAATAAGTCTCTTATCTGAACCTATTACTGGTGCTTCTGCTGTGGAGCAAGTGGCCAGTACACCTGGAAGGTGACATCACATCTTTACCCAAGATGGCAATGATTTACCTCAACTGAATGACTCAGCTGAAGAAAAAAAAAAGAGGTGAAAACAGACATCTTGGTTTGAGTTCAGGTGGGTTTGTAACCAAGAGACAAAAAGGTGATGAGAGTCCCCTTGTAGCAAAGTTTGTGTTCATTTTTAGCATTTGATCAGAGACACCTTCAAAATTAGTCAAAACAAGTTTATGAAGAATGACCAGACTCATATGGCTGGGCCAGCTGGTCATGGTTCACTATGAAGTGTATTGTGCATTTTAGCACTGTTGCCACAGAAATTTTGTACCTTTCTTACTGTTGTGAAAATTCTTAACACTAAGGAAGAAAAAAGGATACATAAGTGCTGCAACAGAAGTACAAGAGAGCTGCTAAGAGCAAAGAGACATATTCAACAGGAAACAGGATGTGAGCTTCTGTGCATTAGCATTCTGTGAATTTCGTTTGAGATATTCAGAAAAGCCAACTGCAAAGTCCAAAGTTATGTGCTGATTTCCCTGCCAGAGGAAGTGGCAATCACTATGAAGGCATTTAAAAAAAAAAGAAAAAAAAAAGTAAATTATTTTTTCAAATGCCAGATTTGTCAAATAATAAGTAGTTTCTGAAACCTCATCTGAAAGGAATAACTAGGGCTGAGCCAGGTCATGCCCAGAGCATCCCAGTAATTCACCATCAGGAACAGCATGCCTCACAATCATTTTAGTTCCTGGGTTAGCAGAAAATTAAGCAGAAAGGCCTCTGTACTTAACAGATCTTTTTGACTTATTTTGCTCATACTGCCTGTTGCTGCATCTCATCTCTCTACATACTTCAAGAGTACAATGTGTCCAAGTGGCACAGTGCAGAGCAGAACAATACCTTCTGCAGAAGTTGGCACAATCTTGGAGGTGGAGGAGCAAAGGAATTCTAAAAGTGGACCACCCGTTATAACCCAGCACCTCACTTACAGCCTTTAAGAGGCACATGCACCCTCGCTGGAGCATGAAGAAAATCTTTGTCATAGGCCTCAGACAGCTTCCCAGTTCTTTGACAGGGCTTGCAAAAAGAGCTACCTGGTTGTATCATCTGTCCCTGGGAGCAGACCATAGTTCACTTTTCCTTTACGGCTTCTTCACAGAAAAGATCTTAGACCAAAGTCACGGGCCACTAAAGTTATCTTTAAGTTTTGCCACAGATATTAGCCAGCCAAAAAATTTCCCCTTTTTTGCAACGCTTCTGTACTGGGACTAGACCCTTCTGCTGAGCGAACAGACTTACCTGTGAGCGAGCAGGCTGGTGAGCCTCAGGAAGGAAAGCAACCTTGTAGCTACATGTAGTAAAGAGGATTGCAGGAAAGGCAGGAAACCTCAGCCTGATTTGGAACAGGATGCATACATTTTTAATCCAAACCCACTTGTATGGTGTCATCTAGTGAGATTTTTCTGCTGCAGAGTGACTGCACAGACACCTATCTTAAAACTTATTCACTAGGTAAGAAACCTAGGCCAGCTAACTTCTCTCTGGAATATCAGCACTCCTTCCATTTCACTCAGCTAGGAAGAAAAAAAACCAGCCTAAAAAAACCAAACCCAAGATATTATGAGAAAAGTTTCAGAATAACTGAAGAAACCCTAAAATTATCATTCAGAGGCTAAACAGTGTCTCACACAATTCTAAATGAGGAGTGGCTGGGGCTGATCATGCTAAGAATTAAACATTTAAATCTAAGAAGTACATTTTTAATTAAGCCTCACCCAGTACACAACAGGAACAGGAGTCACAGCTTTTTTCAAGCTAGATAGCAAATGGCTCCAAGCTTGTCCTAAAACTCCTTAACCTTGGATGGAGTCTCCTGAGTGAGGAAACACATTTCAAAAGAAGCAAAGCATTTTGGGGAAAGAAAGCTCTTTAGGCATTGATGTGGCTTCATAACATTTATATTGAATCACCACAGCAAGAGAGACAAGGGGGTGTTAGATTGACACCTTGTTGGGAAGGCCCCCACAAACTGCCTTTTGATTGCTCTCACAGCTGAACTACACAGATAAAGACAATCAATTGTTGAGAAGAACAAGGCGACAGCAAGAAGATTATGACTAATGCAACAGACAGCACTTACAGCAGCCCTAGCACTCAGAAGAGTTTCAGCTTTCCAGATAATATAGTGAAAAACTCTGTAGGAAGAACAGCGGTGCTGAGCACTGGAATGAGAATGTTTGCGCTGATGAGATGTCTCTGTAATACCTGCCTCCATCCAAAAATTGTCCATTAATAGGCACTAGCAATAGCCGCCTTGCATGATTTGTGATCTCTTCCTCTCTTCTGTTTTAGTACAAACTACAAATGGTTAAAGCAGCCAGATTTTCTTTGAACTAGAAGAGAACAGAGTGGCTCATAGATGCAGCAGCAACTGAAAGGTATTTAAAGAAATGACAGCCTTTGATCTGAGACCACTTCCTGACTAATACTGCAGACAGACTGATCCACATTATCATCAAACACATAGGTATGCTGATAAATATGTGACAGAGCTTCCAATCACTACATCTTTTGTGTAATCATGCCAGCATACCCTAGTGCTATTCTAAAGATAAATTTTAAATGTAGGAAACACAGACTAATGATGTATGTTTGGCATAAAGAGAAGCTAGATCAAAGCCAGGTGTCAAAGCTGAAGGCTTTTGATGACTGGAGGGAGGAAATGTCAGGACAGCCTGAACAGTGCAGAATTTTGAGTCTTGTACATCATCCTCCTCTGAAGCCCTGATAGGCAGTACATCCTGCTGGTGAGAGGAGGTAAGATGGAGTATCTTGCTGCAAAACAAATTTGACATCCAAAAATTTTCAAGTGTTTCACAAAGCTCTGAGAATCCCATCAACACAGCAGTGTTACAGACAACCAAGGCCCACAGAGGTCATGGCCAAACGTGGACTAGGGTGGGGAGAGCCTGATATTCTTCACGCTCACTTTCGTATTAGGGAGTTGACAGCGTGATGTCATCTAGACTTACAGGGAAGCTGTAAGTGCAGAACTTAACATCTGTGAGGGAAATTTTGACATTGCAGGATATAATTTCATCCCACACAGGTTAAGCAAGAATTTGAGAATTCTGTGCTAAGTGTTTTATTTGAGACAAATATTTTTAGCATTCCAAATACTCCACAGAAAATATCTGTATTCCAATAGCTGAATAACTTCATTGTTGCACATTTCCAATCTTATCAAAATGAGCAGCCTCAAAAACTTTTCAGAGACAAGTTTACAAGCAGAGATGTATCTTCACTGTTGCAATCAACATTTTTTCAGTGGCAAAACATTACAATGGGATGAATGTTCAACCAGCTCTAGGTTACAGCAATTATAAGCACATCACAGAAGAGGAATTTTCCAAGCTGCCATAAATGTGTTATAAAAGATTTCCTTCACCGCTCATTTCTTGCCTTCCTCGGCAATCCAGGAAACATGTCCAAACCTTGTGTATGCACACTCTCTTGCATTCATTTGCTCTGAAACAACAACACACTTTACCTGTCTCTGCACATCAGAACTCAGTCTTCCAACACAAAGCAATGCCACTGCAGCAGGATGCAGAATAGTTCACTGTGACAGCTGTATGATTGTAGCTAATCTTTTGATTCACAGCACTTCTCAGCTCTTTATTACCAGTGAAAAAGCCAAATAGGAAAACCTGTAAGTATTCTGTTGTCTCTACAGATTGTTGCAGGTAAGAGCTGCAGGAGTCCAAAATGCGGTGCTCCTTCAGTGCAAATCAGTACATCACTGGGAACTCACACTCTGCAAAGGATGCTCGATTTGAGGAAATAAGTTTTCTGATTTGAATCAGCACCAGTGACAGAGGTGCTAATCTTCAGGGTGCACCTTCCCCAGAAGCTCTTGAAGGAGATACCTACAGGGTAATTTTCTTCCATCAAGGTAGCAGGGGGCACCAGTTAGACCAAGTCTAACACAAGAAATTTAGGCTCAACTACCTGTTTCATCACAAGTTCTTGTGATGACCTTGCATAATTCCCTCCGTTTCTCAGCACTTTGGTTCCCTTACGGGAAAGTGTCACTCTTGTGGCAGAAGAGGTGCTTAGGCACCCAGAACATACACATGTTGGAATAGAAATGGACAAGATGGACATGCAGTGCAAGGAGTGATAACCCTCTGACATGCATTTCTGCATAATACAGTCTGTTGTTTCATTTCCTCTCGGATTTTACCAGCAATAAAACCTTCTACCACATCCAGCACTTCCCAGTATTGCATGTAAAGTAGGTCACATGCCAGTGAGACAAGCACCCCTTGCCTGACAGCCCATCCTTTATCCACACCATGGTGGCATCCAGCCCTCTCTGTACCCATATTTTTCCAATACATACAAGATTTGAGTTTGATTCTAGTGTACTGAAATATAGGTATAATAGGTATTATGTTTTGTTGGTAGGGGTAATTTACTCTTCCAAATATTTTAAAGTATCTGAATGGAAAGCAAATGGGAATCTTTCTCTCTTCAGAAAGAAAAGTTTACAGCAACACTGTTAGGAGGAGTGTACCCAAGAGAGCTCATTTCCTCCTTTCTTCCACTCACAAGTGGTTCCTAAAATAGATTTTCTTTCCCATAAACTATCTGGAGCTTTAATGAAAGTTGCTTTAACAGAAGGCAGCACTTACATTCATGCATTGCAGGGAGATTGTAAACCCTGGACACCTTTGCTACATGCTCCAAATACTACCATCCTGCTTTAGCAAATGGAAAACAGAAACAGAGAGATCAAGTGCTTGTCTGTTTGACCACCCAAAATCGAATGGATACTTGCCCACAACATCTAGGATTTTCCACTCCTGGACATTAAACAATTAGGTTTTTGCTATCATAAAACAGAAAGCTTCCAAATACAAATATATTTAAGAGCTCACTTAGAAACAAAATATCCCCACCACTGTGGACAGATGTCTCTAAAGGACTACAAATAAAGACAGAACTTCTGTTTTTCAAAATCTTGAGCTCAATAATCCATCTGGAAAGTTCACCCTGTCTCTGGATCTGAATTTGACTGCCCACTTCAAAAAGCACTGTCTGACAGAAGAATTTCCATGCTGTAAGAAATTGCCAAGTCCCGAGCACATTCTGCTTCTTTCAAATTCCACATACTGCAGTAATGAGTGAAAGACACATCATAAGCTTATATACATACTAAAGTGTTAGAGGTTCACTTCAACAATGAGCACATTCCATTCTCTTGCATGATAAGTAGCATTTTTCTTTTAATCTTCTTTAATTAATATCCTTCAGCTAATTTTTAATTCGCCTGTGTATCATGACCAATGGGCAGATGATTCATAAACTGATACAGCAGTTCAAAACCTCTCTAATTAGTAGTTTGCATTCTTAATTATTTTGAAATGTCTGTATTTGCCAAAACCCACAGTGCATTATCTTCATTTGTATTGCACCTGAAGGTTTCAGTGAAGAGTCCATAGTAAGCAAATTAAGATTTGATGGAGGCTGAGAAGCTGTGAATATGTCCTCCTCCTTTGCTTGCTTTGTACTTTTCTGTTTCACAAACACAGCTGTCTAAAGAAACATGGATTTGGCGTGATGCCTATGGATTGAACTGGTGTGGATAACCCTAGGTAGTTAAAAATGTAATTGAATAGAATCTGTATATACCTTACACGTACCTTAAATAAAGTGGTGAGATTTTAGTCTATAAATGAGGGATTTTACCTGCTCAAATGAAAAACTCCAGGACTCAACAATCAGAAACACAAAATACCTTTTTAAACAATAATTTGTTGACTGTCTCGGGTTCTGTACAAAGCAAATGGTCAGGACTGACCTGCCCTTCACATCTCAGCATTGAGCTTGTGGGACTGAGGAAAGAACAAGACAGAAGCTTCCATTTGATTCTAGTCTCAGCTCTCAATACTGCACACATAAGTTACATTAAACAATCATTAGATAAAAAACCAGATAAGCCTCAGAAAAGAGTCTAGACCTAGGAGCTTCCCATTCCAGCCAAGCACCTTAAACACTAGATGCCACAATGATTTTCAGCATTGTTTAGTCTCCTCTTGGCCTCACGAATACTGCACAGTGACCCACTTTTTCAATGTGGAAAATCAGACTGGGCGTTTGAGATTTCTCCCTCAGTTTTTAGCCTAATGCTGAGAGACTCTGGTGAAAAAGAAATGGGAAATTACAGCCATTCAAGTCACTGGCAGCTGTATTTGGGAGCATGTTGTGAACTTCAGAGCATCAGCTCTCTTCAGATGCCATAATCTCACTAAACAAGGGGAAAGATCTCAGATATAGATAGCATTTAGTATTTCCTACAGGCTACTTCAAGTCTCTCAGCACACATCTGAGATACCATACTGAATTATGCGTTTGTTTTGGCCCTTGTCTCTCACTCCCTTTTTCTTTCGTAACACTTCTCACTCCCAAACATGCAGTATGCATCGTGATCACTACACTGCTTATACAGCATTGCAAGACTTTAAGCTAGTCCTTGTGAGCTGTGACATCCACAGCGCATGATATCCAAGGGGGAGAAGCCTGAGCAGATCTGTATGCTACCCTGAAAATCCAAGCTAAAATATCTAGTTCTAATAAGGAATGAATTGTCAATGCATAATTGAAAAGCACTTCCAGGACAATGGTTCTTTTTTTCAGGTGTATGCACATTCAGTTAAAATGGAGCAATCATGAGCTTCTTCAATTCAACTTAAAATTTCAATAGTAGCAAAAATAGACCTATTACTGCATTTTTGTCTCTGAAATGCAAACCATGAGAAACTGAGAAAACTGATTAGCGAGGTTGTCCAGAGTAACTCTGTGTAAATAATGAAAAAATCTGAAATCAAATCTCAAAAGAAAGGAAAACTCATCAAAATAGACACCTCAACATAAAATACGACTGAGTAGAGAGCTTGTACAGGAATGGAAAGGGCATTCATTGGCACAAAGCACTCTTCAGATGTGAAAGGTACAGAAATACACCCAGAAGGGTTTAGATGGACTTACAAATAAAACAGAAACCTGGCTCTTAAGTTCATCAATACAGAAAGACTACAGAGGGAAGAAGCGAGGCCTTTACCTAATCACAAGACAGAGGTGTCAAAGAGTAACTTAGGTTTGGCCTAGCAATTAAATACAGCTTTTCTTCTGTTTTCAGTAGGGATGATTACATTCATGAGAATAAGAGTAGGGCACCTTATGGGAGTGAAGCATTTAGTACACCCTATGAATTACCAAAATTTGGGCAATCACAACAAAACTGAAAATAAAGGGATAAATAGTCTGCATTCAAAGGTGTAAAAAAATCACTGGTACAGCGGATAGGATATTTGTTCCTATAATTTGACAGCAATATCCTATGATCCAGAGGAAAAAAAAAAACTATGCGTGTGTTTAAAAGGAGCAAGTGAGGCGATAGAGCTGGCATTTTGCAAGACTTTAGTACCATTACTGTAGAATGAGTATATCTAGGACAGAGAGATAAATGAAAACTGTGATAAAATGCCACATGGTTTTATCAAGCTAGATTGTGGCAGTCTATAGTGTCTCTCTTCGATAAGGTACCTGGTGTTTTAGATGAGCTCAATGCATTGGGACTAATCTCTATAGACTTAAACCAAGAATTGCTTTCACTGCCTCAAGGGAGATTAATTATTAAAGGGAAAAAATGGAGATTAAAAGAATAACTATTTCTTTTCTAAAGTAAGAAGAAAATATTATAACTGTTTATACTGTTGCAAAGAAAAGGGGTGTCTCTCTGAAATCAGTGCCAGTCCCAGTTTTGCTTAGTATTTTACTAAAAATATTGGTCCAAGGAGAAGATGGTCCAAGAAGCTGTATAGTAGTGAAGCTCCAGGTAACACAGAGTAGGAAAGTAATTCCAATTCCTGAGAACAAGTGTTCATGCAAAAAGAATTGCACAGCCCTATGGTGTAGATTCACAGAGATGGAAAGAAATTCAACAATGCAAAGGCCTACATTTATAAGCAAGCATTTTGCTGCTGGAGTCTGAGCCCTATTACATGAAGGTGACAGGAAAGTAAAACAGCAAAAGCTCTATGGTTAATGGTAACATAACAACATGGTGCCAAACCAGTTACTTCCAGGGATCACCAGGGCTGCCTGTGGGTAACACTCCTCTGTTTATTTACTTCTAGAAGAGTCAAAATGTACCCAAAGTTGCTGGGTTTAACCCTCAGGCCTTATCCCTGTTAAAGTGCAAAAAGAATAAACAAGATCAACGTAACAGTTTGCAAACTAGAGTACCAGTTGACAAGGAGAGACATGGACTAAAATCTTGATTTGAAAAATAAAGTCATGTTCATATTGGCATGAATTTAAACTTTAGAAATGCCTCAGTTTAAGCCCAGATCTCAAACTCAGAACATTCACATCTGATGCTGGAGTCAAGGCTTGTATCTCTGACACCGTTTGTTTCATCTCATAAAATGAGCAGCAACATAAAGTAGGTCATGCAGGGCATGCTGCTTCATTCTTGCAATGCATGAACAGTTTACTGATTAAGCTTAGAGAATGCAAGAGTCCTCTCCCACCCTTACTGAGGAACAGGCAAGATGAGTCAGTGAGCAGGAGAGGGTTCTAGGCAGCTACTGCACACATGCTCTCAACAGCCTGGAAAGGGATGTCCACTCCTCACTGAATGAGAAGTCTGCTTATAACTTAGGTGTGTCTTGATCCACATGCATCCGTGTCTTGATCCTGGGGTGCATCAAGCACAGCATTGCCAGCCGCTCTAGGGAACTGATTGTCCCACTCTACACTGCACTGGTGCAGCCTCACCTCCAGTACTGGGTGTAGTTTTGGGTGCCACAGGCCAAAAAGGACATAAAAATATTGGAGAGTGTCCAGAGGTGGGCAACAAAGATGGTGAAGGGTCTAGATGGTGACGTCTTGTCAGAGGAGAGGCTGAAGTCCCTTGGCTTGTTCATAGAATCATAGAACCATTAAGGTTGGAAGAGACCCCAAGGATCACCTAGTCCAACTGTCCCCCCACCACCTATTACCCACTAAACCATGTCCTTCAGTACCACATCCAACCTTTCCTTCAATACCCACAGGGACGGTGACTCCACCACCTCCCTGGGCAACCTGTTACAATGCCCGACCACCCTTTCCAAGAAGAA
>VWZZ01008084.1:319824-335683 GCA_013399095.1 Psophia crepitans
CAGCTTTCCAGCCACCCCGCTCCCAGCCTGTAGCGCTGCCTGGGGTTGTTGTGGCCAAAGTGCAGGACCCAGCACTTTGCTACATTGAACCTCATCCCATTGGCCTCTGCTCAGCGATCCAACCTGTCCAGGTCGCTCTGCAGAGCCATCCTACCCTCCAGCAGATCGACACTTCCCCCCAGCTTGGTGTCATCTGCAAACTTACTGAGGGTGCACTCAATTCCCTCATCCAAATCATCAACAAAATCGTTGAAGAGGATGGGCCCCAACACCGACCCCTGGGGAACACCACTCACAACCGGTCGCCAGTTGGATTTCACTCCATTCACCACCACTCTCTGGACCCGGCGATCCAGCCAGTTTTGAACCCAGCGAAGAGTGTACCTGTCCAGGCCATGGGCACATGAGACATATGAGGAGAGGCTGAAGTCCCTTGGCTTGTTCAGCCTGGAGAAGAGAAGACTGAGGGGGGACCTCATTGTAGCCTACAGCTTCCTCCCGAGGGGGAGCAAAGAGGCAGGGGCTGATCTCCTCCCTCTAGTGACCAGCGATAGAACCTGAGGGAACAGCATGGAGCTGTGACAGGGGAGGATTAGGGTGGAGATCAGGAAGAGGTTCTTCACTGAGAGGGTGGTGGGGCCCTGGAACAGGCCTCCCAGGGCAATGGTCACTGCCCCGAGCTGGGCTGAGTTCCAGCAGCGCCTGGACAATGCTCTCAGTCATCTGCTCTGACTGGGCTGGTCCTGTGTGGAGCCAGGAGTTGGACTCAATGGTCCTTATGGGTCCCTTCCAACTCGGGAGATTCTATGATTCTATGATTCTCCTTCTCCTGTGAAAAGCCTTTCTGGAAGAAACATCTGTATATCAGATAGTAATGTTGAGACACCATTCTCCCAGGCTACTCACTTGCATTTTCTTCATCCTTTTCATGAGATTTGGTTTTGTGTTTAGAAATTAGGAATAGTCATCTCCATCATGCTTACCAGAACAAGAGATGAGCAGGTTCCTATTCTCAAGCATCCCAGTAGAAACAAAAAGTAAGCAGAAAGATTATTACAGATTCTCAGGGATTTTCCTCTGCTCTTTATATGTATTTACACTAGACAGGTACAATGAGTGATGAACATAGAACACAGAGACTTCAGTAAAGACTATGAAAAACCTGAAGCAGCTCTATCCCAATTTCCTACATCCATTCTGTGAGGCGACCAGCTGGGGACAGGAGAGGAGGAAGAAGGCATAGAGTCCAGAAATGGAGAAATTACAGTGCCCTTGCCAAGTCCTTGGCTTCTTCACCACAGTGCAGGTAAAGGGGAGCTAACAATGGGAAACGAGAGCTGAAGTACACACCTGCATTTAACTAAATTAGTCACTAGATGTCACTGTAAAATGTGTCGAACGAGGGAAAGATAAAAGAGATCTTTTAAAAAGCAAAAGAGATAAAAATATACCTGTCAGTAATCAAGGTCAACACCACTCAGGACCTCCCACCTACAATAGTGCCTTCTTCATACAGAACCAGGAAATCTCAAAGCCTTAGTCGAAATGGTAAAAATCTTGCAGAATCAGATACCCATTTAAAAGTTGGGCATTGAATGCCCTTTGCGCTGAATGCAGACTTGGTGGAGCATTAATGGGAAACAAATTGGTGGGTCAAAGGTGGCTCATACGTGTCATACTAAAATGTTTGAGTTTCACTCTATCCCTATAAAATGTCTACCTTGCACCTTCTGTCAAGGTTATCTCATTCTAAGCACCACAAAAGCCACTGCTGAAACTGCATCTTTTTAAATGATTAAACTGTCTCCTAACAGGAACGCTCAGTAGCAGCTACAACATAACCATTTGCGTCATACGCACTTCATGGGAAGTCACGGCAATTAAACTTCCTTCCTCCCTGAGAGAGCGTTCCAGACCACTCTCTTGCGAAAGTGAATTTTTAATGCCATCATGTTTACAGTTCTAGTTACTGCTTTTTACTCTGCCTTACTAGCTGAAAATTTTAGTTTCTTGATTATGAATGTGATTCCCATGGTACCCTCTTTCTAGCAATAAACTTCTTGTGGGCCTGATCCAACTGTTAAAAGTAGTAATTTTTATTTTTTTTTCACTTTAATAAGACAAACAGGAAGCTTCCTGTGGTTTTGGGTTTTTTTTTCTGCTAATAAAAGAAAGATCAGTTCTTGGTTATTTTATATGAAACATTCTTTGATGGCTTGCTGATATAAATACATTACAGATGGAAATTCAGCCTTCTGTAGCTCTGTTCCCCACAGAACATTTAACCATTGTCTATGTAATATTGGAGCTCCTTTTCTGTCTTTTTTTTTCACTTCAAAATACCATCAAAAGTCAGTTGAACTTGTAGCAGTGGTACCAAACAGAACAGTGGGAAAGGTGGCATTGTTTCCCTCAAAAAACTGAATTAAATTTGTACTGTAGAAAAATTTTGACCTTGGTGAACTTTAATTCCCACCTATGAACAAAAAACTCTAGAAGTCTGCCCGCATAAGGGATTCAGACTGATCCCAGAACTGGAAAAATTCACATGATATTTCTTAGTTCTTACCTCTATATTATACATGCAAAAAAAAATATGTTTTAAAAGTAGGTTTTAGAAGACTTCAGAAATAATCTGAATTGCAGACCTTTCTACTGAGCTCAGCAGATTATGCCTTTGCAATTGATATGCATTGAGGGATATAGTCTCCAAACCACAAAATCTACAGGAAGTGTATTTGTCTCCACTTCATAACTTGGGAGCTCAGATTGCTGAAGTGCCTAATTTAAGCACCATGGCTGGCTGGCTTAGTTTTGGTGTCAGGACTGTTTCTCACCACAGATTGTATAGGAAGTCTGACTCTGACAGCTGAGGAAAACTGGCAGACTACATCTTTTGTCGCTCTTTTGAGCTACGTATGGTAACACCCAATGCAGCCTTGTATATTAACCAGACAGAATTCCACTCTTCAGTGTTGTACCTCCACAGAAGCCTGTGAACATCCTCCTTTAAGACACAGATCCTAACTTGTTACCAGCAACCTCTGTCAGACCTCCAGGGCTAGCGCAGCAACTTATATTCAGTTTTGGTTTACTATTTTCAGTAGAATCACTGATGTGTGAGCTAGGAAAACAAAACAGGCTGAGTTTTGGATCCCAGGGTGAGTGCAGTGCTTACTGTCAAGGAGGAGGGTAGAAAAGAAAGACATAATTGTCCAAAAGAGAAAGGTACAGATTTTAAAACAAAGGGCTCATAAAGTGACCACTTCCATGAGATGACTGATCAGCATTTAGCCCTCTGGTACTAAATTAAATAGACTGGTTAAATGTAAGCATTCCTAACTTAAGACACTGAAAAAAAATCACTAAGCATTTAATGAAAAATCTGAAGAAATAAATTATGTCTAGCTTGAATGATGCAACTGATTTAGTGACAGGAGATTTTAGACTTAGGCAGCACAGCTGTATTTCCGTCCCAAGTGAAACAGAGCAGTTTGAAAAGGAAAGTTTCTGTTACATGCAGTTTTAGGATTAGTTTGGTTTCTGAAACAAGATTTCAGCTAGAATCATAGAATCTTTAAGATTGGAAAAGACCTCTAGGACCATCAAGTCCAACCAGCAACCCAAACCACCATGTCTACTAAACCATGTCCCAAAGTGCCACATCTACATGCTTTTTGAACACCTCCAGGGACGGAGCCTGTTCCAATGCCTGACCACTCTTTCAGTGAAGACATTTTTCCTAATATCCAATCTAAACCTCCCTTGGAGCAATTTGTGGCCATTTCCTCTTGTCCTATCATTTGTTACTTGGGAGAAGAGACCAACACTCATCTCACCACAACCTCCTTTCAGGTAGTTGTAGAGGGCAATAAGGTCTCCCCTCAGCCTCCTCTTCTCCAGACTAAACAATCCCAGTTCCCTCAGCCGCTCCTCATAAGACTTGTGCTCCAGACCCTTCACCAGTTTCATTGCCCTTCTCTGGACATGCTCCAGCACCTCAATGTCCTTTTTGTAGTGAGGGGTCCAAAAGTGGAGACAGTACTTGAGGTGCAGCCTCACCAGAGCTGAGTATAAGGAGATGATTGCTTCCCTACTCCTGCTGGCCACACTATTCCTGATACAAGCCAGGATGCTGTTGGCCTTCTTGGCCACCTGGGCACACTGCCGGCTCATGTTCAGCCAGCTGTCAACCAAAGTTCACTGAAACTAAATCCAAGAATCTTCAAGGGTGGAAATCTGGCGGTAATTTTGTTTCCAAAATAATATAAAACACATTTCAGATATGAAATAAGTTATCTACCCCAGCAGCACTGTGTTGCCAGCTACTTAGAACTGGGCTCTTAAACTTCCCAGTGCAAATCCTGAGATGTCTGGCAAAACTGCCTGCTTGGATTCTCAGGGTTGCCAAGCTTGAAGCAGCTTAGCTGCCAGACCTGCCTTAGAGCTACTGATCTTGGAAAATTTAGGTTTCACTGCCAGTATTCCAGTGAACTTTGTTTTGATTTGGTGGAATGAAAAATGTTGCCATACATCGCCGTAGCAGAGACAAACAACAGTCCTTGAGTATGTGTTACTAATGCATAGGAAAACGAATACTGTGAAATTACTCTGTAAGACAATTAAGTCTGTTGTGCATCTAAAAGTTACAGGAACTGTTCAAATTCTTACTCTCAACGCTTTGGTGACCAAGATCTTAAAAGAAGACACATTACTTCTATTTAAATCATCAGATAAAGCTTTCCCTTTGGAAATATGGGAGAGAGATGACTATCTTTGAGTCCTAGAACAGTGTGACATGGTCATGTATATCTCTATTGTGTAAAAAAATATGTGTATCCTACATGATCTAAAATAGTTTTTTGACATAGACACAAAAGGATTGATTTCTTTTCAGTCATTGATTCATACAAACAACCTTGGGAAAAGTTAGAAGCAGCTTTCAGTAGTACTCTATGTGATAGCTGGTTACAAGTAAAAGACTTTTTTTTATTATGGAAGGACTAACACTGATAAACTTTAATTAAATATGTCCAAAGACAATTTAAAGAGATTTTGCTATTTGCAGAAGGCATTGTTACCTTTTAATTTATAAAGTTAATAAAATTAATTCTAAATTATTTAATAAGGTAGGGTGTAATCACAAAGTTAATACTTGTCTACTTTGTTAGTGGTATGAATCATACACCAGATGGAAAGCAAAATTACTCAGCTCTACTGTTTTTCAAAGAGGGAAGCAGTTGTTGTGCCAGGGCAATGTTTTTTATTAAATCCAAGAATTTACTACTATTTTTTCTTTTAGCACATGCAATTTTACATCCCTTATTCTTTCTTATTATAATGTATCACTAATTTATAGCATTACTGAATAGAAGAACCTTATCTGAGGCCTTTGTGAGTTGCCACAGTATTTCTAGAGCAGGGTGATCTGACAGCAGAAAGAAAATACTTATGGTTCCAACCTGAATATAAATCCTTGGAAAGAGGCAGACAGGAGAGAGGGGAAAAAAGAGGGGAGAAACAAATGACAATTTTAATTCCTTCCTTTCTCAGTCTACAGATCAAGCCTTTCAAATCCTTTATAATACACTTTTTATAAGATTGAAGTTGCTACAAGTAGCAGAGCATCTCATTGTATGTTCAGCCCTGCTCTGATGCTAGTTGATACAACATCATACATCTGTGTACATATAGCATGTCTGTGTGTGCACACACAGAAGGATTAGGACTGACCATGTAAATAAAACTGTGCAAGTCTAAAATAGATGGACAGCTTTGTATTTTTCATTTGACTAGTGCCTGATGTTGCTGTTTGTAATGTGCAGAGTTATCATTGAAACTTACCTGCAAGCAACCCCTTTGTTCAAAGGTTTAGATATATCTGGGGAATATTAAGGACAAAATACACAAATAATTGTGCCAACTAGCCAAGACTCTTGGATTTTTAAAAAATGAAATCCTTTTGTCCTTATTAAGCAGAACACAATAATATCTCTTTTTCAGCATTTTTAGTTTCCTAATCAAGACTACAGATGGAAGAGAAGTTTTCATTTGTGTCTCAGATTCATATTTTGAGTTAACAACAACTGTTGTTATCTACCTGAATCTATAGCTTGAGGATGTGCACAGCTTCCACCAGAACTTCTTAGTAAATCCACAGTGAATCACTCAAATTCATGTCTCAGTGTAACAGCCTCCTAGTACAATTAGTCTAGCATTTAGCAAGTACAAGTGGAGCAAAGCAGAACAAAAAAGGCTCTCAGAAACCAAGGGAGAGATGTCTTTAAGCGGTTTAAGTCTGATGCCTTTAAGTCAGAAACCATTCTGGTAGCTGAGTCTGCTAGCCTGTCTGCGTTGTAGTAAAGTAAGAAGCACGAAAATTCAATCATACAGAGTCAAATCCTTGATTTCCACTGATTTCATATAGGTTGTACACAGAGGGGCAGCACCCATTGCCTTTACTTAACCAGTGGTCATATGAAGTCAAAGTTCATTCAAGACTTACCTCCTGGAGCTTCTTTTTACTTGTGAGGATTGTTGGTCTGGCAGGCCCACGTGATGCCAGAAGAGGACACTGTCTCCTCAGGCACATTTGGCAGGATCCTGCAGAGAGCATTCCAGCCTTCACCTCTATTGTGGCTGTGTTAAGCCTTTGGGAAGGAAGACTCTCCTCTTCCCACCTATCTATCTGCAGACATATCTGTCTCCATTCTCCACCAAAATCCACTACCTCCCCATCCCTCCTAAGCTGCTACTGCCAAATGTACTCTCCTGTTCCTGCCATAGCCTCGCCCAGAGAGTCAGGGTTAAACTTGGCAGTCCCCCCACCTTTAGCAACACCAACAGCCACCACTGCCTGTTTCTCTGTGGCAGGCGCAGGAGGGCTGATTCAGCCATGTGGGCTGCCTACAACCCTTGAACAGCTGCTCCGTGTCTCCTCCAGGGAAGTGCTGGTAAGCCAGATGAAAGCATTGCACAGGCCACGAGCTGAGCCACACTTACCTAGAAGCATTCCAAGGGCCTTAGCTTTGATCCTAGGGACAAAACTTCTCAGGAAGCTTATATCCCACAGCCCAAATGGCTTTGCTACTGGTACACACTGGGGCCAATCTCATCTTGTTCCTTCCTTCCCTGGCCACTGGCACACACCAGAACAGCAGATGTCAATGGCTTGTAAATATAAAAGTCTAAGTCACATATTCTTTCTTTCCAAACTGTTTTTTCTTACTTCGGTCAATCCATTTGTCAGTCACTACAGCAAACTGCATATACCAACTCTTCCTGCAACAGACTTCTACATACCCCTGACAAAGCTGCTATAATTGTTGTTAATGTCTTAGTGCTAAAAACATATAATCTCATGCCAATGTTTGTTTTTTATAAAAGAACTGTAATATGAAGCTGCTGTTCAAATTAGGAATACAGAAAAGGCTCGAAGGTAGCTCCTGAGTCATACAGAGCTTGCTTTTCATGATAGGGGACTGGATATCACTTAATTCCTTTGATCCATGTCTCCCCAAACACTTAGATGCACATGCACACATACTTTTACATCTTTCCTCTTAATATTAAAAACTTTCCTTTAAAGATATTATATTTGGTTGACTTATAATACAGATTTCAGAGGTCAAGGTGACCTATGTGAAAGTTAAGGATAGGTCACAGTTAGTCAGAAGGATCTAGCTATGAATATTGCAGAGGAGATTAGGTGATTTCAGAGTCCAGGCATCTTTAGAGAAGATGGAAAGACAAACTTTCCTTTAAATAAATCCATCCATGACAAGAATGACTCCCACAATACTGACCAATCCCTCTTTCCCAGACACAAACACATCTATAGCCAGGGGCAATGAAGCAGGGAGTGGCAGGGAAGGGAATAAATACATCTTTAATGGAAACCTTAGAATATTGTAGTAAAGCACATACACTACATGAAATTATAAAAAACTGAAAGTAAAATCATATGCCACATTAATTTTTCAAGCAGAACTTTGGCCCTGAAAAGGGGAGAAAAAGTAAGGTATCATGTAGTCCTCTTAGGGACTTCTTGTGCTGGGTAAATTACAAGCTGTTATTCAGAGACTACAGTGTTCAGGGGCAACCTGGAACTCCAGGATATGCAGGCAGATATTACTTACCCCAACTTATTCTGCAGATGTAGCAATGTAAGTACACTGTTTTCCGCCAACTTTAGCCACAGACGTCGGTTGTACTAGGATGCGTGTACTAATTTTAGTTACATAGATGTTGCCCAAGGACTTCTGACAGGTGATTTATCATCAGTGAATGTCATGAAGGCATGCCACTCCTCTCCAAATCAGTCCTTGTATCAGAGTCTTGATAAGCTAACCGATAAATGCGTTTTGTACTACTGCTTTCTAGTAATTGGTTCTCAAAGCTTGCTCTTTTTCAGACTGCTCCTTTGATATTCTGTAATGCTATAGACTGTCTTTGAAGAGTGAATAATAATGGAGAGCTTTAAAGAGACTTGTAAAAGTTATGAAGTCATAAAACTCTATTTGATTCCTCCTTCAGTCTGTTTTCTGAAAGTGTGCTGAATTTTAATAGTGAAGAGATCTTATGGGCTTTGAATGAAAGGTTCTTTTTCCTCTCAACCCACAGTTTCTACCACATTGTCCTCATTGATATTTCATAGCCTTCAGGATGACAGGATGTCTATAGGATTTTTTTTCCAAGTCTCTTATCAACAGTGTTTTGTGACATTTGGCCAAAAAAAAAGTATGCCTACTCTCCAGGGTTTTCTTTTCAAACATATGGTGTAAGTCAATTCTGTATGAAGCTACAGTCATTGTGATACAGAAGGTATGCCAAAACACACTTGCAAATAGGGGTTGTCCTTGTTTTCCTTTCCCTCCTTGTTCCTGGCAACTGTGTATAGGAGCTTCTCATAAATTGAGTCCATTTCTCTTCCTCTTTTCCTAAGGTGCCGCTGTGTTATGAATAATTGATGCTTCTGCAAAGAAAAATAGCTTTCTTAATCATCTTGCACAGTTTTGACTTCCACCAAGTCATTAACTCAAAATAAACTACTAAGCATCCTAACTGTCTGCTCAGCATCTGCACTGTGACATTTACCAGGAGGGAGGCAGACAAGAAATAGTGACTGGAGACTTTTACAGACCAGAATAGCGGCACTATAATCTTGCTCTTCCCCTCTCTATACCCATTACCCTTTTTTCCAGTCTCTCTGTCCTTTTTATAGACACAGCTAAAATGACCACTAGAAGTGCCCCTTGACCTGTTCAAATCCAAAATACAGGTATTAGAATTCATGTGATTTTTAATTTTTTTTAAAAAAGCAATTTAAGCATTCACTGGTTCCAGGACATACAGCAGAAAAGACATTACTGTTACTAATCTCATTTCTGAAGTCAACAGATGGTCTTGCTATGTTTAGAGCACTTGGAAGTTGTTTGCTCTGTTCTTTGTTTGTTACAGGAAAAACCTGGACGTAGTTTCAAAAGAGTGTATCTAGAAGGCTTTATGCCAATCCTTCTCAAACCAGCATTTCTGATATAGCTGAAAACAACTTTTACAGTTGTGAGTAGGTATAAATGTCACAGGGCATTTGTAAGTACACATGAGCCAAATTAGAAACAACAAAAAAGTCTGATGTTATCACCCCAGGGTATTTCATGCAGCCAGGCAGTGACAGCAGCACACAGATGCTGAGGCCAGAGATGCTTTGGTAAATAGAACAATTTGCAGCATTGTATGAGCCATCAGGATGGAAAATAGTATTCTTGGAGACATGTGGTTATGCCTCTTCCTGGAAAAAAAAAGGTGAAAAGCACAAAATAACTTCTTATCTGCAAGAGTTGATTAACTATGTATCATAAAAGTGGAAGCAAGAGATCTTTAAATGGCAACTTACTATGGCACTGGAGTAATGAATACCATGTCCTTGTACCAATTATCTTTGTGTCTTGTTTTAGGGAAAACGCCCCACACCTTTTTCTTGTCCTGGTCTTAGACTGCCATCAAACAACTGATACACAAACGATCAATATTTAACATTGCTCCCTACCCTGGTCACATCCAGTCATACCCAGTAATTGATGTTTCACTCACAGTAACTCCTTGCAATTATCATGGCAAAGACTGGGAAAAGATAGGCATACATGGTACTAAAAATGAATAACCGTGAAGTATTTCACCCATGCATTCTCTATTTGCTGCCTTCATTTATGGATAAAAGCATATTTGCAGACAACGGCACCAAAACTTTTCTCCAGGGATTTATTTATATCACTGTATTTCTTGGATTATGGTTTGTATTTTCTAGTGCAATAAGTGCCCCAGAGAAACACTTAAGTACAGCAGTCAAAAGAGGAGTTAATTTTCCTGCCCAATTATCCCTGCATCCTAAGCCATTCAACAGAATGACGGCATTAATGCCACACTGCACTGTGAGCTGCATTCACACTTCCCCAGTGTCCACTACTACTAACAGAGGACAGAGGGACTGCAGTCTTGCTTACTCAAATGTAAATAATTAAGTAACTCACCTGAAGCATAGTCTGGTGAAAGGGTGGATATAGCTTCTGTGTCTTAGTAGTGTTTATATTTTCAAATTATGACCCAAAGTTATTGCTAAAGACCACTAATACAAAGAAATGGTGAGTGAAAGATTGGGTTATTGACATGCCTTTCCTTGAAAAACTTAAGGCAAAGCTCAGATAGTGGTCTACTTCTGTGTAATTTTTCCTGTTTTAATTAGTATAGATAGAATGTACACTTGGTGATGCCCTATGCTTCTTATGTAGATTATCTATTGTCCACTGTCATGTGTCCTAAATTACAAATCCCTACTGCCTAGGCTGAATAATAAGGTATTTGTAACAGCAGCTGAAAGGAATAATACCAAGCAACCAAAATCAGACCTTTTACTTTCTTTCATTCTTATTTTTCCTATCCTTTTAACATCCAGCAGGCCACAAAATTAATGACAAGGATTAAATTATTTAGCTGCCAGATTATGTCAGTGGCTGTTCTTAGCAGAATATCCATGCAAATCATTGAGAGAGCAGGATATGAGCAGGTGGGTCACATTCTGCAGGGTCACTGCACATCTGATTCTCGCTGTATTAGCTGCTCCCTGGTATCAGAAAGACTCGGGAAAAAAAAAAAAGACAACCCATCTAAATGAATTATAAATATTGAACTAAATCAAAGCCAATAGATATGGACTTTCTCTAACAAATTGTGTCTGAAAGGAATAGGAATTCTGAAGATTATCTACCTGAAAACTCCCATCGTCCTTGCACCTGCCCATCCTTTGAGGTACATTTTGCTCAGTTCCTGTAAAATAAAGACATGCCTCCCTAACAGGACATATGAAATGCTAAAGTGAATAAAATAAAATTCCAAAGATACCACCTTGTCTTAAGAAACCTTAAACTATGCTTTCAAAATGCTCATTGTTATGGTGCAGTCCGATTGTTTCTTTGTTGCATATTTTTTCTCATTAGTTTCAAAGGTGGTTGGGAAAGAGGACACACCCCCCTGTATTTTACCTGTGCAGTGCCTCGCACAATGAAATATTTATCTCCAAATGGAGATGTCAGGCTTTATTACTACATTAATAATATATGTAACTTGAGTTAAAACCTCCCAAAGACCTATTTACCAGGTAATTTTTCTGTCTGTTCAGCATTGTGCTTCCTGACTGCAGCCACTGATAATATTTTCATACTTTACAATAAAGCTTGTATTTTAAATAACCTCACTGGTCTATGTATCTGTTAATTGTTCTTTCTCCCCATATCTAAAGTACAGCACTTATTTACATTAGACTATTTATTTTAAAAAAAATAATCTCCCTCAATTCAAGAAAAGTTGCCTTTAGCAACTTAACCTAATGAACACGTTATCCCAGTGGATGAGACATCCAAATGTTCAACTTAAAGAGCAACAGAATTTGCTCTGATCATTGGGGACTGCTGGTGGGGAAAACTAGCAGATGAAAAAAATTGTAGATTCTCATGACAAGTACCCACAACAACAATGTCTTCTATGTTCCTCGGACCCATGCCCCACCTTTTATAAACCACTTCAGGACAGTGGACTGTGCTTCCACAGAGAACATCTTAATAGAAGAGAAAAATGTTGTATTAAAAATCTGCCTTGATAATTTTTTATAGAGAGGAGAAAGAATTGAGACTACACAATCTGCTTGCCTAGTCACTCATAAGTTTTCCCTGATTCCTCTACATAACTGAAGAGAAGATAATTTCTGAGGATACTCAAAGCACTACTTGACTAAGACTGTATCCCAGGCATACTGTCAGTTCTGGAACATTCGCTCATGCTAAAGATGCCTACCATCAGCTGCCCTCCAAAAGGCATTCCATAAAAATATATGAACAAAGTAAACAGATGTAATAGAGCAAGTTGAGAGCATTTGTGTTTAGTCACCTTAGATTTTTAAGTATTTTTAGGTAAATCTCTCTTTGTATATTTAAGTGGATGTTGCTTTGGGAACATTACTAATTAGTGGTGCTACAGGGAAGAGTCTACTACATTAAAATGAAAAAAAAGTTCCTCAGTCATTGTGCGCTTATCTCGGGCTTTCTAAGATGGACTGCACCTTCCAAGGACAAGTCTGACTAAAGCACTAAATGGAAACCTGCAGTTGCCTTCTCGGTTATATGGGCTTCACATCTCCTGTTGTGTCTCTCAGACTCTTCTATAGTTGAAATGTACAATGGGCCAGAAAAATGGAAAAACTGAAAAAGGAATTACACATTATTTAAGCCTGTTGATTAGGCTAAAAGCTTACAAATGCTAAGTACTCTAGATAAGGCACACTTCCCAGCAGTGGAAAATTGAATATTGAGCTATAACAATTACAATTGCCATTTCTGAGCCTTCTAAGTGATGAGTGGTTTCATTACAGATAATGTTGACAGCATGACAGCTCTCTGAGACAGTAGAAATGCCTGCCATACGGCTAATACAGTGCACTTACCTGCTTCTGGCAGCCAGAAGAAACTATCAATACATATGACAAGATACTAGAATGGACTTCCTAAATCAGGAAATTCAGCCCCTGCTATCAGCCAGCTATGTCACACCATCTCTTTCACAAGCTAGTTAAAGAATACCCCCAAAACGAGAAGAGAGAGAGGGATTTTTACTCCATCACTTTTCCTGGAAGGACACTGCACAACCTCAAACATCTGACCTTTAGGAAGTTCTGATTTCCTGCCTAAATGTAATTATGACCCAATTTGTTATCTTATTCCTTCTTTCTTAGAATAAAAAGACCTCATCTTAGACTGTTTGCCTTTGTAGGTTTTTTCTGTCTTATACTCCAATATTAATTAATCCTTCTCAAACAGGAGCACTTGTACATAGTGAGAACAGTATATAGTATTGTATCTAGATCTTATAGGATGGATCCACGCAGCCTCATTGTTACCCACCCAACTCATCAAAGATTATTTTTTTCATGGCTGCATTATACAGTCAGGTCTCTCGTATTATTAGTAATATTTGAGTCTTCTCTGCTACTGTCATTTTGAACAGGTAATGTCCCAGTTGATAGCAAATATTCTTGGTTTTATCTACTTACATTAGGACACTGCATTTTATATCACTAAATTGAAATCCATTTCTACAAGTGAGACAGTTTAGCTCTTCTCATACATTTGCAAGTCCCTTTAGGGAATTCAGTCTTTTCCATCTCTGAGGCATCATTTTATTCCTTAGTTTGTAGCAAAAATGCAAAATAAAACTGGTTACTACCTCAACTGAGAAGCTTCATATTATTCCTTCTCTAGTATTGTATTTCTCCTTTCAGCATAACCTGCTTTTAACACTAATTGCTTTCCTTTAGGCCATTCTTCAAGTTTTGTTTACAATTCTTATACTAATAGCAATTTTTAAATTATCCAATAGGTAAGTTTATGTAAATGTAACATGCTCTATCTCTAGCCTCTTCCTGATCAGCAGCTATGGTGCTCTTATATTTTTCTTACTATAAGACAATACTCCTTTTCCCAGGAGATACTGCCAGAATCCAAACCACAAAAATGGTGGTTTCCAGCACATTACGAAGACTCCTTAAGAAGTTCTTCTGGTAAATAATACAGTCAAGAGCTTCTAATGTTTAGTCATGCTAGATTATCCTTACAGATATTTCCACTTAGTAGACAGAGTCTAAAATTTTGTAATAATGACGGTCCTCCTTTTCTTCCCCATTCCCACCTCTTTCTTCTCGTGGTGGGTTGACCCCAGCCAGCAGCTGCACCACATAGCTGCTCGCTCATTTGACCCAGAAGCAGGATGGAGGAGAGATTAGGAAGAGACGTGAGAAAACTCAGGTCAAAGTCAGTTTAATAAAGTGAAAGAAAGTGTAGGAAAAAAACCCAAAACAAGTGACGCAAAGGTTATCACTCATCACTTCCCTCAAATACACTGATGCCCAGCTAGCCTCTGAGCAATAGCCACCTCCTCAAAATCCCTCTTCCCATAGTTTTTATTCCTGAGAATGACGTTATCTCGCATGGAATATCCCTGTGATCATTTTGGGTCAGGTGTCCAGATTGCGTCCCCTCTGAGCTTCTTGCCCACCCTAGCCTACTTGCTGAGGGAGCAGAGTGGGAAAAAGAAAAAGCCTTGCCACCATGCAAGGACTGCTCCCAATAGCCAGACACTGGTATGTTATCAACACTGCTTTAGTCACAGATCCAAATCACAGCACCATATGAGCTGCTATGAAGAAAATTAACCCTGTCCAAGCGAGACCCAGTACACCTCCAAAGCCACAGCCAAAGCTTTCAAATAGCACGCAAAGAAGAGGAGCCACATTTACTTTCAGCTGACAAAAAAAAAATCTTGCTTTTCAGAGAAGTTGTCACACTAATTTACACGTTGTGTACACTTTCAAGGACAGCATGTCAGTGCTGCCAGCATGTGAAGGGAAAACATGAAAGTTGTCAGGGTTTAATTAATTGAAGAATTTTTATAAATCCAAAGTGCAGTTTAGAAAATTCACAATCATCATTATAAGCCTCAGAAACACAGAAAGCAAAAGAAATTGAGGCTGTCAAGCAAAATTTGATCTTCTGTATTTGAGACATTGCTTGGTTTAAAAAACCCAGACAGACAGTGACTGAGAGGGACATGGTACTCCTTAGATGCAGGGCCTAATTGAACCATCAACATCCATGGAACAGTGCTATGCTGACCCAGCAGTACTTCCTAGACTGATGGCGGCTTGGGGGAATCTTTCACAAGACAAAGAATACCTTTCTTTGTATGGCCAAAAAGGCTGCACAGTTAGAAGGTGCTAATAACAATAATATGACTTTAGAGCACTCCTAGGAGCTCAGGATATTGTTTCATATCTTAGTTTATGCCAAAGGGCTGGGTAGTAGGGGAACAAAGTAGAGATACCAAATAAACAGCAGTTAAGGGTTTGATCCAAACTGTAAGACTGAATCATAGAATCATAGAATCATTAAGGTTGGAAGAGACCCCAAGGATCACCTAGTCCAACTGTCCCCCCACCACCTATTACCCACTAAACCATGTCCCTAAGTACCACATCCAACCTTTCTTTAAACACACCCAGGGACGGTGACTCCACCACCTCCCTGGGCAACCTGTTCCAATGCCCAACCACCCTTTCCAAGAAGAAATTTCTCCTCATCTCCAATCTGAACCTCCCATGGCGCAACTTGCAGCCATTTCCCCTTGTCCTGTCACTAGTGATCTGTGAGAAGAGGCCGACCCCCAGCTTGCCACAACTTCCTTTCAGGCAGTTGTAGAGGGCAATAAGGTCTCCCCTGAGCCTCCTCTTCTCCAGACTAAACACCCTCAGTTCCCTCAG
>VWZZ01008084.1:336028-353165 GCA_013399095.1 Psophia crepitans
AGGATGGGCCCCAACACCGACCCCTGGGGAACACCACTCACAACCGGTCACCAGTTGGATTTCACTCCATTCACCACCACTCTCTGGGCCCGGCCATCCAGCCAGTTTATATCCAGAAGATGTAACTTGCATCAGTGCTATCTTTAAGTATAATTGATTCATTAGCAGAACTCCAGAAATAGATGAATTTTTGAAATAAAATTACCATAGTAAGTAATAGCGCAGCACATATATCTTTATATACAGAACCTACAAGATACAGAGGCAAAGGGCTTGCTGCTGTTGTCTCCGATCAAGGTATATATTCATATAGTAGTCTGAAAGAATGATGCGATCTTCCCTCAACTTACTTTTCCCCCATTTTTATACTCTTCTTTTATACTTTTTCCCAAATTTTTTACTCTTTCTTGAACCATTTGTTTCTATAAATTGCTCAGTTCGGACACTTAACTTTCTCCACTGGAACTGTTTTATGTTGAAAGGGAAAGGATACAAGTCATTGATATACAGCAATTCTTGGAGGATTATTCACACATTGTTCTATAAACCCTGTTGGAAGAACACTCACTCATCTTCTTCTCCATCTTCCTCTGCAGGTATACTTCCTTCGGCATGTCACATCTAGAAGCACTCCCTTGTCCCTATCCCCTTGGCATGGTGGCTCATCTGCCTCAGGGAGCCAAAGAACAATTCATGCAAGGGAATTCCCCTCCGCAGAACAGAGACCACTATTTCAACCAAGTATCTGCCTATTACAGAATGTGTTGCAAAGGAGTCCAAGAGAAAGGCGTGAAACTGGAGTGCTGGTGCACAAAGGCAAATTACTTGCTGAGGTGTAACAAGTTGTTTCTTGTTCTCACCTAGTCTAATTTCATACTTTTTTTTGTCTCATTATTGTTCCAAAGGCATAAATATATATAAATGAACAGGGATTTGTATGTGTGTAAGTGTATAAATGATTTTTACTAATGGGAACTTCCACACTATAGAATGTGACTGCACCAAATTCAGGCATGTTATTTAATTACTTTAGTAGTTAAAAAATACAGAAACCTTTAACAGAATTCAGATTTGTAAACAAGAATTGTGAAAATTTCATTGATAATTTGGACCACCTCTCATTTTAACTGAGCTTTAAACTGGTTTGTACTTCCTGGTTTTTCTTCTAGTTTATATTTATAAAAATACTTCACAGCACATCTATAACATTTTATGGTACATACTCAAACAGCATATTCACTCATTCTTTAATAACTGATACTTTAAGGTTTACAGAGATCTGAACTGCACATATATCCATAATAAAAGACAGCACTAAACCAATGTATTTGTTGAGATAACGAAGCAGGAAAAACAAACAAAAAAGACACCACTGCTGTAGCTGATTTTACTTTTAAAACAGTCTATTAAATGTCTTTTGGCAAATTATTTACACAATTATTTAAGCCAACGGACAGCTCAGGGAATTGTTTCTGTGGCTTCTAATACAATTCTTTATTTGACTTCTTCTATTGTCATTGGTTACATCAGACATCTGGGAACAAGTTAAAGAAAACCCAACAACAAAAAAGCAGCTTTTTTGACACTGAGGTCAGAGAATAAAAAGCTACACTGAGAGATCAAACCTATCACAATGAAGAAGGCATATCCGGCAAGGAAAGGAGGAGCCATTCTTTTTTCCCAGGGCAATACCATTTTCCTATGTGAAGATATACAAAGAACTCAAGCTATTCATGCAAACATTTCCATTAGGGTTAACGGGAGTGCAGTGAGCAGGGTGTGTAATAGCATTTCCTTGAAATCAGCAGGGACCAGGAACTCTGTTGTGCTAGATACAGTTTATACACACTGAAAGGTCTTTTAGGCTTTTACTGAATAAACTATGAAAAACTAAGAGGAAGAGAGAAACAGAGGCACAGCACAATTAACACCTTGATGTACCTTGAAGTTTATAAATGTTAGTTTCTCATTGCACAAATGTTTATTTTTTTGCTGGACCATGGCCAAGCTGAATTGACAAAGGTCACACACATAATTTCTGTGGAAGAGTTAAGGATTGAATTCCATTATTCTAAAATCCAAGATGCACCAGTATTCAGCCCCAGACAATTAATCCTGTTATGCCAAATCCAGGCAATAACATGCTATGCACATTTACTTCTGTAACAGCAGCTTTACTGTATCTTTGTTAAAGTGATAAAAAAGATTAAGTGTAATAAAAAAGATTTAACAATACATGAAAAGAATTCTTCCCCTTAATTTAAATGATGTAAAAAACCTAGAAAGAATAAAAGCAATCAGATCAGATTCCTCGATAGCACCTGCTATATATTATTCACGTACCTAAAGCATTTACAATGTGTAATCCCATTCATTTTAAAACAAATATTGTAAAACTGCCTCATTTACTATAATTTTAAATGTACTTGCCTGTAAGGAATATGATAATATTCTTTATGACAGAAGCGAGCTATCTTTTTTTTCTTAAGCAAGCCAAATATCTGCTAGAACAAGTTAAAATCAAATCCGCCTCTTAAGCAGTATGTTCAGTACATAGTCTTCCCAGAAGAGGCAGTTGCATACTGCATTTATGAAGTGTCTGAAGTCATGGTTGGACAACATGACAGGACATAGCATGAACTGTTTGAATGAAGCAACTGCAATGCAAAAGGAAATAACTGTCACATCAAACAGGAGGTATCTGATCGAAACCTCTTGTGACAAATTAGAACCCTTTGGTCTCTGAAAAGTGAGTAGCCAAGTAATGCCCTAAATAAGATTCACTATTCACCAGTCCTTGTATTTGCAAAGTCTTTCAGTCATTTATTTTTGTTGTTTCTTCATTCCTCCTCAGATCATGTAGTTAGCAGGAGCTGCCGGTCCTTAAGAAATGTGGTATCATCTAATGCAGTATTTGATGCTGGATTTATTTTGTTCTGTTTATAACAAAAATGGATCACCTCAAAAGTAAAATCAGCTACAACAGTGATGCCTTTTGTTTTGCTTAACATTTAGAGCCCTTGTAAAACTCTGTTCTAAGAGCTGACAGGACTTTACAGCACTCAGCATCTCACAGAGCTGAGGTCTTAAAACAGACAAGTCATCTGTGCATACATTTATGCAATTACATTCCAATTAAAAAGACCTTTAACAGTTCTTAAATAAAGAAAAACAGTCATGTCCACCAGACACCACCTACATGACCAACTTTCATACATATCTATATGCATTTGCCTCAGGAAATGCGTTATTAAAAACCTGACAATCAATTTTGCTGGATTTTAAATATTTTTCTATGAAGTACTGAGAAATTTTTCCAATTGCATGACTGCAGCTTATCTGTGAATTACTCCATCCCCAAACAATTTCCCAGTTTAAGTTTTGTCTCCCTAGAACAGCTGCCTTATCATTACTTCATATAGCAGTGCTTTCTCACCTAACTAATTAAAGAAAAAAGAAATATCTGAACTCTAGGGGTTATGGTAAATTGTTCTATATAGATTGCTGCCATGAGTTGCTTCATTTCCACGATGGTGGTTCATTACATACTGACAACTGAAAACTGTTCCTTTAGAAATCTCTTTCCACATGCCTTAGTTTTCACTCACCAATACCTTAATTTTTTATCTTTTCAGTATAGACACTGACAGGACACATATATCAAAACATAAAGAGTTGTCATGGCAGATCAGACTACCGGTCCATCAAGCCCGGTATTCTGCCTTTACTGTATCTCAGAGGAAGGTGCAAATCCTCATAATGCAATAAGCAATTACACAATGGTACCCATAAGGGTAACATTTCTTTTCCACTTTGACAATCATCTTATACCCAGAAACAAAAGATGCTATTATTCTTTAAATAGTTTCCTATGCTGTGCATGACAGACTCTTTTCCCTTATGAGTGATATTCAACAGGACACCGTTGCAGCTAATAGGCTCAAAATTTAATTTGGCTAAAGAAGAACAAGACTGAAAAGTAAGGTTAACAGTAAAACTGTTTTTCAAAATGAAGACTGAAACAGAGGAAAAGTTGAATTCTGTGGCATCAACTTTGTTAAAGTTTTTTGTGCAAGCTGTCAGATGATTTCATATTCACACATGACTAATGAGGAAGACAAAGCAAATTTTAAGATTGTATGTTATAAGCCATTTGGAATAGCCACGGAGCCCATGACATGGATTTACCAGCTCTCCTGTAGTAAATTCTTAATACTAGCCATTAATGGCAACAACTGGTCATATAAAGATACTGCTTCTATTCGTGTTTCCCAGTGGTATTTTGCATGTCAGGTCCCAGAAGAGTACCAGTGATGTTTTACTGAAATCATTCAAAGCCTGTGATGTTTTACTAAACTTAATCAAAGCCTATGATCCCATTACACTGTGATTCCAGCATTTCTGGACCTACTGCTCAACAATCTGCTGAGCTTGGAACTACTCAATGTACATGATTTCCAGTCTACTTTGTAATTATTTTCCATAATTTATAGCAGATTATGCAGAAGTCCCAGAGAGATCAGCAAACCATCTGAATTCTCTCTAGCTTTGACAAAAAACATTGAGATATCAGATGACTGTGAGTTCAGATTTCCTCTTTATTAATGGGTAGTCATATTTCCATTCTTTAGAACTCTTTATTTTATCCAAAACCTGCCATCTTCTTGCTTGAAGGGAGTCAGCTATTAATCCCTGCTAGCATTTGAGTTTAATCAGTGGGAAAAAAGAGCAGCAGAAGTAGAAAAATGAGAAAGAATATCCAGACGACGGTTAGGGAAAAGTCATTTTTATAGAAATCTGTAATAGAAAGACAAAACAAGTATGTTTTCAGGGACAAATTAGCAACCTATTGAAGGTTACTAGCTTTGTGTTTAATACTAAAATATGTTATTTCCCAAAACATTTGAAGGATCAAAAGAATACAGGAGAGGTATTTTTCTGAGTTCTGTAAATGGAAACAACTGAAAGTAATTACCCTGAACTGAAAACAAATGAATTAATGAGATAAGTGCAGAAAAGCTGTTAGTTTCCAGAATATCAGTTAAATATGATTGCATCAAGCTCAAAAAATTGTAAGAATTTGCAAAGTTCTTAAAAAAAGATAAAGCATCAGCAAACATCCTGTGTGGGAGAAATTGATTCTACATTTGTAGCAGGATAGACAAGCCCTGACTGGTCTTTCCTATTTATAACTGTAAGTCTGTACATGTAAGTAACAGAATAGGAGAATAAAAAGTTTCTGACTTGTTGAATAAGCACATATAAATAACTACATTTATGATTCATTTCCATGAAAGCAAATGTAAAATAAACATTTTAAATACAATGTGCATTGGGTTCTCTGCAGTACATACGTATTCCTAAAACCAATATGCTGTCTAGAAGAGATATGCCCACAGGCTTCTACATTTACAGGAGTCAATATTGTTTGTCCAGAGTTCACTGTTAAATTAGTCTGTATTTTAGCAGCTGTTTTCATACAGGACATACAGGTTGTGTGTGTGATGTTCAGTGATACGAAAATCTAGGAATGTTGATATAAAACAGACAACTAAAAGTTGTATGTTTTCAGAAGGGACTTTACTGTTTTTAAGCACCTTTACAATAAAAGACCAATCTAGAGCTCTCCAGAAAATTGTCAATGACCTGCTGATATATTGCAGAGCATCTAAACCTATGGGCCAGAACTGTGGTCACTTTACAAGTTCTTTCTGAAGGAAGAGCTGTGTGAACCTTGCTTTATGTCTGCCACAATCATCTGCAGTTACACCTATCTGAGCTAAAAGGATGGGTCTGGTAATTACTGTTGGTACCATCCTTGCTTTACAACCCCAGCTTCAGCAGGCAAGGGCAAGATTAGATTTACTAAAGTAAACGTTTCATCTACCTAATCTGTCAGACTGATATAACTCAACCTGTAGTATTTTTAGGCAATGACTAAAGGTAAATCAGCCAACACATGAAAAATACCTTCTTTTCTGCTAGTATCCTATATCTTATTGATCTACCTTCCTGTAATACACATAAAAAGATGACATTTCTTTAAACACTGGATCTCCTGTTTGAATATTTGCCTTTGTCACTTGTCAGTAGTCCTAGCTCCTAATGACTTCAAAAAACAAGTCTTCAAACCACTAACTTGCGTATTATCTAGCCAGATTTACTTAAACTGCAGACATCACCTACTAGTCTCCTAAACTACATAGGTGACCTAAAAATATATAATGTGATTACACATGTAAATTAATGGAAAACCATTGCCACCCCTAAACAGATGTTATCCAGCTTGCTAAGATCTAAATGATTCCCTCTAAGGCCTCTACCATGTGCAAATGTGAGGCTGCTAAGGGTCAATGGGATATAATCGGGAAGTGTCATACATCTCCAGCCTGGGCTGATGGAGTGACATTAAAAGTTTTTGTTCAATGATCCTTCTCTAGCAACAAATATCAAAAGATACTTAGAAGTTTGATCCTGAAGTAGTATTTCAGCTATAAATCTGGTCAATATTCAGTTCAACATATTTGGATGAAGCCACGAAATCTCTTGTTGTATCTCATGCTTATTAGGCATATCTATCTAAGGAGATACAATTGATCATGAGAAATATACTCTAGCATGTCTAAGGAAACCAGGGAGGAAAGTCATGGATTTGGAATATATTACTGTTCCAGGCTCTCAGTTGTACTAGAAAACTCAAAAGCTTGACTACATCTGGTTAACATTGGGACATATCTCTAGGGATTACCAAGTATGTCAATGCTTTCTATTCACAGGGACTGGTATGGGTCAAAGACTGGAGTGACATGAGAACTGGATTTGGAGACTGTCCTCATGAATATTGCTTGATGATATTTTTTTATAGCGATGGCAAAGATCAAGGGGAAAAAAAAAGATACAGGCTATTTCAGTGGTTGGACAATCCATAGAACACCTGAATTCCAGAAGAAAAAGTATTTGCCCATTTTCTAGAAGACTTGGAGGGTGTTCCGCCCATGGCAGGGGCATTGGAACTAGATGATCTTTGAGGTCCCTTCCAACCCAAACCATTCTATGATTCTATGATTTTCATGTAGGAATAACATCGATCAAACTGGACAAGCTGCTGTAAGTTCATTGCATCGTGTTCCACATTTGGTCCCAATTCCTTCCTGCAGTTCAAATTGGTTTTTGTCACATTTACAAAGCCTTGAACAGCATGGGATCTTAGTATGTTAGAAAGTGATTTCCTTCAGGTTCACAGTAGAATCTTGCTCTGATGACTGGTTTAATTGGCCATCTACAATACAGAACTTCTTCCAAAGGTGACAGATCCGGGTAATAGCAGAAGTGATGGCACAAGACACAACATAGAAGGAAACTGAGTTTTTGAAATTACTTGAGAAAGTTAGAGGGTAAAGACAAAGAAAACAAAAATTTTAGATTTTTTTTTTTACATTAAATTTAGTTCTTGGAAGAAGTAGTCAGTATTCATTACTTAAATCAAACTTCCCTGAATTCATGTGTGTTGATCGATACTCCCTCCTGAGACCTTTTCTGTTAATACTTCTTATTTGATAAGAAAGATATGCAATTCACGCTCTTTTGTGATCCTGAAGAATTTCAATTTTACAGTTGCAGAAAGCAAATATAATTGGTATAGCTTTGATTTTTCAGCTGTGTCTCAATGTCTGCACATTGCCAGAGAGCAGACCTGGGTGAAGTGATAAAGATGTATTGTTATTTTTTACATTTGCAGGCTTAGGTTGGGGTGGCTTTTTCTGTAAAAAGACTACATTTCTGAATAAGGAAAAACTTTCCCATGTTCCAGTTAGACTACTTTCCATTTAAATGGGTTGTCTGACAAAGGAAATATTTTCCCTTCAGGAAGCCTACACTTTCTGACTTCCAGTGCAAGACTTCTCTCATTGCACATGTAAATGCTTCTATGTCTTTTGCTCCAGTATTGTAGGTTGTTGGCATACGCATAAGGTCAAATGACTCGGTGCATGTCCTGTGGCTGCATTATGTAGCTTATTATTTTAAGGGACCTTGTACAGAATTTTTATTTCTTATAAGAACTTCTCTTCAAATATTTTTTGTCATGCATAACATGTCTCTGTTCAAGAAAAGCTTCTCAGAGAAAGAAGCCTGTTTGGTAAGTTTAAGATATTTTACAGTCAGTGTAGTCCATTTCCATAAAGCCCATTGTATTATATATCCACAAAAAAGAATCAGTCCTTTGTTAAAAGATCTTCAGCTCCATGAAGTAAAAATGCATTAAAATAAGAATAGCTTTGGGAGGAGAAGGTAAAAGATGAAAGGCAGTGGAAAGACAGAGAAGATGTTGTAATTCTTCTAATAAACAATCAAGAAATTTAATTTCACAAATTCTTGTAAAAGTGAATTTAGGAACACCATTGTATTCTGTCAATTCTGTTAGGTGAATTTTGACTTTGGGCTACACTTTGCATAGTCAAGCACCAAACTCAAAAAAATCATAAAAGTAAAGGTGCTTTTCCTGTTTTTGCAATAGGAATCCTATTCACAGACACTCCATCTCCACATGTCCAGTAACAAGATGAGAAGACTTAGAGGTCACTGAAATTCCAGATGGGCAGCATTCCTCTAAGACTTTTGCAGTGCTTGAAAGATTGCACACACAGTCTTTGTTGTACAAACTTGGTGGGACTACAGATTGTAAAATGGAAGCAGCTCCAGACAACTGCAAGCACCCAAAAGATTCTCACCAAAGTCAGACTAAAATTTTCCAGATGATACTTTAAACCACTTTTAAGAAGACATCATTTAAGGTAACCTACAAAATTCAGTTATTATTTAGCGACTAAAATTCCACTAAAACTTTTATTTACCACCAAACAATGCAAACACGTGCTCAGTATTGTCCAGACCTTAGCCAACCTGTTTTTTTTCTTTATTAGTAACACAGAATAACAATACAAATACATGTCAGGCTGGACTTCATTGACCACAGGACTCTCAACCTTTTAGATTTTTTCTACAGTCAAGAACCCTGTCTTTATTGCTCATCTCATAAATTACAGACAAGACCTACTGTAAATAATTTCTTGGTGCTGAAAAATATTCCAGGATTTCAGACAAGGGGTACACTACAGTGAATCTGTACCCTACATAAAATTTCCTCCATTTGAGGGGCTGAGGGGAAGAGAGTGTTTCAAAGCTGATGAACTATATCTCATACTCTGAGTTTATTTCTAGTAATAAGAGAAGCTTCATCTACCTTCTGTTGAAGTAAGAGACTTTTGTCACTGCTCATAAACTGTTGAAAAGTTTCCTTTTTTGTGAAGTTTTATAATCAGTCCTTTTTAGCTTTATAAAGCAGTCTCCAGTTTAGTGTCTTCTATAAATCAAAAGCCTGCCACTTTCAAACTTTAACTGCCAAAATAGTGACAACAGGTTTCTCTTAAATAGATAGAAAGTAAATTAAGTCTGTTTTTAACAGCATGATTTAACGGTTCCCATAAGTGAAATGTCACCTGGCTACTTGAGAAAGAAAAGATGTCAGTTTCAGTGCCTACATGATGTGCTTTCTTCACCTTTGTGTGATAATGCATTTAGCATTAATGAAGAGTAAAGTTGACAAGGTACATTTCTGAGTCTGTATATCCTTTTGAATTTCAAATGAACAAGTTAATAAAATATTTTAAAGAAAAAAGAAAAATAATTATGGGTCATTTAAGAACAATTACAGGTATGTACAAAAGTACTATTCAGACTGTAAAGCCTGTCTAAAGTTCTGGAGATTTACAGGGTATTTCCTAGATCATAGAATCATAGAATATCCTGAGCTGGAAGGGACCCATAAGGACCATTGAGTCCAACTCCTGCCTCCACACAGAACCAGCCCAGTCAGAGCAGATGACTGAGAGCATTGTCCAGATGCTGCCTGAATTCAGCCCAGCTCAGGGCGGTGACCACTTCCCTGGGAAACCTGTTCCAGGGCCCCACCACCCTCTCAGTGAAGAACCTCTTCCTGATCTCCACACTAACGCTCCCCTGTGGCAGCTCCATGACGTTCCTTCAGGTTCTATCGCTGGGCATCAGAGGGAGGAGATCAGCTCCTGCCCCTTCGCTCCCCCTCATGAGGAAGCTGTAGGCTGCAATGAGGTCTCCCCTCAGTCTCCTGTTCTCCAGGCTGAACAAGCCAAGGGACTTCAGCGTCTCCTCATATGTCCAGAAAATCCTGCGGATTCTACAATTGAACTTCGATTTTGCCTGAACAAGTATTTGATTTTATTTGTTTGAAATCCACTATTCAAAATTTCATTGTGTGCCACAGGTTTTTTGGTATGACAAATACTGAACAATTCTGCCCCATTCATCCTTGTGTGATCTTTGATTTCATAATCTGATTTTATTCAATCTTCATCACCTCTTTCCCAAGTGCTCCTCTTCTCTAATTTCTAGTCAGCTTGGTCTCTTCTCATACAAGGTAATTCAAAGTCTCTGATCACTATTATCATCCTTTATTGCTTTACTGTATGTTTTTTGAGGTAGCAAAAGAGAACTTCCAGATGCAAACCTGAGTGTACCATGGATCTATACACACACGAGGATGTTTCATTTTGTTCACAAATCCTGTCTTAATAATTCCCAACATTCTGTGTTTTTAATCACTGCTGAACATTGAGCTGATATTTTCAGAGACTCTTCAATGAAATTCATCTTTACAATCTCATTCCTGATCAGTAATATCAAAAGTCCATTTGGTTATATAGGCAGCCACTTTTCATTTTTTAACACAACTTTGCATTTATCATGCAAAGTAGTATCAACACTAAATTACATCCGCTGTTTTACTTTCTTGTCATGTAGTATCGCAGTATCCTTCTGCAACATTTTGCAATCAGATCTGGATTTTATTATGCTCAGCAATTTTATATTGTCTGCAACTGTCACCTCAATATTCATTCTCTTTTGAGATCATTTACAAATACGCTGAAAAGCAAGGTCATGAAACAAGGTCCTGAGAGATTCCAAAGATAAATTCCCCCCACAGCAAAAAATCATCCCATATCCCTATTTCTATTTTTGTTTCTATCTTTTTTCTACTCTTTTTCTACTCCTATCTTTTAAGCATCTTATGACATATCCCCTCATTTCTTTAATGACAGTAAGTGTTTGGCTCAAGTTTTTAAGAAAAAGTTTATGGATATCTGAATAGAGACTACTATCCAGATTAGAGATGGTTACTGACTCCCTCAGATAACAAACCAACCTGTGAGCTTATTGTTCTCCTCTATAGAAGAGGACCATGTATAGATATTAACCTATCATATGTATGCTACCTATCTATATATATATCCTAAGTGTATTTCCTGCTGATTCATCGAAGCAGAAGTCAGCTGAATCCATCCATTTCCAATTTTCAGAGTTACCATTACAGACCTCTCTGAAATTGGTGCTTCTGATAATTTTGAAAAGAGGTTGATTAGACAATGTAGCAGAGACAACCACTCAGAAATTTCCTGTCTAAGTTCCTTCAAAACTCTTGGACAAATACCATCAAGCTCTGGTACAGTGAATTTTATTGATTCAATCTAAAAACTTTCCTATTGATTCTTCAGTTTGAGACAATACCTCCATAAAGATTATACTGAAGGGAAAACTTACAAAATTACTACCTCAGTAGTGAACACCAATACAAATAACCCATCAGATTTTCTCCTATGTCCTTACTGCCTTTGTTCTCTTTTAGTCTTTCTCCTTTTATAGCTTAATCATTTATCTGCCACACAGTCTCTTTGGCAAATCTCCATGAGTGGCCAGTCACTTGTTTCCTCAGGAAAGTCTTTAATTCCTCCAGGTCCAATGAAATCTCTAAAATAAATCATGATGCAATTTCAGTTCACATTCAAATGAGAACACCTTGCACCTTGAGCAGTCATTCAAATCAGTGCAAGGTGGGTGTAAAATATGACCATTCTTACAAATTACTACAAAGGGAAGAAGACAGCGGAGAATCAGCTCTACCAGATTTATACCATGCCTATGAAATTTTACAATTACATTACACTTTGCACTGAAACGCTACTGTGACGTCTGAAAAGAAATCTCAAATAATTTCCTGCAAATGTGGAGCTCCTTGCACTTACTGCATGTATTAAATACCGATTAGAAATGTCTGGTTTGGTACCTAAAACCAAGGGTTTATTTCCTGTTTGATAACCCAGTGCAAAGTTAATGGAAATGTTTGTACAATTTGTTTACAATGTCTAGTAATGGGAATATAGACCAATGTTTTATGGTGATGGAAAATTTTATAGTCTAGTTTTTACATTTATGAACAGGGGATAGAATAAAACCTTCAAACGCAAAAGTCAAATAATAATTTATGGCTCTGCTCTTTTGTAATGGGCAGAGTTTATATCTTTTAAAAATCTGACTTTTTCATGTCCATAAAAACTTGGTGGGAAGGATACAGTTAAAGCCTAGCTGCAAAGTCTTACTCATGTTAAACAACAGGGGGGTTACCTGAATATTGGAAAAGGACAGGAACATTTTCTATTTCCTACTCTTCTGATATTTAACCAGAGTTAAACCAAGGTTATGTTACAGCAACTTCAAATTGTGAATAAGGAGCAAAAGAGAGGGAGAGGGTGACTTTGTGATCAGGATATTATTAGGGCTGAATAAGACAGCTCTTCAGAATTATATTGTACTGTAGTTCAAAAAACATAGATGAAGTCCTGAGAAATCAGAGCAATCAAAAAAAAATACCGCAAGATACATTCTTGAACAAGAACATGTAAGTTTTCTGATCTCCAGCACAGAGGTTGGAGTCAGTTGTCAGTTTGCAGTAAATTAATTTGTATCAGTAAAGCTGAGGGAGACATCAAACAGAAAGTTTTAAAAGCATATGTTGGCAGCCTCAAGACACAGATATTGTGTTTGGCAATGAGGAGACAAAGATACTTTTCAGGAAGGCCTTTTTTATCTTATCTCTGGTTAAAATTTCAGTTTTTCCTTCTTTTTCCTCTTCTCCTTTCTCATTTTATTGAAGTCATGTTCAACTTTAATAACACAATACTCTAAAGAGTCACTTACTATCTGCAAAGCTAACAACTAACCCTTTATTCAGAGGAGTATATTGAGTGGATATAAAAGAAGGTAAGAAACCCTGCACAGAGGGATGGAGACCTTCCAGAAACCAGGCAACAGGGCTTTCAAGGAGATACAGATTATAATGCAGATGCTCTCTAGCTCCTATCCCAAGTGCTTTATTGCTGCAGCGATCCAAGAAGCATAACATGATGTAACACTATCTACCTGAGACAAGAGGGCGTTATCAGCTGGAACAAAGGCAGCCACCACCCACCTGGGCTGGATGTAGCCCACCTCAGAAGAGAGATTTCTATATTAAAAATATTTTCTATATCTATATTCTCTAATAATACATATTTCATAATAACATACTCTGCCAGTAGGAAAAGCAAACTAAATTTTATTATACATGTGCTGTAATTTTGTTAAACAGTGTTACAAGTCAAAACGAAGCTTACACATACCTCCCTAAGGAAAGGTTTACGTAGGTATTGTCTGTGAATAATCACAGAATTCTTCTATGTTCTAGATACGTTTCTCCACACTACAGTATTCTTTGAACAGAATTCAACAAGTACACTACTTAAAAGGTGACATTAAGCAATTCTGGACTTAGCACTCGTCACTTCTGTGTATTTACATTTATGTTATTGTCCACTGCTGGTCCATAATCAGAATTCCCCAAAACTCAGTATAGAGAAGAGCAAAAGAATTGGTCTCACAACATAAACATTCCTAAAATCGTCCCACTGCATTCAATGTCTTCTAAGGATTACTTCTGTCCTTTTATGTTGAGTTTACAGTAAGCAAGCAGAAGCTAGTATAGATATGACCTCTTAACCTAGTTTGCCTGAGTTCTCTACTAACCCGAAGCTATTATTGGCACACAATTACACAAGGGAGTTTTTGTTATCCACTCAAGGCAGGGTTGTATCCACAACTTTTGGACACGAAATCAAGCAGTATCAGTAGGTGATATAGTAAATGTCTCTACCAGAATATAATTGTTATCCTCATTAATAAGACAGACCTCAGAGTAAGCCAGAAGATCTCTGCTAACAACAGCTATAGTCAACATCCTCAGTCCTAACCTTACACAATGTTTAGGTGTTTCTTCTTTAATCATTGAATGTGGGCTCAAAGGATGTTTGTTTGTAGGGCAGCTTCCAGTGGTGCCACTCAGGAAACACATGTGGTGTCACATGGTGGAGTGTGACTACCTCTGGGAAGTATGCTTCCTGGCAGATCCTTGAACAGATAGGGCACCCTAAATCGAAGCATAGCCCTGCCACGCCAGCCCTCCCTGTACCCAAGGGTGATGGGATCAGTGAGCGGAGTTGGTGAGCTGAAGAGAGCCTGTGGCTCTGAGATGCAAACAGGCAAGTTGAGATACCAGCATCAGAGTCCTGATTGCATTAACCAGCTTCACTTGGGCCTTCACCCACAGTCTCTTCCCAGGGGCACAGAATGAGCAAGCAGATGGGTGACACTTTAACTGTGTGAGTTTCATGCTGAATGTGGAACAGACCTGAGAGAGCTTAATCTGAGTAACTGGTGGCCTACTTGTTACACACTAAAATGGGGAATAAACACCTAAGTGCCAGGTTGCTCTCAGATTCTCTTAATAGAATAGAATAGAATCATTAAGGTTGGAAGAGACCTCAAGGATCATCCAGTCCAACCATCCCACCACCACCTATTACCCACTAAACCATGTCCTTCAGTAGCACATCCAACCTTTCCTTCAATACCCACAGGGACGGTGACTCCACCACCTCGCTGGGCAATCCGTTCCAATGCCCGATCACCCTTTCCGAGAAGAAATTTCTCCTCATCTCCAACCTGAACCTCCCTTGGCACAACTTGCAGCCGTTCCCCCTAGTCCTGTCAGAAGTTATCTGCGAGAAGAGGCCAACCCCCAGCTCACCACAACTCCCTTTCAGGTAGTTGTAGAGGGCAATAAGGTCTGCCCTGAGCCTCCTCTTCTCCAGACTACACAACCCCAGTTCCCTCAGCCGCTCCTCATAAGACCTGTGCTCCAGACCCTTCACCAGTTTCATTGCCCTTCTTTGGACATGCTCCAGGGCCTCGATGTCTTTCTTGTGGTGAGGGGCCTTGAATGCTGCAGCAGTTTATGTTCTCTCTTCTCTCAGTCCCTTGATCCCTGTGCTCCAAGAACGCAGCCTTTCCCCAGAGAATGCTCCTTGAGCAAGGAGTCCAGTCTCCTATGCAGTTCTCACTTCTTTAATTAATGCATGTAATTTGTGCACCTCTGCCGTATTTTTTCATTTAGCTATGTCAGACATACATACTGTAAAATATGTAGTGTAACTTCCTGACTGGAGGATCTGGTTGGTACACTACAGCTTGAAAACTGTTAGCTAATAAGATCTACTGATCCCTTCAGTAAGAGCTCTGCTGGGATACCACTGTTGCTAATGTACAATATTTATATAACAGAACATATCAAACTCTAAAGTGACTGCCATGTTAGGTCAGCTCCTGAATATAAGCTTCCTAAATTAAAAGCATAATAAATGGAAAAGGATAGAAGTGCTGTAGATGCTGCTACTTCACCTACTTTGTTTCTCTGTGACAAGAGCCTATTCCACAAATGATAGCAGGTCTTTTTAAAAAGTTACCCATCTTACACAGAAAGAGGTTCAAGGCTTTCATCATTCAACGCCTTGTAAAATTTTCAAATCCCTAACCTCTCATTAAATGCCAGTGAGTTTCCAACTGGGAACGCAGCATAATGCTGGGTGAAAAGTAAAACTCCAAATTGCACAGTATTATTGCACATGCTTGTGGGTACACACGTGTCTTTCAGCATGCATTATCCACATCACAATTTCCATCCTGCGTGGAGAAACCCAAAATGAATAGCACTGAACGTTAGCAGAGATTTTTGTGAATTGTCACCAAACACATACCCATTTACTTGACTTTGTTTCGGATTTTTTTTTGTGTAACCGCCTTCTGATGATTCATGGCATGTGAAAAATGTTGTAACCGATACTGATCTAAGTTCTGCAGCTTATTACAAGCTATACCTATTCCTCCTCTAACTTATATTAGTTTGTAGAGGTAACCAGAAACTTTTTAAACTTTTTTTTTTTTTTTACTTTGATCTTGACCTACACCTCATGAGAGGAGCCGCCATCAAAACCAGGGCGCAGGGCTGGCCACCAGAGGTCACCCACCGTCTGTTAGCTCCCTCTAAGCCTGCGCAGGCAGGCTTGGGAAAAACATACTATTTTTCAGAATCTGTGCTAAACAGGGGCTGTCTCGCCACCACAAAATATAGTCATCTTCTCATTACAAAAATACATTATCTTCCTTTGCTCTAATGGCTCCCGAACACTGAAGCTCTAGTAGCTTGCAGTGTGTTTCAAAGGCAACCTAAGCAGATGAATACAACTCCTGGCACAAATACCTGTGTGTGTCTAACGCTCAGAAAAACGTTCGCTGATGTGATGTGTTCGCTTAGTGCAGCCAAAACTGCAACTGCTACCGAGGACAAGACCCGTGCCTCACCTAACCTTACACGCTTGCCGGGGCAGTGCAGATTTTGGTGGACAAGCCTGGGGACGGCAGAAGGCGGCTCTTAGGACGCTCTGCCGGGGTGCAGGGTCAGCCAGCGCTCTTCCAACCACGTTTATCTGTACCTGCTTTCCTGACCTCTGGCTGACAGCCTGCCCAGCACCATGAGGCGGCAGCGGCTTCCCGGGCCGTTCCTCCCCTCCGGCCCCTCAGCGGGCTCCACTAGGCCTGAGTGCGGCCCGCCGCTCCGAGGGGCCACCGGCCCTGGCTGACGGGGCCCCGCGGTGGTGGGGCCGGCCACAGACAGGTGCGAGGGGCAAAGGGCCTGCTCAAGGCAGGACGAGCTGGGAGCCCGGCGGGAGCCGACACCGCCCCTAAGGCGCGCCGGGCTGACTGGGCTGAGGGGCGCCGAGGCGTCGCGAGCTCGTGGGCGTTCCCCAGAGGAGGCCCCGCACCCTCACCACTGCGTGCCGCGGCTGCGCGCGAGCACTCGTGCGCTCCTCACACCTGCGGCCGCGCGGGCGACCCC
>VWZZ01008084.1:353960-383424 GCA_013399095.1 Psophia crepitans
TGCCGTGTGCCTGGGCGGCGGCGGGCAGCCTGGCAGGGCGGGCGGGGGACGGAGCGGCGCTGGCGGAGGTTTTGCCGAAGCGCGGGTGGCAAGCTTTGCCGCGGATGAGAGGATGAATCCCGGGCGAAAGTGTGAAGTCTCCCCGTTACGATCCGATTTACAAGCTCTCGGTTTCACCCGGTGCTGGTTTTGTTTCCTCTTCAGACTTCGTAAACCCCTAGGAAGTGAATTTGAGAAAAAGGCTCCTGAAAACTGTCGTCTCTCTGCCAACTGCCCTTCGGTCTGCCATGTCTACTACTTTGTCGCCGGAGGTGCATTGGGCTTTAGGTTGGAAATAACAATGCTCTTCGTTTGTCAGGTTCGGTATTTCTTGCGTGTCAACATCATCTTGTGGTTTGATTGTAGGGATCTATTTTTTTCTGTGAGAAGCAGTGGTTGACCTGATGTGATTGCATAGGTGTGCAGACCTACATTAAACAGGAATTTTGAGGGCCTGTTTTATTGTTTCCCGTGAGTTTTAGCAACTATTTAAGGTAGACTTCTTAATGTATTTTGAGGAAAATAAATTCTGCTCAATTTTGACAAACCAAATCTCCGTAGAGACTTTCCTCACTGTTAGCATACGGAGTGTAGGTTCCATCTTTTCCAGACACAGTATAATATCAGTCTCATCTTTTGAGTGCATATTTCTGTTTCTGGCATTGTGGTCAGTAAACTTGGGAGAATGAATTCTCAATTCTTGCATTAGGTCTTGATACATCAGTCGGTCTTGGTAACTGCAGCAAGAATAGACTAGATGCACTCTTGGGATTCATGTTATTCTCGTACACACTCTTACTTGTCTAAAAAGCTCTGTCACCTTGTCCCCATGAAATAGTATGATAGCTTTTTCAACAGCATGACTCATAATCCTGAAGGCAGGAATGAATTTTGACTTAGTGGAGTGCAAGTCCTTTATCTCAGCAAACAGCCTTGCATGTAGAAAATGCAAGTAGGGTGGAGGGAATGACAGGTACTGTATCTGTTAATCTTTGTCCTCAGGACAGCAGTTGAAGTTGTTTGAAGGCTAGGGGTATATCTTTACTCCCAAATCAATGAGGTTATCTCAGTTCTTTCAAAATACTTTTGCCATTTCATACAAGACTGAAAAGCTCTCAAAAAAGGAAGAACTGGTTAGTTCTTGTTTGTTATTATTGAAAACATTTTGCCTGGGGACACTGAGTCCAATTTAGTCTGAATGAGTGGTTTACCTTTTTCCTTCTTCATCTCTGTGTAATGACTCTGACTGTTCTTCATGAGAAACTCTGCTTACTGCAACACCCACAGTTCACATAATTACTGGTGGCTGTACCAAGCCTAAGTGGGGAAAAAAAACTTCATCTTTTTTTTTCTTGTGGTTTTGTTACATAAAAGGTAACTTTCACTATCCTTTCCTGTTCTTTACCTGTATGAGGTGATGTAGGGAATAGTTTATTTTTAAAACGACCCATGGAGCAGTATGTTTAGCAAAAGGAATATCTGTTCTTCATAATTTAACGTATACAGACTGTTTTCTCTTGCTCTTAGATACATAATATGGATTCATTTTGTAGGAGCAGAATAAGGATTACATAAGAACATATGCTTCCCCTTTTCTGGGTGATAAATCCGTCTTGCTGTCCAGGAGGAAGGCAGCTTATACAGCCTGGACTGAAAAGATGCTGAAAGACAAAGTGACTGAATATAAGAAGATCAGGTTGTTTAAGCTCCCAAAACTAAACTGCCTAAAACTTAGGAAGCAGCAGCAACACTGAGTGCAAATAATCTAAAATCCTTAATCTGCTTCATGAAATAGAATCTGGCAAAATAATGAAGTGTTCTGAATTCCTAAAATGACTTACAATAAAGACAATTGCTGTCCAATTTTAAGTCATCTCCCTCCAACCAGATTTCCTTCCTTTCACCTCTTAAAAAACAAACAAACAAAAAAAGCTTTATACCATTAACTTCTGTGCTCAGCGTAATATGTAGAATTTTATTAGCACCACTCATTTCCCTTCAAGTTTGAAATTATTTTTTTTTGTTTCGTTTGCAAGGTTATGTTTTTGGCATTGTATGCCACTGCTATCTAACAAGTTCACTCTGCTTTTGTTTCTGTTTAGTAAAATAGCTTAGTATGTAGTTTTCTCCTCATATTTGCTCTGAAATTTTACTAGACTTTCAGGAGTAGTTGGCATTAACTGCCCTTCACTGGTACAGTAATGTGATTATTAGCTATGTGGTAGGTGTTTTGAAGGTTTGTGTGAATGCAGTGTTCGTGTTTTGAGCAGACTGAGATCTAAAGACGACTGTCGTAATGTTCCATGAGAGAATGGGAAAATTAGTTCTGTTTTATTGACAGCAGGAGCAGTGATAAGGGAGATTACTTTATGGTTATTTGCCATCAGATTGTCTGACTTTCTGTTCTTAGTCTCTTAAATAGATGGTGTCAAGAAACACAATATGATGAATACCAAAAAAGCCAGGTTCTGATAGTATTTTCATTATGTCATTTATTCCCAAAGTGTCTGCAGAACTCTTCTGCTTAGCCCAGTTTGGAACCAGAACAGTACTCCAGCAGCAACTCTTGGTAACAAACATTGGAAGCATCTGCTGAACGAAATGGGCATGGTGCACAGTGCTAATCAGCTGGGAATCTGATGAGTGAAAACTCTTTAAGGAATCAAGCAGTTTTGCTATTACTGCATCTTCAATTTCAAAAAATTCTTAACTGATTGGAGTGGAATAAGGTCATCTTTTATTTTTCTCGGCTTTTGCTGAGTTAGTATTTATCCATCTCTGCATTTCATATACCACATATGCACATGCATTTAAACAAAAAAACCCCAACACCAAAACCTAAAAAATGTTATGTCTTCCATATCTCAGAAGACGACGTGAAATTTTGTATTTGCTTCTGTGTGTATGTGTGCACACTCAAAATTCTCTTGTTTTCCTCTTTCAGCCTCCTGTTGCTGGTGTGCATTATTGAAGTTATAAAGGCTTCATTATCTGTTTCACTTTCATTCCTTGAAGAGCCCAGACCTGGACTGTAGTAAAGTATAACTTCTGTGAGGAAGAAGTCTCATTCAGATTGTGTTTTGATAGTGGCTTGATTCCCATCACTTCTGTCCCCATCTGTTTTGTCAGTTTCTTGTTTGTTTATGTGAGTTGATAACTCACATACTGTAACTCATGGCTACAAAGAGAAGGTGACTAGACTTTTACACAAACTCGCACTACTTAATTGAAGGGTTTTGGATATTGACATAGGTTCTCTTAATTGGATGGCATTTGAGGAGGAGCCACCATAATGATGGAGAATTGGTGACACAAGTGCTGACACAACCTGCCAGATGTGAAGCAGTGTCTTCTTGTGACAATGCAAACTTTTACGAGAGTGGATAGCGTTATTCTTCTATTGAAGCTGGAATAGTTCAACTGTCTTGAGATGAATTCGTGGGGTTCTATTGATGCATTCCAATACGAAGAAGTCGTCTTTGCTTTAATCAGGTGAATCCTTCAAGCCCAAGGTCTGTGCATGAGCTCAGGCCAGGGTGTAGCTCCTTTGAGGAACTTCTGCTAAAATTGCGGCATTTTCTTGTGTCTGTGGTAGCTTGTGCAATAGGGAGATACTGCAGTGAAAGAACAGAGAAGAGAAAAGTAGTTTAGGGGACAGAAATTCCCTGTTAGAGTACTCTGAGTAGCAAAGTCCTTTTCATGAGGAAAGCTTAAGTCAATGCTGTGATTCATTTGATTTATTATTTATGGCTTGTATGAGTTAAGAATCCTGTGATCCTGGCCCTCTGAGTCTCACAAAGTCCTCTTATTTCTGTTAGCTAACTGTATTTCTTCATACATCCCACAGGCATTCCAAACTGTTTAACCTTGATTATTAGTCTAACCTACTGACGTTTGTCTTACTGATTTTTATATCCTGATAAAAGCCTATAATCTTTGGAAGCTAGCAACAACCTCTTTTGACCTTGTTGTCCTTTTGACAAAGGGCAGGTAGGTTACAAGTAGCAGGCAGAACCTGATTTTACTTTTATCGGTTGTTGCTCATGGGTCACCTAGTTTGTTGCATTTCCTTGTATATAATTTTTTGCCATCTAATGTATTTGTTATGGTTATATTTCCCTAGAATAGTTTTATAACTAAAACCTTTTTCACACTCTTGAGAGTTAGGTAATGAAGTTTATTGCTGCTTCCTTTCCATCGACTGTTAAGGTTGTGTTCTTCCTTAGGAAACAGACCAGTCATACATGCACTGTCACTGGTACAGGTTTTATGTAATCTTTATTGAGGTCCTAGCAAAGCATTTTCAGATAGCTACTAGTCAAGTAGTAGATTGGGTATAAGGAACAATATCTACGCTGAAAGGATTGTCAAGCACTGGAACAGGCTGCCCAGGGAAGTAGTGGAGTCACCGTCCCTGGAAGTATTTAAAAGACCTGTAGATGTGTCACTTTGGGACATGGTTTCGTGGTGGACTTGGCAGTCTTAGGTTTATGGCTGGACTCGATGATTTTTACCAATGATGATTCTAAGTTGTCATAAAAGGTACAAGGCCCAGTGAATCATTATTCCGGCCTAAGGTTATATTTTGTGATCCAGGTGTTTTTTGGACATGTGACATCTCAAGATACTGAACCTTTGGACTCTTGCAACATTACGTGATAGTCCTCTTGCCTGCAATATATATGACTAAAGTGGATTAGCACATTCTTACAGAAGATACTTGTTAGTACAAAGGTATCTGCATATATTCACTGGGGCAGTAGTCTCTTACGTTTAAAATGCTGTATCTTATCCCTATCCTCTACTCCTCCCACTCCCCGCCCCCCCCCAGTTCAATGGGGGTTTTGGAAGTTTCCCTTCAACTCTGCAGAGCATGACTGTAGAATGCATGTGATATACCTTGAAAATTATGTCAGCTATTAAGGACCCCATGTAACCAAACTTGTATTTTCTCTGCTTTCATGACTTTATTTTTTTGCAAAATGAAGTAGAAAATGTGTTTTGGTTGAAGATGGTCTATCTGAAATATTTCATTATTCATAGAATCATAGAATGGTTTGGGTTGGAAGGGACCGCAATGGTCATCTAGTTCCAGCCCCCCTGCCATGGGCAGGGACACCCTACACTAGACCAGCGTGCCCAAAGCCCCATCCAGCCTGGCCTTGGACACTGCCAGGGATGGGGCCTCCACAACTTCTCTGGGCAACCTGTTCCAGTGCCTCACCGCCCTCACAGTAAAGAATTTCTTTCTAATGTCCAATATAAATCCCCCCTCTCTTAGTTTAAACCCGTTCCCCCTTGTCCTGTCACTCCACTCCCTAAGAAACAGCCCCTCACCAGCTTTCCTGTAGGCCCCTTTAGGTATTGGAAGGCTGTGATTAGGTCTCCCTGAGCCTTCTCTTCTCCAGGCTGAACAAGCCCAACTCCCTTAGCCTGTCCTTGTAGGAGAGGTGCTCCAGCCCTCTGATCAGCTTTGTGGCCTCCTCTGGACTTGCTCCAGCAGCTCCACGTCTTTCCTGTACTGAGGATTCCAGAGCTGGACACAGTACTCCAGGCAGGGGTCTCACAAGAGCGGAGTAGAGGGGGAGAATCACCTCCCTCGACCTGCTGGCCACACTTGTTCATGTAAAACTTGTTTACATGGGATACATGAGTTAAGAAGAATACATACAACTCCTTCATTCAGTGAATTTGAACAGTGTTATGGTATTCATAGCAGAAAACAGTGAACAGATCATCCAAGTCCTGACAAGCTTTTAAGTAACTTCCATGAATCTTTCTTGATAGGTCCTGTTCAAGTACACTGTGCAATTTTCTGTATTGTAGATGAAGAACAGTGAAAATACTAGCTTTAAGTCACTCTTGAGAAAGTTTTATGCTTTTTAGACCTCTGTATCAGACATACTGATTGATAACTTTTTCTGAAAAGCTTGTTTGAAAAAACCAAACACAAAACCTAGAGTAAATGCGAGGAATGTTTCTAACCTGATAGTTATCCAGGTTTGACATTGTTTATTCATTCTATACCAAGACATTGTAATGTGATTGTATTGAATGCTGAATGGAACTGTTGGCATGACCTAACTGGAGAGTGAAGGTCCCACACTCTTTCAGTGCACTGTACTGTGAAGGCTATTTCTGCCTAGAAGAAACCCTTTGAGTACTAATGCCTCTAACATATTACTCCAAGTAATGCGAACCATGAAATAGTTTGCTTCTCCTGATGTTGGTTTGAATTGCCCATTTCTGTCTAGAGGCAGTTGAAGCTTGCTGATTTTAATAATTAAAATAGCAATAAATGCAGAAAACATAGAATCTGTCTAGAAATATTCAGCAGTGACAACCAGATCTTTGCCATCATCAGATTCTCCAGATGAGTTTTCTTTCTGTCTTGCGTTTGATATGAATTGTACATTAAAATGGGCCCCCTTTTCCTGAAGAAGAATATAGAGTATTATTGTGCTATGTCTTTGTTTACCTGATCTTGGAATTTCTGAGTCTCTTGGTGAAGGAGCTTTCTCTGGTGAGGGAGAGGGGAAGAAACTAAGCAGACAGATATATTTCTTGCCTAGGAAAAACCTGAACTATTCTTAACATAGAAACTTTCACACCGATTTGGTAAGCTACTGTAAACACCTATTTGGCAAACTCATTCGGCTTCTTTAACTTTACTGGAAAAGTATTCTCTGTAGGTACTAATACATTGTATATGGATACAAACCTCCCCACCTACTTCACACACACAGGCTCAAGCAGGTTTAAAAAAAAAAAAAAAATGAAGACACATCTCCAAAGCCCTCCAGCACCTCAGCTTTTGAAACGCTAACAATCCTGACAAAAATGCACTTGGCTAATGGTAGACATGTAATGGATTTAGAGATAATTTAGAGATGATTTTGGAAGGAAGAGGGGCTGCAAAATGAGTAGCTATTCCTTGGGTAGTAATAAGATGTTTAAAAAACAAGTGGGCAAGCAGTCCAAGTAAGGCATCAATTTGATGCTCAGGTTTTGTAGGTCTTAGAGGCGTACTTGCAAGCAGTGGGCAGAAGCAGAAAACTTAGTATTTCTGTTTGTGTGTGAATGGAATTTAAGGTAGGAAATGTTAAAATGTATACCTCTATTGCAAGGATTGGGGAAAAAGGTTGCAGAGAGATCAGAAAAAAAATCTGAAAAAATATTTGGGGGACTGAACAAAATTTTGAGAGAGGCTTTTGAAGAACTCAAGCTGTTTGTGTGGAAGTCAAACTGAATTTGGAAACTGGGCATTAAATTTGAATAGACGTATAGCCATATTAGAATATCTAATGGTTTTCTTTCTCCTTAGAGTTAATTAGGAACTGTCATTCCTGTGTTTTGGTAAGATTTTGTCAGTTAAATCATATTTGTTGTTTCCTGATCTGACAGAACAGGAAAAGGATGTGGAACACTCGTAGGGGGAAAAAAAACACAAAGATTTCTCAATCTTTACCAGACTTCAGCCGAAGTTGTACAAGATATTTGACTGTATTATTAAAGCTACATTATTCTAATCAGTTCTGTAGCACATTGATTTGGTTTTGTAAGTACTTGTAGAAGTGAACAGCTTCCCACCCTGTATTTCTCGTCATGAAATGCAGTTTCTCAGTCAGTACTATTAATCCTCCAAGAACATGGTGAAATGCAGTATCATTCTCTTTACACTTGACATCTATTTGTGTTATGCAGCTACTCTTCTTTTAGTAGATTGGGAAGAAACATACACGAGGAGAATGCTGCAAATGTTTCCAGTAGTTTTTATGCTCAAGCTAACAGCTCTTTTACTATAGATAAAAATCAAACAGTTCTGGATACTTATTCATTTAACTTTATTATAGGCTCTCAAAATTAGACTGTTATGGTTATACTTTAAAATAAAATATTAGATTGTTATTTCTCATAGCTGTTTTATTAGACACCAGTTGAGTTTACTTATAAACCAGTTCTAGAAAAATATGCTTTTCCTTGTTTTGATGTCATAACTGCTTTTGAAAGCAAAAATATAAACTGTACTTCTTATAGATAATATAGAAATGTGCAGGTTTTTTTGGAATACTTTCCCAGATTTTTTTCAGTAGCTTGGCAGTCTTACGTTCAAGAAATGGGGTGAATCACAAGTTTTTATTTTACCGATTAATGTTAGAAATGAAACTGAGTTGTGTAAGTGTTTGACAAAGAGATTTGACACGTCTGAATCTCGATTTCAGTGCTTTGAGACTTCTGGGGATGCTCATGGATCTGACTCTATGACCTCAGTTGTTAATCCCTGTTTTTAAGTGTCTCTCCTTGGCTTCTGGATTGATAACCTCACAGATTACATACGATTCCTTTCACCTAACCTGTGTTATCAAAATTCTCACCAAGGTAAATTAAAGAATATTTGAGGCAGCAAGGAAGAGCTTCAGGCTGGAAGATCGTTAGGGTTTTGGCCTCTCGGCTGGAGTCCATTACAGGTTGCTGCTTAGTAGCAGCTGAGATGAAGTTCTGTGAAAATAGTACTTGCCCACTGGAAGTTTGGAATTTTGATTCACTCATTGATCCATGCTGCCTGCTGAATGTCCAGCGAGTGGGCAGTTGTACATCGCCAGCAGTGTTTTTAGCACGCCACCGGCCTGTAGTGAAAGGAATGGATTTTTGTAATGATGTAACAAGAGTTTAAGTGCAGTGAATAAAGTTCTGTACTGGTGTAAAAGGCATATTGCAGGTTTTTTAAGCTCTTTTTGAGTTGCTGCTATTTAAACCTCTGGCTCTGTAGATTGCACCTAGTACAATGAGGCCCAAGTGTGCACTTAAACTTTCCTTTGAGGGCTGTACTGGCTGATACAGAGCAAAAGCTTGTACTGGGTTTAGCTTCTGTTCAGCTTTTATTAAAGTCCTTGTATCTTGATTCATTTCCTGACGGAGTAGTTTCCATATGTGCTGATTGCATAGCTTGTGCACTGCATAATGTTGCAGAAGAATGCCAGTATTGATTAAGCTACTTAAAACCTGTCTAAAACCACTTTCTTATATACTGAGATATTGGCATGCGTCTGGCCACATCTGGAGCAAAGAAAACAGTGAGTCTTATAAACAGAAAAAAGATACCTTTTAAAAAAACTGTACCTGAAAAATATATGGGGAAAACTGTTCTACATAAATTTCCCATTTCTCAGACCTAAAATGAGGAGTTAGATGGAGATCTACAGAATCTTAATTTCTCATAATTTAGGGTTAAAAACATGTAAATTAGCAAGGGGCCTTTTTCCCCTTCATTTGAAGTACAAGTTTTCTACATTCTGCATGTTTGAACAACTGATGTTGTTTTCCCATCCACTATTAGTACTCTGTTAGATCAGAGTAACATCTTAGATCATAAGTAACATGTTAGATCATCTAACATCAGTTAGATGAAATTTGTGCCGTCATACCAATCTCTCTGGGTTTCCTCTCAGCGCATTTATGTGGCAATGTGGTGTACTGGCTGACAGACTCCTGTGGCTGCAAATGCCTTTCTGGCATTTGGCTGTTGATGTTTCAGAATGACCACATTCCCTATCTGTCGTCACCTTTTAGTCGTGTAGGCTGGGGAAAGAAGTTGAAGAGGGGTAAAGACACTGCTCGCACTGACAGGGCTGGCTTAGCTATTTGGGCGTCAGCTTTATTTAGAAGACTCTGTTCTTATTACTTCTTAAAATGTTAAGTTAGCAAAGGGTTAGTGTTGGTTAATACCCTATACAGTAGGTCAAATGGCCCTAGTTTTATCTAGCAAATTAAGGTGTTTGGTTTTTTTTCCAAAAGGACTTACTCTGCATAAGTACTACCAACATACATTTTTATGTTTTTTTTATTCAGATTTTTAAAAATATATATTCTCCCTGGTTTCTGATACACAACTTGGATTTCACACTATTGATTTTGGATGTGTATTATGAAAAGAGTTTTTTAATGAAGGTGTACTCCTGCCCTTTCACAAGCTACAGAGTATTTTTAAATATGCCACCCACCCTATTCTTTAAATAACTACAATTTGACATTTCATTAAGAAGACTGCTGATGCAGCATTGTAGTTTGGCAGAAATTACTCTAGAAACCTTACAGTGCTCAATGTGTCCACCTTCCCCATACTATGCGGATCAAGCTTATTGCTCAGGATAAAATGTTTGTCCAGGCCACAAAAATGCAGGATTAAAACCATTGTTTATTTTGTACTGACCAGCTCTGTCATCCTTGCGTTGGACAAATGGAGCGAGAAGTCTGTCAAATATTATTAGCATACTTCTCCTAATGTATTCTCATTTGGCTTTTGTGTGTGGCTGAGTGAACTGCTGACAGTTGTCCAGTTTATTATGGTGTTAAGGTGTTTATTTCCTTATAAAATGTATTTAGAATATCACATAAAGTACACCAATGCTTGAGTTGTAAAACTGCTTAAAAAAACCCATAAAACAATGGGGAGAAGTGTTAGAAATTCTCCAGAATACTGTGAAACAGGTTTCAGGGTTTTAGTCATGCTTTTCTTTCCATCTTGGCTTGTGTCTTTCTCCTTCCTTCTCTATTTTGTGTGATTTGAAGCATGTTTTCTTGGTCACTGCTACTTAATTATTGCTATTACCACTGCCTCTGCTGTTCCACATCCTAAAAGACTGAAGGGCCAGTCATGTTATGCTCTCTTCATGTGAGCTTCAGGAGCTATGCACACAGCATATGTCCTTTCTGTTCTGCTCAGCACTGGGAACAGCCTTCCACTAGACTGAAGATTTTAGTGAATCTCTTATTCAGTAGATGTGTTAAAATTTAGCTATCTGTCAGTTCTAAGTACACTTATTTTGAGTTAGGGTTTTTTTTTGTGGTTGGTCAAGCTGGATTTCAGTTCTGTGTGAGAAGTCTTTTGGGTATCCTCTGCTGTGCTTGGAAAGAAAGCAAAATCTCCTTCTTAATCCAGATTTCTGAATGGCTTTTGCCTTTTTTCTCCTAACATCTCATTTTCAAAGATGAGATTTCACCACATGACTTGAAATTTTTTCACATGCCTTACACTTAAAGCTTGACCTCATACATTCCTTCCTATCCCCCAAAGTGTCCTTCTGAAATTTCCTCATGTTTGTGTAACCTATTTTTTTATTAAATCATTTATGAAATGTCCTTATTTATTGAACTCATTGACTTCTACAGTTGGACTAAAACAGAACTCCCTATCCAACCCACCAAACCTGGATCGATTTTTTTCTGTACAATTAAGTTGATGAAGTCTCTCAATGTTATATGCACAGTTGTGCTGAATCTTTGCTATAATCAGCTAATAATAGATACAAGATGAACTAGAACCCTTCTGTTGGATTGCTCACCACCTAATTATCAAAACAGATGATTTTCAAGCAAGGATTGCATGCCTTTAGAATGCCAGTTGATCTTGCATTTTTTCTTCATCCCTTCAATAACTTTTTCGCACAGATCCTCTTTCTTATCTTTTTTTTCTGATGTGGCTTTTTCAACTAACCTCAAGCAACTGTCTGTCATGATTAAGGCCATTTTTACTGAAGGTCTGACTCTCTGCCCATGTTGGCACAAGCTTTGAATCCACAGAAAATGAAAGTAGCACATTGAAGAAGTGACTAATCACGGAGTGTCCTGGAATTTGTCTGGATCTGCAGATTTTTTTTTCCCAGGGGGTTATTTGCAGCAGAGTTGGCTTCTATTTTTTTGCTAGTATATTCAGTAGCTTATTGCAATAATATATTTGGCTTGATTATTCTAAATGTTTTTATAGGAATATTCTAAGGCTATCATTATACTCTCAAAAAAAAAGTCAAGATAAATTAAAATATTATGGAGAAAATCTAAGTTTGCTACTTTTAAATTGTCTCAGCGGTCTGTTAGAATATAGGAAAGCAGAGTAGATTATCTTCTTATTTATTATAAGTAAATATTATCTTCTAAAATTTCTGCTAGCTATTGTCTTTTCATAATTAAGGTGCTGCTTTTGTGAGCTGGCTCTTTTGAGTCCCTCCTTGAACTTTCATTGTATAGAGACTTGAGGTGTCTAATGTGGAATTGTGAATGTCATAGCAGCTACTATGACATTCACATATTACTACTGCACACAGCCATGAAGCAGTAGTTGGTTTTGCTTTTTATCTTTTAAACTAAATGAAGGAAAAATCCTTCCGATACTAAAGAATCTTACAGGGTGATAGGTAGAACTGGTGGTAGTGGTGAAGTTGTTCTTAAGGAGATGTTAAGTTAACTGGCCGCGTACTGCTCTCTTTAAGGTATAGCAGATTTGAGTATGAAGAGCAAGAACAGTGCAGTTAATGGGAGAGAGGTTAGGAGTTAAATGAAACCTTACCTATGGGAAAAACAATGTATTTGCCTAACTGTCTTGAAGATATTTTCTCAGGTTTGGAAAATAAATGAAAGTCACTCAAAAGTTATATGCCAAAATAACTGTATACAATAATAATTTTGTATTTAAATAAACGTTACAAGAGCATAGAGATGATTTCCAAAGCACTCTTCAGACTTAAACCTCAAGTCATATGTTGAGTCCAAACTGTAGGATACATCTTTCCTCAGCATTAAAACAGCAGCCTAAGTTGGAGTAAAGCCTGGAAGCTATTGAGTGATACAAAGCTGTAGAAAGAAATATCATATCCCTCTGAAATACAGAGGGAAATGTTGTAGGGAAAATAAATTCTTTCTTTTGTCAGGCTGTTAGCATGAACAGTTCTATTCTTTAAGACCAGTTCATTCCATGAACTTGAGAGACTGACTACTGCTGTGTTTTGTTCCTCCTCTGCCCCTAATTAGAGGTACTGTTATACTGTACATGCATGTGGCTCAGATACTGGTTTATCTACTTTCTGCAGTGTAAGACATGAAAGCCAGTACACTAAGATACAATACAGTGCTAGGACAGTCTATGTTGGTTTGTTGTGGTTGTAGCTTACAAAGCAAATGGACTGCTCTGGATGTTGAAATGTGCTAAGATAATGCCTGAAATAGTTATCTGCAGGTTATCTGTCAAATCCTAGCTGTTACAAAGATAAATTGGTGTAGCCTACTGATACAGAGTTTAAAAGAGAAAGGCTTTTTTTACCAACTTACCTTTTAAAGATGCATTTGCCAGCACATTTCCCCAGTGAGCAGGAAGAAATGAGTATTTTCATAATATTAGAAAATCTGTTCTTTTCTCTTTATTAACTGTGACTAAATAGTAAAGAAATCCATTCATCTGTGGTAGTGTCAGTATAGTGGTCTCTCTTTTCCTCTGTGCTAGTACTACAGTACTATTTCAAGACCATTTAAATTCTGCTCAGAGCTGTAAGTGATCTTTTTGGCAGGCCTGTATACATTTACATTGGCTGTTGGATTGTGATAATTTTCAAATGGAATGTCTGAAAGTGGATGTTTTGTTGGTGGGGGGTTTTTTTGTACATATTTATAAATGAGCATTCATGCTTTAGACTTGTAGGTTTATGTGCCTTTGCCTAGCTAATGTTAACTTGGTTGTAGGAAGATACTTCCTGATGCAGGCTGGGAGAATGAATGGTGAACCTACCCTGCAGGTCCAGAAGAAAATCAGCAAGTAGAAATAATTCTGCTGGGCTTGCACCTTTAATACAAAGTGTCTTCTCTAAGAGCTCTTCATCTAATTAAATGTTAGGTAGAGTACATGCTATACTGCAACCCAAATGTCATCCTTGCTAATAATGGAAGTTTCTTTTGAAGGAAGCCTTCTATCGATGTATTTGTCCTGAGAATTCTCCTAATTTTCCCTTGTTAGCTCAAAATACACAGTTTTTCCACTGTCACCATTCTATAGGTGGACAATATTGCCTACTGAATTTCCTTTCTGATTCTGGGAACTATTTGGGTTTAGCATCCTAAAGAGGTTTGCAGTAGCACATGTCCTATGGTAGATGTTGGCTAGAGTTTAGGGTGCAACTACAGTGTAAAGATACTATCTAGATTATGGCCATAGCATCTGATCTTCCACTGTCAGCGGCACCACTTGTCATAACTGGAGGTATTTTTTTGAGCTTTTTTTTTTTTATTTGGGGGGCAAGGAGGAAGGAACCCTTGATGCTTATGTTTATATTGCTTATAATGTGTTTGTGTTGTTGAAACACTAGAGGACTAACATAATAACGTAAGTTAATGTATTTAAATGGACCATGGAAATCTGACTTAACTGCCTTGTACATCTTGTCGCTGTGATTCAGGTAATATTTGGCAAATATATGGATACTTTGTTGTACATGTGTTTTCAAATTATACCAGTCTCTGTCCAGTGTGTGAAGGAGCTTTTAGGTGGTACACTGCAAAATTTTCTGCCAGAAGGGACCTGTTTTTTTTTCTTCCTTCTCCTCCATCCCTGTGAACATCATCTAGACTGGTTTCTATTGCAGTGGCAAAGAGATTTATTAATGTTAAGTTTTATGTGCCCTTTTAGAGAATACTTACTGAAGTGAATCTGTTTCTGCTTGGTTTTGGAAAACCATTTCATTTAATGACAGTGCTTCGGTTTATATGTTTTCTAAGAACAAACTCGTGTTCCTAGCACTGGAGGGAGAAGAGCTCAACGTGCATTCCTGAGAACATGCCAAAGAGCATTCGTGGTGGAATTCCAGGACTAGTGAAAATGTAAGAACAGGGTAACAGGTATTAAGCATAGCTACATAGGTTCAGATTATATCATTCCTCTACAGTTCAGCCAAGCGCACAATTATCTCACCAGATTTGTCTCTTTTTAATTTATTTGAAAAGATGGAGAGGGACAGAATGACTTAAACTGAGAAAGTTCTGAAAACTATGGTAGGCAGCTCAGGAAAATAATGCATCTGGTTCAAACTGAAAAACATAAGATTAAATCCATGGCAAAGCAAATATAATCTCATAGTTATATAAGACTTTAAAGTAGGTCGTCAGTGTTGGGAAAAAAATGCCTTCATTTTCTAGTCTTTTTTTTTTTTTTTAGCATGCCAAATAAGGTTTTTCTCTCCTCCCCTTCCCACACTAGAAGGAATTCTTTCCTCTAGGGACAGAGATAGGATGAAGCTAAATATATCACTTGTCTACTTTATTCTCCATCATGTTTCTTCAGTGGTAATCACTTTTTTGAGATTTACCTTTAGAGATTCTGCCTGACATATGGTAACGTGCATAATGAGTATATGCAAACATATAGCAATTTAAAGTTCATTCTTTATTGCACTTTGGTTTTAGTTTACAAATTGCTATAAAAATTAAAGGGATTTTATAAACATTAATCTATGCACTTAGGGGAAATTTCATCTTAATTATTATTTGAGATGGAGAAAAAACAAGTTAAGACTCTGCTTGAGAGTTGGTGTTCTTTCGTTTTCTCATTTCGAATGATGTACAGGAAGGTTAAGTTTTTCTTTTTTGAACGTTCTTTTCCAGGAAGGAGGGGACGTTGATAGAGTTTGAGGGCCGTGACCTGTGTGGCTTAGTTATGGATTTTTGGTTCATGTTCATTTGTTTGGGTTTTTTTCTGAAGCACCAGCTAGAGAATCTGAAGAAGACCAGACTGAGGAGAGAGGAGAGTGGTTGCATGCTTCTGTAGAAGGAGGCCTGAGAGATAACAGCTACAGACTTATTTTTAAGTAGAAAGGGAATGGCTTTTTGGCAGACCTTTAGAACTGAGAGATACAAAGAGAAGTACACTTCAGTGTCCTCTAGACACCTGAAAATGTAGACATCAAAAACTTGGTTATCTCTCAAATTCTTTTTTATACTGTGTTTTGTGTAATTGGGGAAAGGACTGAAATGTTCACTTTCCCATTCATAATGGGAACCATGCAATGATGAGGAAAAAGTACATACTGCTGTAAATAATGTTCAAACACATGTTTCTTTGATACTCTTGACTCTGTCAGAATCAGCATAATTGGTTGCCAGCAATGGGAGTCGTGTCCAAAAAATCCAGCTTCCAACTTCTGATGATTGAGATCATTTACTTTGACTTTCCATGCTGCAGCTAAGTCCTGTTAATCCAGCTTCTAGTTCATCCTGTATTTTAATTCTTTATAGGAGCTGACAGTAAAATTTTTCAGTTCGTGCTGAGAACTGCATGTTGGCAAATAAACAGGTAACCATTATAATACACATCAAATGAGCATCTATTCCAGTTTTTTGCGGAGCTTTTGACCAAGTACTTGGTAGTGAGTGATGATGTCAGTATGCTGAACCAGAACAGGACAACAGGATGATGGTAAAAAAGACCTCTGCAGTCTTGATGGAAAGGCCAGTTTATACTGTCTGGCTATTTTGATTAGTATAGTTTAGAGCAGCTTTGAAGTTGAAATAGCAAATTACTTCTTACCCAGCTTATTTTAACTGAAGTGTCTAGGGAACACTTAGGTTAATTCCATGGGCAGATGTGAGGAGGAATTGACTTCTGTTTGGAGAAGTCCGCTGGCACAGATGGATCCAGAACAGCTCACATCTTCCCGGCCTCAGCCTGTCACACTCAGAAATTTAAGCTGTCGATCCTGAATCACATTTTCTGTGTGATTTACATTTATCGAATCACAAAACTGTTTTCCCCTTCACTCTCTCCGCTCGTTCAACTTACACTGCAGTAGCTTCTCTTGCCAAAAATGACTGCTGTTAAACATGAGCACTTTCCTGTGTTCTAAATTATTCTTCTTCATGATCAGGAAGAGACTAAAAGTTTGCTCATACTGTATTAGGAAGTAAGAACAAAAGAGGTGAAGCTTTGAAGGAGTTATGAGCACTAATGGTTCATTAATATTAGCTGTGCTGTACCATATTGGGGAGTGCGGAGAAGGGGAAAAGAAGGGATAAAAACACATGCTAATTTGAGTTTAGGAAGGCCAGGTCCTTCCATAGTCGGTACAGAGGATGAGGCTTTTGCAGGTACTGCTTTCGGTCCTCCCTAAAAAGGGAAGAAGGGCTAAGCTAAACACAGCTCTTTGCTACCAAAATATACAATTTCTGCTTGTGATTTTTCACTAGCTCTAATATGTACCTGACCCCATCTGTTAGACAGCTTAATTTGCAAAACAAGCAGAAAGCTAATGTAAGAAAAAGGCTTCTTTTGTTTTCACGATCTGAATCAGCTCATCGAGGGATCTGTTGATTTGGCACATCTAGCACAAAGGAGGGTGTGAGAGAGAGTGGCTTGGAGCAGTGAGATGAGAAGTGTGGAGTGGGATTAGCCTGTTCCCAGCTGTGAACCGTTGGCTCGGCTCAGCTGTCTTGTGTGGCTGGACCCTCTCATGTGGGTCTCGAGGCCTCCAAGGGCCCCAGCTGTCTTCACTGACTACCCAGGCACAAAATGACCTGCAACTTCCCCTTGTGCTGTGGTGGCAGCAGTGGCTGCTATTGTCATCTTTGAGGGTTACCTTCTTCTTCTTTCACCCCGTGTAGCTTTGATTTTTATTTGAAAACAGGAGATACGGTAGTCTTAGTATTACTATCTTTATACCTTGTTAGGTATGAAGTCAGTAACTACATGATGGGAGGGTTTCTGTGGCAAAAAAAAGAGGCTAATTTTAACTTCTTAGTTGTTTCAGTAGTGTCACTGCTATCTGCCCTACTGATGCCACAGGTTTTTTTATAAGCAATACCTCAAAAGTAAGGAGCATCCAGCATTTTTGTTTTGAGTCTATTATCAAGAAGAATGCACTTAAAATGCAGTGAGTGAGAGTGTCCTGCCACACCTGTAGCAGTGTCAGAGTTCAGTGCCAAGCCTAGTGAAGCCTCCTTTCACTTGCAAAGAACCCAGATGTGATACATTTTGGCAAGCAGTCAAAAACCGATGGAGCCCTTTACAGGAATTAAGCATTGCGCTCAGACATCGTAACTCAGAAGACTGCGTCTAGTGTATGGTGTGAAATTAATCAAAAGGAAAGAAAATTAATGACCTGCTGTGGTGCCATCCATCAGGATATTGCTCAGCAGGTGTGAAATTAACTTGCCTTGACTGTGGATTAAATTTAACGGCATGACGTAAAACTACAGAAGCTGTTTCTGTTATTAGGGAGCAAGCAAGTGTTTTTAAAGATTCCAGCTTAATGAACTGCTTACGCCATACAGTGGATAGTCCTGTGATCATTTAACAGCATGAGTTTAGATTATGTTCCCTAAGAAGATCAAGTATTACTGTATCAGTAAAAATTGTTAAAGGCAGAACACTGTAATGCGGTTTTAATTTCTATAATTACTGTGCACCAGATGGACATACATTTTTTTTTTTCCAACGTAAGTACTTCATCTCAAATATAAGCAGTTGTGATCTTTATTTACAATATATCAGATTTTAACCTAGGTGATCAAAATTCCTTTGTTACGGCCCATTATGATGACCTTGAAAGGAATATGTAAACAAAACATTGCTATTGTTTTTTATAGTTACAAAAAGTTGTTTTTTGTTTTTTCCTACTCCGATTCTCCTCTCCCCGATCTTAATTATTAGCATAGCAAAACTGCCCACTAATGTTAACTACCCATTAAACATTAACTACCCACTAACTTTATTTTGGAGTAAGTGTCTGGTATTAAATTATGTACTTAAAGCATGTGGTAAATTCTATTTAATTTAAATGTTGGTCTGAAAGAGCAGTACTGCAAAGATGCAAAATACATTGCAGGTTATGAACAGCTTGAGAAATGAGGAAGATGAAGGAAATGTATTTCCCAGTGTGAATCTAAATATCTTGATACTCTGCCAACTGTTTTCTTCTGCCCTGTTTTGGTATGTGTATGTACTTTTTTCTCTATAGTTGCCCTGATTATTTCTTTAAATGGTGCAGTTATTGCCATGTGAAATCTCACTTTTGACTTCTGAGTACTTAGTTGATTTTTGCTGAATATGCCTTGAACATCCTTCTCTAAAATGTTCAGAGTCATCTCAGCCCTTTTTAGAACTCCTGATGGTTTTGCACTTGGCAGAAAATAGTCATGTATGGTTTTTTCATCTTTCTCCTATACACCTTCCCCCTTAATTTCTGAATGCTCACTTTCAAGATTTAGGGAAGTTCATGTCTCTGATTAGGTGGAAGACTTAGTTATGACTTGCGCAGCAGCTTTCCTTGAAGGAGGACTGGCACACATCCCCCAATGTATTTTCAGGATAAGCTGTCCACAGTATATTCACACATACTTGATTAGCTGGTCTTTATAAGTTGACGCATTTGACCTCTTATTAAGGACATCTGTGCTTTTACAGAAGCAGTACTACTTTGTTCAAATATTGCTGATCAGAAAGCTGTTGGAGTAGTGAAGATCTAATTAATGCTTCACAGTTATGGTAACAAAGTTCCCTGGATTTTGTGTGAAAAGATAATTCTGACATTAGCACTGGTAAAATGGTTTTGATTCATAACAAATATGATGTAGCTACTGAGAAATACTAGGGTTGGTTTAGAGCTACTCCGCTTGGGTCACTGGCAGTGCTTTCTTCAAGGATAATCCCATAAGTCTTAGCTCTAGGATCACAGGATCTGTACTGTTCCGGAACTGAAATGAGGAGCTCTGTGAAAAGTCCTTTTGAAGAATATTCATTTGAGTTGAGCTGACAAGATATTTGAGAAGTTTCTTCTTGGAACCTATTTCAAAATGAGGAGGTAGCAAGTCATGGAGGCCTAATGCTTTGTAACATTGTAAACATTAACAATGTGAGTCATGCTTTTAACAGTGAACAAAGGTTAGACGAGTACTGGAGCAGTCGTATTTCAGCTGGAGATTTGGGTTGCTTTCTTTTCCTGCGTTATAAAATGATTTTTTTTTTTTATACGTGTGTCTAAAGAAACTTGTGCTTACGGCTTAGATTGTAACATGATGCTCTTGCAGCCTTGTTTATATTGAAATCAATGCTGGAATACCATATTCAATTGCTTGCCTGCAATTTGGGTTTTACGTTACCGGGTTTATTTAATTGTACTCCTGTTTGTCTCTCGTTGATGGCTTGTATAGTTGCCTAAGCTTTTATGATTAATCTGTAGCCCCAGGGGAGGTGGGAACAGAAGAGGAAGAGATAATTGTTTAACTCTTTCTGTGGAACTTCTCCTCTAGTTTTTGAAGACAAGGGAAAAGCCAAGTAGGAGTGCTGCGGCAGCTGTGACAGCAGGAAGGTTTAACTGCCCTGGCAAACATTTTTGTCAGTCCACCTTGCTAGGAAGAAGTCCTCACATGTCTGTTTTCAATGGCAGACTGTGCAAGTTGGGTCACACATCTCGCTCTTGTGCCTTGCATTCAAGCTGAGATTGTGTTTGATGATACTCCTCTTTGCTTTATCCTCTCATATGCAATCGTGAAGGAGCATGGAGGTGATTATGGTGTCTTCACAGCAGTACTTGTTTTGGTGGTTTTTATGCAACATTACTAGATTGTAGTATGAAGAGAACTCTGTAGATTTCTCTCCGTTGCCTGTAACAAGAATATGCAAAATTGGTTTGTCGTTGTGCTCCCAGAGTTCAGCAGTGGAATGTATGCCTGAGTATGGATTCCTGAGAAGACATCTGGATTTCTCTTTATCCGGACGGACTGAGGACTGCTGCTTAAATTAGCAGAGATGGTTCACTGCAAGCAAGCTGATCCAAGGGAGACAAAAACCAAAACAAAGTCAAACCTGTTTGTTCAGGGTGATTTGCGCAGCTAACATTGGCCCAAATGGGAGAAGGGGGACTGTCTCTTTTGGTTGTATCTGATATTTACAGAGCTTTTCTTCATGTTCCAAGTTGTGCTGGCAATAGTTTAGTTTCTGATGGGCTCAGCACTTGTGGAAAGGGAGCTTGTGTCTGCTACCAAAGATGAGGCAGCAGCCACTGGTTAAATCATTGGGTAAGATGTTTCTTTTGGTTGTTTTTTTTTTTGTGGATTTGTGTGAGGAGTGAAGATTTTCTTTGGCTTTTCTCATGACGTTTTCTCTGTTTTCTTGAACTGCAGTCAATAAAAGTCTCTTCCCAAAGGAATTGCCAGTCTGTAGACTTGGAATATTTATTGTAACTTAGCCAGGGATAGACAGACACTTGTTATGTAACAAGTCAAAATGATAATATTTAGTAAGAGTTTTATTCTGCATGGTAAAAAATTCAACTATTGTTTAATTAGCACTCAAACCACTTATTTTGCCCTATAGTTGATTATGTGTTAAGTAGGTTTATGGCACTGATTCATATAGCTCATCACAGCTCATAAATGTCACTGTAAAATTAGTCAAAACAAGTGTTAAAGTGTCTTGCTGTCATTAGTTATCCATTTGGTTTGGTTCTGGTGACAAATTTGTAGATAAAGTGTGAATTTTATAGTTGAAGATGTCATAGGACTTGGACAGCATGCTGCTTCTCATTATGGAAAGAGACGCCTATATCTAAATGCTGTAGCTGAAACTTTATTCTGGTCATAGCTATTACCTGCCTCTCCTCATCAGGAGTGTAAGGCAATGCACGGTACCGACTTTAAAAGCAATAGATGCAATGGTGATAATTGTCAGTAATGTCACTTCTGGGAACATAGTACCAGTGAGATGCTTTCACTGAATCTTTGTGTTCTTTGCCCAAATGGCAGTCAGTCGAGATCTGGAGTGTAACAGCGTAAGCTGAAGTGGCCACTTCTTTAGTAGGACAGCTGATGATTTCCAGATGCAAATTATTGTAATATGCTCAAATATGCTTAAATACTTTACTTGTAGGTAAGATCCTGAAGTCTGCATTTTAAAGACTGTTGGCATTATGAAAAGGAAACTAGGCATTCTGTACAGAAAGTGATTTGCATCATGTGATAGTCTAATAAGATTTTATTACTTGATAACAATAGCAGGTTGTAATAATAAAAAGATAATGTGTCTTGGTGATACTGAAAGATTTTGTACAGGGTATATGTTTTTGTAAAATCCAGTTAAGTTGAGCAGAACTCTTTGAGGCTAAAACTTCAGACTGGTTTAACTTAACAGATTCAGGGTCCAAATCTCTTGATACATACAGGAGCATCAGCTCCAGTTGCCACAATCCTACAGGCATCAAGGATTTTTGTATAGTTTTACGTCAATAGATTTCAAATATTTGGTTATATTATATGCTAATTATTATATTTTTATATAGTAAATAAAGTATGGTAATGTACAGGGATAGCAGGCCAGTGGCTGAGTCACATAATACATCTCTCAAGTTCTGGTGTGCAGCTCTTCTGTGAGAAGAGACTATACATGTGTAGAATTGAAATAGGAACAGCTTCTCTGGTTTTACTGGGACTGATCTGGGTAGGGTATGTCAATCTGCTAGAAATTAGGCACTGAATTTGGTCAAGAAAGAAATTGTATTGTCAGATGGCAGTAACAGAAGTACTGCCACCTGATCCCAGACCATTTTAAGGAAAGTCTAAGGCGGTCTGGTAGGTAGCTTTTGTTTGTTTGGTGTTTTGAGGTTTTTTGGGTCGTTTTGGTTTTGTTTGCTTGACCGTGGTTACATGCCGAGATGTATGTCTTAAGTGACAGAAGATAAACTTTTAATGTCTTTATTTAAACTGTAATGTTAAACTGGAATGTCACTTTTGGTTAGTCTCTGAAAGACATCTCTGTTTTTAATAATTCATGTGGAAACTGTATGAAAGATTTAAAATGTTGACAGCTCTGAAATTAGAAGATTGATGGTACTCTAGTGTGATCTAATTTGGTTTCTGACCTAATTTCTTTTAGTTAGTGATTGGTATAGGACTTTGTGGGGTACATGAGTTTATGACTTTTGGAGATTACTGGCTGATATTTTTAGGTTACCAGCTAATCCTGTTTAGGAATAGGATTTTAATCTGAAAACTGACAGGTCCTTAAATTCTTCCTGTTTTGCTTTAGAGTGACAGAAGTGTACAGAAAAAGCAAAGGATTGTTTGCTTGTTTCAAACTGTTTCATGCTGTAGTGCTCTGCTACATGATGATTTTCTGCATGCAGGGGTTTAAAAAATGCTGGTTTTCTTTAATGGTTAAACAAAGGAAAATCTTCCATTGGAAGTTTTTTGATTTTGTACATGCTCAAAGAGGTATGGAAAAGCATTGCGTACGTATTGCCCCAAAAATATTTTGAGCCTTTCCTTCTTATGTTGCCTTGTAGCTGTTTGCAAAGCAGCCAGACTATAGATAAACTAGCAAGTACAAATTCACGTTCCATTTGTTTACTCAACAACTATGTTCTGTACATAGTTTTTTTCCTTGTTAGCCGTTGCTTTCATGTACTTGTAAGGTATGGCAGAGAGAACCTCGTTCTTCAATTCCATGCTTAGTGTGGGGTTGCCATCTGCTTTGTGTGTTAATTTGGAAGGTAAGCATTTTGTCACCTGTTTCTACAGATTGATTCCTAAGTGCTTGCCAGTCCTGTGTATGAGGTCACCTTTGTGAATTTTTATTAAACTCTGTAAAAAGTTCAAAGCAGCGGAAAAATAAGGGCCATCGTCCCTTGAATGTTGGAGTGTTATATGTAGGATTGTAGCTCCTATAGCTGTTTTGTTTCCTTTTTGCTGTACACTGCTTGATGGGAAGGGAAGCCAAAGCGAGGTGGAGAGATGAAAATTTGCACTAGAAGTGTAATGTGTATGAGTAATACTGTGTTGTATTGAAAATATTGCTCAAACTGTGTGGGTTTTGTTGCTGGTTTGGCATGCTAATATTAATAATGAAAGGGCCTATATTAGACCCAGCTTGACGGAAATTTCTGCCCCTGTGCCACAAGATTTACTGCCTCAAAAGAGCACCTCTTCTATTGCCATTACACAGAAAATTCCATGACGGCTTGGTGAGGTCTTAATTTCATTGGTAAGGGGGCTGAGTGAGGGAGGGGAGTAGGAGGGTGTTGCATTGATATAGGTGATGTCACGCCATGTGTGACATCCCTCCGTCCTAGCACACACAGTTATAATTATGCTCTTGTCTCCTGAAAGTAGAAAAGGCTGCAGTTCTGTGGGCAGTATTAACAGTGAAAAAGAGCTACTAACTCCCAAGAGTTCTCCCACACAAGTCAAGACAAATTTTGCAGTTCTGCAGATCAGTGTAGTTTTTATCCTTTTTTTTTTTTTTCCTTTCCTCCTTCTTCCCTTTTGCCTTCCACACCAACTCTAGAGAGTTATTTATGGTGCTTTCAGAGAAGAAACTGATTCAGCTACCACAGATCAGCTACCACAGCTGTTGGGGTAGATGGAGCATTATCTCTCCCTGAAGCTTTCTGTGCCTCCTTTGGTCCTTCAGAACGGCCTTAACAACTGTCCCTGTCTACTTCCTTATCTTCCTTTTCCCTCCTCTTTCCTCTCCAGTTTTTTGTATATCACTTGTGGGTTTTATTTGCTTCTACAATATAGAAATAAATAATAGCAAATATTTGCAGAACTTGATTAATTTGTGAAAGTTTTCTAAATCTAGAAAAGCTAAAGCTGTAGAGATTTGGGAAACATTGAATTATCTGTGTGCAGTTGATCTGAATATTGCATAAATCACACAGAGCTTCGCTTTTCTGCATTTTACCTACCTGATTTAGATATGCTGGCAGTGTTCACGTGGAAAGAGGCTGTGCTGCATACATGCTCAAGTTGTTTGGATTTTTTTTTTTAAATCACACAACTCAGTTTGTGAGGCATCGAAGGAGGCTGTTTGTGGGAATGATTTCAACTTAATTTATATGTGTATACATGGAATTAAGCATGTTCATTATACCAGGGGAGATTTTCCTATCTGTTTTAAGAGCTACTAGTCAAGTTTTGCTCATTTCCAGCATACTCCTGAGGAGCACGTATTGGTATGGATACCTGGGGACAGACATCTTAAAGCAGAATTTTGGTGTCTGACTCGCAGGGCAACACAGGAAAACCAGAATCCTTCTTTCAGGTACCTTCTTCCTCAGAAGTCAGCAGGAAGGTGCTGTTTAGAAAGGAACTGAAATCAGGCAACAACAGAATACAGTACACCTGAGCTTCAAGTGAGAATCGACCAAACTTGTCTTTAATTTCTTAGGACAGAAGTAGGTTCTTTTCACACACTTGCTTAATGATACTGTGCAATGTATTCTGGGACTGTCTGGGAAGCAGAATGGGCTTTGTAGTAACTTGCATAAAATTTAATTGATAAAATACTGTAATTATGGAAGGGTGTTGAGTGGAATAATATCTGTAACTATCCTTTCTTTCATACTTCAGATTCAGTTCTTTCAAGGCAATTTCAAAGGACTTGACTGCATTTAGCCAAGTAAATGACACAAGGTTTGTGACCAGAATATGTTTACTTACATCTGACGCTTGCTAGAACTTGTTGTGGATGAAGCGATGCTTGTTGCTTGGGAGGGGCCGGGGGTGGGGGGAAGTTTTGCAAGATTTTAATAGCTTTTTATAGTAAATGGTTGCAACAATTGTGGTATTGGTTCAAAAATTTTTTGTACAGGTTTTTAGTAAAAGGTTTGTAAACCAAGTAAGATGCTTGAAGTAGATATTTGAAGCATGAAACTTACTCCCTTATTCTCTGAAGTTACAGTAAGCCTTTAAAAGTCCATATAATATACCAGCTTGGTACCTTGGACTATGTCTCCAACATGTATATTCTCACTTGGGTTGATGTTGACTGCTGCTGGTGTTACTGAGTCTAGTAATAGATATGCTAATGTTGATGCTGTTCTTTGGTATTTACAGTTGTTTTAAAAATATTTCACTTATAGCAAATCAAAGCTTCTGAGATGGGAAAACATAAGCTTATTGTTGCAACAATATAATTCTTCAAATAAATGTGAGCAGCATTAAAATACCCATTGTTTTTTAAAACAAGTTTGCAGTTAACAACACAGTTGAAACTGTAAATTGCCCTCAAACCCTGAGTCATACCCTGAGTCATTTTATGCTTAGCGTTTCATGTTATAGTGTATTTAGGTATCATTTCATTGTTAAGAGGAGTGTTTTTTCTTCACAGATGATGCCATGCTAGCAGGAATATTAATTAAATTGCTTCCACAATGTTTATGGGTACTTCTAGAATATCCATGTTCACGTGCACCATTTTGGATGGCGTGGCTGGTTTGAAGTGTTAAGGTTTGAGTGGTTTTCAAGTCTGTCAAAAATGAGTTGCCTTACCTACTTGACTTTTGACTGTAGGGATTATACCTGCTAAGGGACTAGAGCATCTGACATGAGAGGAGGGGCTGAAAGCTGGAACTGTTCAACCTGGAGAAGGGAAGCTCTGGGGGAATCTTGTTAATGTTCATAAATCTCAGATTGGAGGTGTAAAGAAAACAGAGCCAGACTCTTCTCAAAGGTGTCTCATGACAAGATAAGATGCTTTAAGATTATTTTTTTAAGATAAATTTGAATATAAAAGCTATCATAAGGAGCATCAGTCCTCTAAGTGGTTTTTGTATATTCCAGATACATACCAGCATGTCTGGGTCTGCAAGTACTATCACAAACCTTGTAGTATGTATGTGAATTGTTTGGTGAACTTACTTCAAAAATAATTAAGCTAATTCCTCACAAAGCCAAAGAAAAATTTCACAGCAGTGGAGAAAAGCATATGATCTAAATCAGAACACAGATAAAAATTCTTGTTATATTTTAATATTAAATTTTAAAGTAGATGCAATGAATGTGTGTTGTGTGGGATTTATGAAATGATTCTTAAGTGGCTCAGTCTATCACTAGACTAAGGCAATTAAATCCTCAAAAGGGGGAAGGGGAGAGAAAGGCCAACTGCCATTTAAAAAACTAAATGCAAAATCCTACACTGTCAAAAATGTTCTTGCTTTTGTGTAAATTACCACCTAACAGGTGTTTGAAAACAAGCATGATTTTTGTGGTCAGAAACACTTTGTCCACGTTCAGCCAAAATGAATGAGTTTTATAGCAGTTGAAAAGAGTTAATTTATTTTCTTTCCAATCTTATAAAAAAAAAAAAAGAAATTTAAGGACTTGCTCAGTCATTTTGCAATGTAACAATGTATCATTACTGTGCATTGCAGTAGGAATTAAAGGAGGATGAAGAGGTCAGGCATAATTCTGAAAACATAGAGGTAGAGAGATGCTGCTTTTGGGTCATACTTTTTCTTCTGCTGCTGCACAGTAGTACATTGCTAATGATCTTTTATAAAAGAGACTGAAGTGCATTCAATGGTGGGTTCTTCTCAAGTGTTATCAGTGTAATCACTCAATGTATTATGTTTTATTTTCCTAAATGAAACTGTCTGCTATTTTCATTACTTAACAAAAAAAACCCCAAAACGCATGAGTGGAGATGATTTTTATAGTAGTCTTTATTTTCCCAATGCTGTAAACAACTGCAGTTTTTTAAGTTGAGTATCATCATTAGATTAATTTCTCAATGATGGAAATGATTCCTTCTTAAAATGTTGACAGCCATGATTTTTATATTTTTTTTTAATGGTATAATACTTTTCCTTAGACCAGCCTTTAACTATTTTGTACTGAATCTGTTACTTGGTACCACCTGTATTTCTATTTCTGTCTTCCTGTCACTGAACAGCCAGCATTGATAATTCTTTATTTGAAATCAAATGAATTACTGGGAAGCCAACACATTCATTTTTCATGCTACAGAAATCAGCTGTGCAGGTACATAATTCTTTGTAAATAATTCAACAATAAGTGTGTGTGCCGTCAAAATAATGTTTTACACTTCTGAGTTGCTTTCTAGTTTTGTTTTATATCTTTAGATAGAATGCACTGAAGTAGTTGAGGATAGCTTTCATATTAGTGAGTTATGGATAGCCAGTCTGCTAATTTCATGAAGCAGAAGAGTAAGACTGGCCTGCTGTGTACAACAGAAAGCACCTCTGAGCTCTGACTCCTCATGCTAACTGGTAAGGCTGTGACTGCCCTATTTATCAGGACTGATGGCGGTAAGGGATAATAGTATTTTGTGATTACTTACCAGGAGTGTATTGCTGGCTAATACTCTGGGCATACAGACTAGAATTCATATCTAAATAGTGTGGGTAGCACTGTGTCCTCTTGAAGTAGTTGGGAGCTCTTGCAACTTCTTTGAAGTGAAAATAGCCTCCTTCCCCTAACATGCAAGTGGTCAAGCCATCTCTTCACTTCTAATTTTCTGGCATCTCTAAAGGCTAGGTCCAGTTCCTCTGGAGGCTTACTGTGACATGCGTCCAACCCTCAGCCGGTAGACCTGTCAGAAAACTCACAAGGAGAATCACAGAATCACTTAGGTTGGAAAAGACCCCATTAAGATCATCAAGTGCAACTGTTAACCTAGCACTGCCAAGTCCACCACTAAACCATGTCCCCAAGCACCATGTCTATACTTGTCTTTTAGTCTTTTAAATACCTCCAAGGATGGTGACTCAAGCACTTCCCTGGGCAGCCTTCCAGTGCTTGACAACCATTTCAGTGAAGGATACGTTCAGCCACGTCTGCTGTTAACTAGGTCTACTTCAGCTTGCAAAGGGTAAAATGTGTCTTAAAGTTTGTCTTCTAATCTTTTTCTTACCTTCACTGCAGCCTATGTTTGTCAGATCCCTCCAGGCTGTCCTTGTCACTTCGTGGCATCAGCTGTGCAATGCTAATGAGTTTCAAGAAAACAAACAGCTTGGTGCAGCCCCTGCAGGATCTTTATCAGTCTTGTCCTGTTTTCAGGAAGGCCACATCTCTGAATGTTAACGGTGGAAATAGTAACAAATTCATCTGTAGGGGCAGCATTTTGGTGAAGAAGTGCTGGCTGTAATCTCTGTATTTTATTGAATTTATTAAGAGTCTACAGGACTTGAGGAAGTTACACCACTGTTAGGTCTTCAGGTTTGAGTGATGGATGCATACAAACTTTTACTGAACTAACTGGTGACAGAAATTTGCAGTGTTCCTAGAGTATACAGCCCTGTCTGCCTGTGAGTTAAATGAGTCCTGTCCTAAAAGGTCAGTCTGTCCTGCCCATGAGCAACATTCTTATTCCATCTGTTAATATGGGTATTCTGAAGATGATGTCAAGAAAGAGTTTACTAAATATATACACTTTTTATGGGGATAGTCCTTGAACTGATAAAGTTTTCCTGAATACCAAAATTAAACAGCTTTTGACCACCCTCTCAGAAGACAAGTGGTGGAAAATGACTTCCTGTGACTCTCATCACACATATATATATATATATATATCCTTTCTGGTCAGATTCTTCTTCATTCATTGGGGATGTTAGTCTGTATTAGAAGTGTTTTTGCATTTGTTTGTATTCGTATATATAAAAGCATGTATTATTAATGTATTTATAACATAAACATATAAAATACACGACTATAAAAATTTCTTACTCTTATGAATTCTTGAGTTACAACTGTGGTTTAAATTGACTTTCCAAATGTAGCAAATGGTAATATATAATATACCAAGTCCTAAAGAGATTTCCTTTTTTTTTTTTTTAAATTTTTTTCCCCTTTACCACATTAAGAGGGGGGGGGGGGGGGG
>VWZZ01008084.1:383445-410437 GCA_013399095.1 Psophia crepitans
GAGCAAAAGCTGATGTTGAAAAATTCAGACCTCACTCTACTCTTTTATAAATTACTGTTAGTATTCCTGTCTCCATGTGTGAGCCTGAGGTCCAGGCTTGTGGTTTAAACTATAAACAGAGATGAGATATTTTTCTACAAGAATAAATGTGCACAGATGGAGATAATCAGAAGTGACTTACCATGTAGGCTTTTTTTAGAGGTGCCAAAAGCCCACAATACCAAGTTGATGTTGGTGAGGACTACAGGTACGAAGTACGCTCAGGCAGGTCCTGAGATCTGATTTGTAGAAAGTGTTCAGACACCTACAGGATTACTCAGGAGTGTCTCATTAGCTGCAGAGGGAATTGTGTATTTAGGTGTGTTCATATAGCTCTTAGGCACCTCTTTGCATCTTTATTGAGATTTCTTTAAAATTCTTGGCTTTTGCTGTGCTGTTGACAGTTACCATAATTAAAGGAATTTTTAATTTTATTTTCTTTTAGGCTTGCCTTATAAGTCTAAGTTAATTCTAAGAAATTCTAATGTTGTGGGATTAAAGGGTAGAAACAAAAAAAAAAACTTTCAAGGACAGTACTTTGCATAAAATGAAGGATTTCTGTGAGATTCTTTAACCTATTTGATACATTAGAATTCAGGAAAAAGACCTTCTGTGCTTTAGAAGTTCTTAACAATAAGTGAAAAAAGAACCCTTTTAAATAAAAAACTTCTGTAGTTACAGTTCTGAGGCATCTATTCTTTGAAACCTAGAGGAAAAACATTTTAGAACCTGTTAACGAATTCTGAGCATTTTTAATGACAGTCATCTGGTATGACTGACAAAAACCTTCTTATTTTTCCTTGTGTGTTATTTCCATTTAAGGCACACTTCTGTAGTAAAGGAAAATGTTCATCTTGGCAGAGGTTCAGAATTTGTTCTCTTCCTTAATAGTCATAGTGATTAAATGTGAATAGTAACATAGCTTTTTTTATTTAACAATAAAAAATTAGGGGTTTTGTTTTGTTTTGGTGGTTTGGTTTTTTTTTTTTTGCAATGACATATTCTTGCACGTAATTCCTGTAGTGCACAGTAAGCCTCCATCAAGCTAATAAATCAAACTTCATGTTCTTGGAACCATTTTCATCTCCATTCCCAGTCCTTCCTAGCCAGAGTATCAGCCTCTCCTTCCAAATTCTGAATATGACGACAATAAAAAACAAAACCCAACAACAAAAAAACCCCAAGCGTGCGCCTTGCCAAGTTTTGGCATACTTTCTGTGAGGTAGGGCTGTATTTGTCCTGTTAGAGAACATGATCGTTTTAACAGGCAAACGCCCCTCTCCCCTTTTTGATCTTAATTTAGTGTAACGTGATTTGTCTCTGCCTTTTGCAAGTGTGGCCTTGCTGTGCTGACAGCTCTCAAGTTCTGTATTTTCCTGTAATACTAGTCTGTCTGTGTTCCCCTTACCCATCCTTCCTTCCACTTGTGTTCTTCCCTTCCAGTCTTTACTTTGAGAGTCTCTCCGTCCTACTCAGCAATCAGGGCTTGCTTCCTGCCTCCAGCTGGCCCATGGGCTGCCCACACTAGGCTTTCCTATCAGATAGAGACTGTCAAAACTGGTTTGTTGCTTTCTCCCTTGTTCCTCCCTAAGACAGGTGGGAATTCTCCCTTTAATCTCTGCAAAACTACTTTGCTGTTCTACTGGGAATGCCTTCTGAAAACTCTACCTTGCTGTGATGTCTACAGGAAAAAAAAGAAACGAGACTCCCAGTCTCACTAGCACTACTTCTTACAGCTTGTTTCTTTGTTTCCAGTCCATCTACTCATTCTTATCATCTGTTTTTGCACAGCTTGGTGCAAGACATATTTTTGTCCTTGGCACTGTCATGCCAAGCCAAAGTCTTCTAATCCGAATGTAGGATTTACTGTAATGCAAATACTAGTTTAGAGGGGTAAGTCTGACTCTAGGAAGCCTGTGTGTACCTTATGACATTTTCACTTGTGTGTTCCAGTGAAATCCAGTCACTTGGCTAGGAGATAGCAATTGTGATAGTATCTTTTTTTTTTTCTCTTGTTTTACAGGCTATACTTTATTGCACAGTTTGATACATTTAGGCACCTAGAATTTGACTTTCCAGACAGAAAAATACGTATAAGAATTTCAACTTGACTTATGAAAAATGTGGTCAGGGTTCTGAGGTTTTTCTGATTCACAGGAATCATATTTTAATTGTGCATCTTTTTTTGCATGTATGTGTTGCTTGAGTTTTGTGCTGTGTCCTTTAATCTTAATATATTGACTCAAAACCTCCTAACTATTTAGACTTTAAGAATACTGTTAGACAACTGTTAGTTTCCTCCTCCTTCTGCTTTAATTGGACTCTTAGTTCAGGTGGAGATGAAGGGATTATCTGTTTTGCTGGAATTTGTAACCAGCCATATCTTCTTAAAAGTTTTATTATTCTTCTAGTTTCTTTTAATTCTGTTTTCATTGCAAGTGGTACATAAGATTATTCCATCTGTTAAAACCTGGGAGTTGCTGCTTTTCTTCCTTGCCTCAGTTCACTCTTTTGATTTTGGTTTGATTTAGCCAGCCCTGTTTAATTACTTTTCTTGAAAAATTGCACAGCGGGTATTTAATTCAATATTCTCTCCAAACCTGATCTGAAACTTTCATGCAATATTGAAATAAAAAATTCACTGGAGGAGGAAGAATAGGAAATGTTAGCAAATATATTTCTATTTAAAATAAATCTAATTCAGTGGATAACTTTTTCTTTTTTGGTAGTTATGCAATGCTAAGTTTAAAAATGAATTCTTGTCAAGATTCTTGAATAAAAATAGTGGGATGTCTTGGTGCCTTTCTATTTTTGAAAGGGAAAAACTATCTGTTCTTGTTCTTTGAAAACAGGTTTCTAGGAGTTGCCTGTAGTGTGGGGAGGTGTTTTGTTAGTGATTTTGCTGACAGTTCTTTAAGGCTTGCTGGTTTGCATTTTTAATCTCCTTGATGTTTGTTTGCTTGCAGTGTTTGCAGTGTCACTTCAGTTTTGTTCATGAAACTTATTAGGCATTTATCCTTCACCCACTGCTGATGTTAGATATTTGTTGTTCTTGATTCCTACTTTGTCCTTCAAACTCCTCCTCCCTTCTCCCAATCCCCTAAAAAGACTGAAATGTTGACTAAAGTGGGGAAAAATAACAACCTACCAGTTATGTTTCCATTATCATGTGCTCTCAAAAACCATTTTCTTCTGTGCGTGTGTTTTTAAACACATTTTAGAAGTCCTGTATGTGTGGTGTTTTTTCAAATCTCTGTGTACACACTTACCTGCAAATTGTCTCATGTTGTGCATGTTTGTCAAAAATACACTTAATTCTTTTCTCCCCACTACACCTTCTTACTCTAAAGTGCTAAAAGTGTTCCTGTTTGATTGTTGAGAGTTGCCTCAGAGATGGCTNAAGGAAAGGTTAGATATGGTACTTAGGGACGTGGTCTAGTGGGTAATAGGTGGTGGGGGGATGGTTGGACTAGATGATCCTTGAGGTCACTTCCAACCTTAATGATTCTATTCTATTCTATTCTATTCTATTGTTGAGAGTTGCCTCAGAGATGGCTGGCCTTCAGTGGAGAATGAAATGGTTTTTTATGAAGTTTTACATTTAGTACATTATAATATTCAAAAGCTGAATAACAAGAATTACCATTACGCTCTTTAGAGACTCGTGTTATATCAGATTATGTCTTGTTTTGAGAGAAAGTGTAAAAAAAATTCAAGTAGTAATTCTCCCTATCCACTCAAAAGGCTAGTGTCAGCTGAAGTGGGGAAGAATACCTATCTTCTTTTTTTTTTTTTTTCTCATTACCATGCAGAGAGAGTGAGTTTTGGAAGAGTGAGTTTTCATCCTGTTTTAATTGGAAAATACCAAGGAACTAGGCCATAATATGATGGAGGCACAGTGCATTTAGTAGTATAAAATAATTTAAGGGGTACTGCACACAAACTGGTACTTAGAGAAAATTGGTAGGAGGAGACTTCAAGGCATCAGTGACAAATGTTTCTACCAATGCTATTTGTAGTGTTTACTTTTAATGCTTTGCGTGCTTCCGCATCCCTTTTGTGGCACCTTACTGCTTCGGAAAAGGGGGGCGGTGTACACATGTGGTCAGTTCTTCTGTCGTTAACTGAGGCAACTATTGCAAGTGAAACTCTACCTGTAATAGAGCCCAACAAACCATACTTTAACTTCAGTGACCTCTGGTTTGCAGTCATAAATCATGAGCTACTGCAGTCAGTGTGCTGAGTACTGCGCAGGTTGCAAGCCAGCTGAAGGCATTGACTGTGTCTGCTGGAAAAAGCTTTAGTTTAATGACACAGATATGTTTGGCTGGTATTTTTGTCTTAATCAAGCTGATAGAAGCTTTCTATGTTTTATAGTCCTCTATCTACTTCAGTTTATTGATGAAGATAATGGCATGGCCAGATGGGGTTTGCTTCTCAGTGCTTAGCATTGACTCTTCTGCAAGCCAGAGCAGAGGTCTGGTTGAGGCTTCCTGAGTAGCAGACCTGAAAAATTGGAACCTCATGCTTTCAGCCAAATTCATAAAACTTGTTACATCTATAAAACAAGTATTTGGTGAGTTGTTCTTTTGCTGGATTTGGGTTTTGAAGTTTAGATGGCATATAAGCGAAGGGAAAGAGGGAAAGGATGAGATATTTAAATCATACTTGATGAGGAAATCTGAAAAACCAGATATGCACCTAAATCATTCTGCTTTCTAGCAGCATGTGCTTCTTGGTTTGTGCTTATATAAAAATGCAGAAAGGGTGTTATGCAAGTGTTTCTTTGCTTGACACTCACTACGCAGCCACCTGTTAAAACATTAACGGTATGGATGATTCCCAGTACCAGATATGAAAACTTTGTTGCTTGTGATTAAGTATGTTTACTAACCTTCAGAAAGCAGATTTTGTTGCTAGCAAAGTAGAATTTGTAAGCCTGATAAAGTGAATGCATACAAACTTTGAAAGTAGTACATAGGCTGGAAGACAATGTTGTGCTAGTAGCAGAAACAGAGCAGCCAGTTGTCTCATTCTGTAGGAAACTTCACTTACTCTGTATTTCCTAAACTACAACTGTGGGTGTGTGACAAGGGTGGGTTTAAAAACACATTGTTTTTAGGATATCTTCAGATTTAACAGTGTTGTCATTTAGTCCCAGCTGGCAGCTAAGCACCAGACGGCCACTTGCTCACTCCTTCCCTCCAGTTGGATGGGGAGGAGAATCAGAAGACAAAGTTATTTAATATTTAATGTGAGAACACCCGACTAGTAGCCTAACTCAGTATCAATAAATACTGTTAATTATGCATTGTCAGAGCATTGAGGGGAATTCATTCTCAAAATAAATGTGGAGAAATTAATGGAAATTACTGAAGTCTATAAAGGATGGTTAGTTCTGTCTCTTCTGTCACCTGTGGTTAGATATGTGGGTGCACAGCATTTCCGAATATCTCTGCCTATGTAACTCTGTGTATATAATGTGTTGAAGAGGGCGACTGTTTTGGAATATTTGAAAGTATTACAGTTTCAAAAAATGTAAGTTTAAAGGAACTCTGAATTGTCACTAACCACATGGAAGGAAGTAATGTTCACCAATTTAAGTAATTAATGTGACCCTAGACCTTGGAGTTCCTGATCTGTAAATGCTTAATATGTAATTTACACCAAATATTTTCATAATCCTGCATGTAAATCTCTAAGATGTTTTGCAGTGTCTGTGGTTTTATTGCCTGTTATTGTCTTTGGCATCCTCTTACTGCCTGTGCAGCAACCTTAACATAGACCCGTAATGTCTATGCAAAGATAATGTTATGTTTTGTCCCTGATGACTACTGAGAGCTGCAGAAATGATTATACTTGTGAGTGAATATATATGTAGTGGAACAGATCTTACTCACACAGTAAGAGCCAGATCCTTATTGTGTAAATCAAGCAAGTGTTTGGAATATAAATTATGTAGAGATCTGACCCTATGAGAATTTAATGTTTTTGTAAAGCTGATATATTTAGGAGATCAATAGTAATACTGAGGAATAATAATTCTGAAGGAGTTTCCCATTATCCTGGAAAATTTATTTAAGGAAGGTATTGAAATAGGAAGTTCTAATCACTGTGGCTTTCTCGTAAAGAAACTGTATTCCTTGCACAAGGTGAAAGCTTTATCAGCTTAAGTATATCGGGAAACACTGATAACTCTTTTGACAAACGATGTTTCCTTTATCAATAGTTACAGTCCTGTTTGTATGTGGAATTTTAATAGTTATGCATTACCAGTTGCGCTTGTCATCTCCTTTGTGTCTGTTGGCATATCACTCATAATGTTGACTTAGTATTATTTAATATTCTTTAATCTGTTTCTTTGATCTTACCTGACCCAGTGTATTCAGCCATTTAGTTTGTTTAGCCCTTGTCTATCAGGCTGCTCTTTCTAGTACCTTTTCACTTGCTTAACATACGTTTTATTTACTCTCTCCAGACTTCCGCTGAAATGTTTTGTTACCTCATCTCCTCACTCGGTGCATTTGTTTTTCTTCTACCTACAGCACTTCGGTTTCTTAACCAGCTTACTACTTAATCCTCCTTCTAGTGATATTCCCCTCCCCGCTCTCCGATTTTCAAGCCGCTTTTCCCCCTTCTCACCATTTTTTGTTTCTACAGCTTTCTTCTCATGTCTGATATTCTGCAATTGCATCAATTATTGCATCAATGAAATGCTGATGGCATTTGCAAATTCTTGTTCATAATTGAAGGGAAGACCTGAGCTTTGTTTCCTGTTGATGACATTATTTGTCTGTAATCTGTTACACCTAAAATGTGTGAATACAGAATTTCTGCCTCTTTGATTTTTCTAGTCTAATTCCCCAATTAAACAAGGCTCTTTCAGTCATCCAGTTCTGCCCTCATAACTTTCGATTCTCATTGGAATTTCAGTCAAACTGATGGTGAAATTTCTGCAAGCTTTCTGTAAATTAGTAGTTGGCTCAGAAGGCCCCCGCTAGCACAGTGAGGAAAGACATAGAAGAGATGGTGAAAAAAATAAAATGCAGAAAACTTAATTGCCACTCTTCTTTGAAGTATTTGCATTTTGTTAGAACGGTTAGATGGCTGTAAAATGGATCGTACGTGCTCCAGGCAACCGTAGCATGTTACCCTGCTGCAGGAATTCAAGGAACCCTTTTTGTTATAGTTACGGCTCATTCAGACATAAGCTGAACTGGTTTCAAGTGTGTTCTTAGTAAATCTGCAATTGTGTGCCAGTCTGTAACCAAAATGCATGTAAAGGAAGGGGCAGGGGGTTTTGTATGTCTTTTTGGCCGGTAACTTTACCAATTGTGTTATGCTACTTGAGAGAATAACTGCAGGTTATTAATGTATGAGTTTATTTCCTTGGCAATTCCTGTGATGGGTGTCTATGGTGTGAATGAGTTTGATAGTTAGCAGGTTTTCAAACATAGGTTTGAATGAAACATGCTTTTTCAGGTGAATTGATAACCCTGCTAACAACACTTTGGTTTATATAGTAGAGTACTCTTCGAAATGACAAACTGAATTCCTCTTTAATGAAAATATTCCAGGAATGCAAGTAATGTCCTTGAACTGTTGGTATTTAGTCCTTAAGACCAGGCTGCATACAATCCATGCCACTGTCTTCCCAGTACTGACACCCACACCGCTGAGCTGAAATGCCTGTGGTGGGAATGTCAGATCCTCAAAACCTATCGTTTTGTTTTGCAAATACGCTTCTGTTCTGGTGTGGTACTTGCTAACAGAAACAGAGATTTGAAGATCTAAGGTGTGATTTTATGTCTGTTAAAGACAGACTTCAGGCTTCATTTCCTGGTTTATTTAAGGATAACTTTCTTGTGTAAATTCTAACTAGATCCTTTGAGAAGGAAGAGGAAATTCATGACCACTCAAGCATTACATACTGTAAATAATTAAATTTGCCAAAATGTTAACATTTACATTTACTTTGGAACTGCACTGCAGGAGGAAAAAAGGCTTGCTTTCAGCACTGAAAATGAAGCTACTTTTGCTACCAACCCCTGAATGAGAGTATTGACAATAGCCTCAACAAAACATGCTTTGGAAAGGAGGCTTTTCCAGTAATTTGGATGATTTATAAAATGCATTGATGCATTAAAACAAGTTCATTACCTGACCCATTACTGTGCTGTGGACCAGAACCAGCAGATGAAATAGCTTTCTCAAGTAACAGTAGATTATAGCTATCTAGAGGACCTGAAAACTTGGGAGTGAAAGAGGCTAAAAAGAGGAACATTGTTGTTAATGGTGGGGTCTAAGGAATGAAGAGAGCTTATGGAGTTCTGCGTCCATCCTTTAGTGCTATGTTACGCAAAACATCAGCTCAGAAACCTTTGCTAGGACTTTTTTGTAGTATTTCCTGGATTACGGGCAGGTTTTGTGTGTCCTCCTGCTTCTCCCTGCCTAGCAGTACTGTAGAGAGAAACTGCAAAGTGGTATTATTGATTCACTTTCCTTATGCTATCTCTGCTGGCTGTTTTCTACACGTGCTTTATTTGTTCTCCCCCCCTACCCCCCGCCATTTACCTTCGTAAGGGCCACAGAGCTATTCCTCGGAGTTTGCCAGTACAAGTTGTTCTACAGCTGTCTAGGAATGGCAAGAGAGGGGAGACTGCTTTCCACCTACTCAAAATAGTTCATAAGTTATGTCCTGTGCTTGTATACTTTATTAGATCTTGCCGATGACTGGAAAGCTGATGGCCTTCCAGCAGCACAGTGCTTATAATATAATAGGTGACAGGTTAGAATGTGGTCATGCATGGCTTGGTACTGGCTCACCTTTGAAAATACTGCCATAGTTGTGGCCAGGTCGTTCAATATTTGCCGTAATTTATGGTAAAACTTTAAAATTTGTAGCAGCATTGTGGAAATGGTGTGCAGAGAGGTTTTATGTGAAGGCTCGTATTATTACCATTTGCTCATGCCTGGATGAATCAGAACTGCACAGGTATCGAAATGTTTGTCTAATGCTATCTCGAAAAATTGCTCTGTGGCTGCCTTCCACTAAGGTAGCTGGCCCTGTGCTTTTGGAGGAAAATGATTAATTTCAAGCCTTACTATTGCTTTAAGGTTCTGTCATGTGTGACTGTAGGTTTCTGCCTGGGTTTATTGACCATGGACAGAACTGCATGTGTGGCCCTTTGAATGTTTTGACAGTGGGAATGCTATGTTTGTGATAAGAAATTGTTATAGTTTAACAAAAAAGTGAGCTGTGTAGCTTTGGTGCTGTTGCAGACCCATTAACACTATAGTCACTCATCACGTAGGATGGCATAGATTATTTTTTTTTTAGTACTATGCAAAGCTGTTATCTGTGTGACATTGTTGCTACTTAAAAAGAGAAATAAGAAACATTAACAGCTTTCATTTTAATGAAAGTGCTCTTCTAATTTTTGGTGATATCAACTGTTTATAAATACCAATGTTGATCAACAGGATATATAAAGGTGATGCAGGAAATAGGTTAAAATATTTTACTGTCATACTAACTTTAAAATTAGATCTGAAGCAAATTGCAATTTCATCTGTTTCAACAATAAAGAGAAGGACTTAAATGCAGAAACTAGAGCAACGAAGTAATCGGCAGCACTCTTGCCTCCAAACAGGTGACTCTGTTGAAATTTTAATTCCATTAAATTTTGTGCTCTGGAGATACAGCTTGTGTTTTCAGCCATTTGTCTAGCCACAGAAGCTGGAATGTGTTCAAATTGCTTGCCAAGAACAAATCCATTGGAAGAAATGTTATACTTTGACCCAGGTTCAAGAAGTTCTAAAGCAACAAGAAATAAATATTTCTGAAGCTTTATTTAATGTTCAGCTTAGATAAAGGGGTTTTTTTTTCCTCCCTATGATCTGCTGTACACTTGCTTAATAGCATACATGTACTAATTTCGTATGTATTTCTTTCTACTTTTCCTCTGTTTTAACTTGACTCTTCTATCTTTTTCCATTGGCATTTGTCCTTTACAGAAAACTTGGATGTCGAATCCTATAGCAACAATTTGTTTAAACCCAATCTGATGATTTTGTTTGTTTGTTTTGATTATTCACCATCCCCCCAGCAAAGGATAAGAAATTAAGAAAGTTAATTTTCTTAGACAGATATATTCTTGTTTTCTGTTTTTTAAAAACTTCTTCATAAGATGCGGTGAGTTTTTTGAGCATAAACATATTTGAATCTTTCCTTAAATCTTGTACTTTATATTCAGCTGTCTGTCTGGAGTCCAGCACAATTGCCAAAGACTACATTTAGTGTGACCATCAAGTTGACAAGGGATGATAGTTGGACATCCACATCCATGAGAGCTTTCTTGCTGGTTACAAAGAACTTTTTGACTTTCCTCTGTGAGTTGGACAGAGCTGCTGTTGAGTGTTACTTGTTTTTTCTCTTGGACAGACTGCAAGATGTGATGTAACAGACTGATTTGTGGTTAATAGCAGTGGGTGAGACTGGAGCCTGGAGTATCTGCTTGATGCAAGAAATGAGCTAATGGGTCCAATTTCTATATAGTAAACATATTTCTTCTTGGAGTGCTAAGTAGCTTGGTTGCTTTGGTTATAAGCTGAAGTTAATTTTATTATTCATTAACAATAAAGTTTTATGAACAAGTTTATCCCAATGCTCCTAATTCCTGCTACCTCAGTTACACTGTGTCCTAAAGAGACAAATTACCAGAAACCAAGTTGCACACACAGGATTGCTCTGTAAGAACCAAGGACGTTTTGCTCATAACTTTGGAGAACTTCCAGGTGATCTGAAAAGTATGAGAACATGCTTCTCAGCAGGTGCCGTACTTATGCCTTTCAGAGGACAAATGCCAAATGTAAGATCTAGAATGACAGAAGAGGATGTCATATATTAGCCTTTGACTGAGTGTAGTTGCAAGGCGGGGAAGAGAAAAAGGTATGTACTTGTACCAACACCAGAAATTTGATAAAACTTACTGACCATGAGTCCTATTTTTAAAATTCATTAAAACTAATGCAGTAACTTGAAGATCTGTTTGTTCAGTTACAGGGGACTCTTGAAGGCATGAGAGCATGACTCATGCAGACTTTTTTCACTGGTTTTACAGGTGTTGTAGATGATGGCTAGGGCTTTCAGTCTCTGTAAGTTATTTTCTTGCCAAATAAATAAAAAAGCCCAATATTTCCTAATCTCTTGATCAGCATGCTGACATCCCAAAATGTTCTTTTTCAGTGAGAAAATGCTATTTTTCACATCTTGTTTTAATACAGCAACAAGAGGAAGGGTATTAATGTATCCTGTACTTTGTCTGTAAATGGCTGTAAAAATGTATATTTCAAGTTCAGAAATATTTCTGTTTTTCTCAAGGTTAGGGAAGTCATAGTCCTAAAATTAATTTAGATTTTTGATCTCTAAGAACTTTATTAAGATCAGAGTAGTTTGTGATTATGCCTTTAAATGCATTGACTGGGGCGTTTTTAATCAACACACAATATTTAAACCATTAAGATTTCAGTCCTTATGGATTTTCCTGTATTCTTTTTTTCCTTTGTCTTCTGTGTAAACCTTCCTCCCTTTTTTACTTTATCCTCACTGAAATATCAGGGTAAGCAAACAACGTGAAAGGAAGAACATCTAATGATTTAATTTCTGTAGGACTACGCTACAGAAAATTATGTGCTAGGTAGAAAAGTGGAAACATTTCAGAGTGCTCTGTGAAACCAAAGACCCACATGGGGAAATAATGGTGGGGTTGCCACCCAAACTGTTTTTAAGTATAGAAATTTATTTTTGAAAGTGAAGGCAAGCGGCTTGCTCAGGATGAAAATCTACTTGTTTTTATAGCATCTTATCAAATATTTTTTTTCTCTCCTTCAACTTTCATCCCACCACCTCCTGCCAATTTCTACTACATGCACACGTGTAAAAGCAAACATGCCACCCCAACCTAAAAAAACCCAAACCCAGAGTATTTATACTCTTACTCTCCCTCAGTCCATCTGTCCTGCTTCTACTGTTGTGACCCAATGTTGTTCTGCTTTTCTCACTTCATGGGTTTGCATCCCAAATTGCTACTTCATTTACGGTACGTGATGCCATTTCAACTATAGTTGGGTGGTGAGAGAGAAGACGTAGTGACATCTGTCAGCCAGAAGAAAGGAATGGGTTGGCAGAAGCATTGCTGAAAATAAAGTCAAGCAGGAGGAGGAAGAGCAAAACTAAGACTCCATAATTCAGCTAAGGAAATGGTTTTATGCATTTATTTTATCTAGTAAGGAACTTAAAGCATAAAATGTGCAGGTAGCAAAAGTATGCGTAAACATCTGTTACCAGATGAGTCTGTTATAGTTGCCTGGTTTTTCAGCTACCTGTTCTTCTTGAGGTGCTGGGAATGGAGACTGCCCGAGAGGTGTGTAGGGAGTGTGTACACCTTCAGCTGGTTGGAAGCATCACCTAGACCTTGGACTTGCAGGTGTAGATTAATATTATTGGCTTTGCTAGCATGTTTCTGCTCCTTCCAGAACATGCTATCACGAATCTTATCTTTTATAGGACTGATCACAACCGAATGATGAAAGTTTAAGATTAACAAAAATGTTCTGAGGTGCTTTAAAATTTCTGACTTGAACTATTGAAATAAATTGTTTACTCATTAGTTGTTGAAATTAGTGGAGTCTTCCACGCTTAGTTACAAACTAACTCTGAGCTAATCAGTTTCCTTCTCTTCATAAGAGTAGCTACCACACTGGTGTTTCAGGTTAACGTGTGCTGTTTAGTTTCTTCTGAAATCTTGTAAAATGTTATATTGCTGAATTTCTCTCTTGGAAGAAAAAATTAGCAGCTAATGTAATTTCTCCAACGGTTGCAAGGCTGTAGTTTTCTTCCTTCGTTGCTGTGACCCAGTCAGGCTTAGGAGGGCAGGATGCAGCCCTTGCCCAAAGCAAGCGGGGAGTGCCTGCTTTTGACTGTCCCGCTGTCTGCCCTCCGCTTTGTGCTTGGCATGGTCGGTGACTAAACGGCAGCTAAATGGCTTCTGAACCCTCAGTGTACAACTGAGGGCCTTGAGTTTTGTTTAGATGTGTGGAGGGTTTTATGTTGAGAAAATGTATTTCCTAAGTTTATTGATTATTTAATTGCCATGTCAGTACTGGAATCAAAATATACATGGTACAAAAATACTTGATATGGTATGAGCAGACATTGTGCTGAAATGCAGGGATTCTTATCATAAATCAGACTTCTTTTTTCTTCTCTGATGTAGTATGTTCTTTCTTCTACCAACGCAGCATAGTACTATTCTTTGATTTCACTTGACTGTATTAAGTAGTAAGCTGTAGTTTATCTTGTTTTTAATTCTGTATTTTGAAAGGAGAGGTAGATTCAGGCTCCAAAAGGACTAAAGAAAGCCAACATCTTGCAATAAGTAGAAGGGGAGAGGGAGGGGAAGGGGCAGGGTGTCTTCAGCACAGATTGCACTATTTCAGAACACAAATTGGCCAGTTGGGGTGGGACATCTGCTGAAGTACTCCCGCAGGAATAAAGAACTGCTGTACCAGGAAATCCATTAATTTGCATTCAGTTGGGGTGTAGTGCACATCTGTTTAGGCAATGCAGCTGCGGTAGGAGACAGTGGTTAACATCAGCCTGGAATTCTAGTTTATGTGTATGTTGAAGCATGTCTGTTTTAAACTAGTAAAACCTAGCAGTCCCAGTTGGACTTATTACTCCTAGAAAGGAGGTTTTAGAGGATTGCCTATCCGTTTTAAGATGCATTACATCAGCTTCTGCATGAAGCAGGACTCCTGGCATCCCTTAGCAGAGAAGTGCTGGGATATGGCAGGTGTTTTCACTCACCACTGTGTTTTCTGGCTGTAGCTCTGGTGTGTTGGCAACCCACTGGATTGACACTTGAATTATCATTAGCTTTTAGTTTAACACACCCTTCAGAAGAATAGAGGAAGTTCACATCTTAATGTTTGTCCTGTGTTGGTCTGTATCGAGTTGTTCTACAGGGAGACAACCAAAGAGTTGCAAACAGAAGTGCAGTGTGTCCTCTTCAGAAAACAATCTGGAAAATACATCAATATTTGCATTAGGATCCTGATGTTTGGGTTTTTAAGAGCACCTCTTTGTGATACAGTAACAAATTGTGGGGGGTCAGGCATGGTGGCATGATGTTGCAACTGAATGAATATGCATTGTTTGTTCATGGATATATGTAAGAAGAGAATGAGAGATTGTTGTGACTGAAGGTTTAGAAGGCTGATAAAACAGTTTTAAACCAGCTTTAAACTTTGTAACAAAACTTCACTAGATGGGTATTTGTTATCAATACACTTTGCTAACAGCTAGTTCTTACTCATTCCTAGTCATTGTAATTTCATATATTCAAAGCAATTAGTCAGTAACAATCTCATTTTAAATTAGTTGTGAGCACACAGTACCGCAGATGTGGTGCCATGTATTTAGCACTGATAGCAGTGGTCCTTGACGGCAGCATATTCGAGGCTGTTGGAGATGCCTTTTCTTGTTGCTTAGCAGTTTTATTCCTCCTTACCAACTTTTGCTGCTGTTGACAGAAAAGCAAGTTGTTGTTTTGGTTTGTTGGTTTTTTTTTTTCCCCTAAATCTCAAGGTTGCAGTGACTAATAATTGGCCATCACTGAGTTGCTTACAGTTCTGGGGCCTCTGCTTTCAACCTGCGCCTGTGTTTTCAAGGCCTTTGTTGTTCTCTCATATCTCAGCTATATGCCGTAACAGGAGGCACCTAGAGCCCTGCTGTAGCTCACGCAAGAAGTTCTAGTAATTTCACAAGCCTGAGAGGCCAGAATTTGGGCCTTGCACATTCGGTATAAGAACGCAGTTGGCGTAAGGCCTGAGGCCTGTTTCTAGCAGTGGCAATACTATTTTTACTGAGCCGCTTGGTACAAAAATGCATATATATTGTTTACTAGTCATGCTGTATAAGTTTGCTTATGTTTGAGTTCATAACAAGCTAATGATTAAATATGACTCAATCTGCTGCTACTTTTATCGGTGCAACAGCTTCTGCTTTGGCTACAGACAGTTAAGTTTTTATAACTGGAGCTAGTGATGAACCGTACATTCAACAGATAGTGTGGATGCAACTGTTCATCCTGAAGATAGTGCTGCTCCAAGGTTAGCAAGGTACAGATTGGACAGAGAGCATCAAGCTTTGTATGTGTACGTACTTATAAAGAGACTTTGCTTAATCTCTTGCAGATTATTAAATCTCCTTTTTTAGAAAGTGAAGAGGAATACATGGAAATGTCACCAAAATCTGTTCACATGAAGATTAACTATTTGTAGTCTATTTTAAGCATTAAAAAAAAAAAAAGACTAAAGGCGTAAACTGCTGAGAAATGTGTGGATTGCATCGCTGATGTACAGGTCACTTTAGCGTTGGAATACTTTCCTGATATAATTCTAAATAGCAGGAGTGTTTGTGGGTTGGGGTTTTTTTTTGTTGTGATGACATAGGCATGGTAATGTTATTCTCTAACTAGTGAGTTGACCAGCTGTTGAGCAGAATTTTGTTAAATATAGAATATAATGAAGCTTTTTGACATACTGAAAGTACTAAGACTATTGAAAGTCTTATGCCTATGGAAGTGAATGCAGGATTAGCCCTTTTCCAAAGAAATAGACTAATCATTTTTGTTAAGGGTAGAGGCAGTTCTGTTTTAAATTGTGGTATGTTTATCATGAAGGCTGTAACTGGTCTGTTTAAAAAAAAAAAAAAAAGAAAGAAAACCCAAAACAAAACAACAACAAAAAACCAAACAAAACAACAACAAAAAAACAACCAACAACAAAACCCACCCCAAACAAAAAAAAACCCAGAACACCAGTGTGTTGGTTCAGTTGTGATGAGACTTTGGATCTTTAGAGTTGATTGTAAGGAAGAACATAGCAAAGCTGTTCTTTGTTAAAGGTTTTCTTGCCTTGTGTATCTTTTCACTTTCACCCTGTTTTTCACACTGCTTTTAGTTTTGGTACATTAGCTACTCTCAGTAAATCAGCAGGAATTGTCTTCCTAACAGTTGCACAAACAACTTCACAACTATGACACATACCCACGTTCCAGAGGAGTGCTAGAATTATTTCGAGAGTTGTCTTAGAGTGAGACCACCTCTTTGCGTAGCTTAAGAGAAAATAATCAAAAAGCCTGTCATTCTTTAGAGGTACATACAAATATGTGTTTCCATATCCTCTCTAGATATGACTCCCACTGTGCATTTTGGAGATTAGACTAGGAAAAGTTAGTAGTTAGCGGCATCAGCTCTTTTGAGAACGTTTATAAGGCAAGAGAGGAACTTGGTATGGGCAGAGAGATAACTAGTCAGCAGGCACTGTCAGAGTCCATGAGTGATTACAGTAGGCAAACGTGTGTTTGTTGCTTCAACTGTTACTCCCTTCAGTTATTAATTTACTGTCAAAACAGGAATACCACAGAGATGTTTCTGTGCTGCTGTCTTCCTGCATTCCCCTTAACCCCTCGATATCTTCTGACCACTGTCCACTTAGATACCAAATAATGAGACATTATAGGTGTGTAGTTATCATTAACTGTGGAATAGTTGTGTTGCAGTCCTTGACATCTGTCAAATCTAGGATTAAACATATACCAAAGTCAGTGCAGGTGTGCGTCCGGCCATGGAAGCAGTGGGAAGCACAAAGATTTTTCTGTGCACTTCACAAACCTCCATGGCCACCAGCAGTACGTGGTGTTTTGGGACATTCATCAAGTTGCTAGCTACTGGGATTCTTCAATGGCAGTTAAAATAGGTCTGCTCTGGAGTTTTGGTTGGGATTATTTTTTTTACTTTTTGCACGTGAAATAGTGGGGGCCATTATTTCATCTGTCAGTGAATTTTAAGCCTTTCTTATGGCAAAACTTTGATATTTGCCATCTACTTTCTGACAGTTTTTGAGTGGATTTAAGGCTTTTTTCTTCTGTTGATAAACAGAGTAGAAAAGTCAACAGCTGAAAGTTGATCATTCTCATAGGTTAGACATACACTGTTTTTTTGTAATCATCCTTGTTTCTGTTCCAGAACTTTAAAAAAAGACTGAAAAACATTTGGATTTTTTATTGCTGTTTTCAATGATAATTATGTTCCACAGGTTTTTTTCTTAAACAACTAGTCATAAGAAATCATTAGCACTTGTCTGTTAAAACACAGTGGTGATAGGTTTACTTTCTTATTGTGTTTTCTACTTCACAAACAACTGATAATTGGGGAAAAAATATTGACTGTTATAACCACAGATCTTATTGCTTTAGAGGATGCTATCAATTCTCACTTGAAATGAAGTCACCGAGGGAGTTAAACTTGAATATTTCAGATTTCTTTTAAAAGTTGTTACATTGTTTTAAATTATGGAATTTTCTGTATTTTATGATACCAGATATTGCAGGAGAATAGTAAAACATTCGGTTTAGAATGAAATAACAATACTCTACTTTTTAGTCAGCTCAAGAGTGTCCCAAGGCTATAGTTACATAAATGGAGAGAAGGGAAACTTCCTTCTGCCATTTCTTAGAAAATTAAGTTTATGAAGAGCAGCATTAAACAGGATCTTTAATTTTCTCTGTTGAGACCATTTTCTTTATGGAGATATTTTAGCTGTGGAAAAAGTCAACTTGAGGGCTTTATAATCTTTTTACTCAACTTGCAATTCATTTTTCTGCGCCATTTCTCCTTAAGCAAAAGATGGCTACAAACTCTTCTTTTAGCAAGGCAAATATATGGTACAGTTGCTGCCTTGTCTGCTTTTAGTTTACTATGTGATCCACGTTCACTTGTACGATCGATAGTAATCGATAATGCTAAATGCACACACGAGCCATGTTGGAAGATAAGTGGTCCAAAGGTATTGCTGTGCCTGTGCAGAACTGCTGGTTCAAGTGAAAGCAGATGATCTAAAGGGCATTTTAACAAACAGGGAGCGCTGCTAGCAGGCATCTCTATAATTATCCTATTAAAACAGAGTAGCATCTGCATTATCTGTGCAAGTGCAGAATGGAAGGGAACATTATGTTCTCTAATCCTGTCTGGGAGCATTACAAAGTTAAAAGGATAACATTTTGCCAAATCTATGTTTTAACATGATGGGTTACACTTAATTACCTTCTAATTACCTTTCTTCTCATTGGGTTTTATGCTAAGGACCCTGCCTGTAGCCCTCAGCACAGAGCTTTTCTTGCCTTTGGATTGTTTATGCCAGATTTTATCTTTGAGTTTACCATGAAAAGATGGTCCTACTGTTTCTTAAAGGCCATTACTACAATTCTCTTTCCCAAGTGTCTTAAAAGCTCCGTGAATATTAGTTTTATGTACAAAAGACATATTGTAGCATTCAGAAGTGTGTGTTTTGAATGTAGTTGCAAAAAGCAAACTCATTGGGCTATGTTGTATGAATAAGGAATAACTGTCTGGCAGAGGCCACACAGGAGCAAGCGGAGATTATTCCAGCTTTCTGACTGCTTGCAGTGTAAGCCAGGAGAGTGTATTGGCTTAAATAATGTAGATTTCTTTTATCCTCTTTACCCCTGAGGGAGTCTGATTTCCTGATCACCTATCTAGCCATATGCCCTAGCTCTTGCCAGGAACTCCGAGCAGTGTCACTGCCAGCTAAAATTACTTGTTTTCTGAGAACTGAATTATGTTGAGAATTGTCTTAAATTGCTGCGCTGGCAACATCACAAAGTTTTGCGTATACACATACACACACAAAAAAAAAGTAAAAGCAGCCTAACCTTGAAATTCAGCTTAGAATCCACTTCAAGCATTGAGTTTGATCCAGATACTGAGAGGTGTTTTACAGCTGCTCAGACGCATCACTCCCTCTTTGTTCTCTTTCCAGTGCTTTTCTCAGTTTCTTTGTGCTCTGGCTAGTACAGTACAATGTTGATACATACAAACTAAACCTTTACAAAGAAAGCATATTGTCTACTCCTGTTTTGTACCAGTTAGAGCGAAGACCTAGGATGGCTCGTAAAACCTTCTAATATGTTGTGGTAACTATGCTTCTTTTCCTTTCTCTTGCAACAGGATGGAACTGAAACACGGATATACATTGACTAAGGAGCTGGAGTAAGACTGAATCCTGCTCTGTGATATTTATATACTTGGACCATGAACTTGCTGTTTGGCTTCATGCTTTAGGAACCTTTGTAGTAACTGTGCGAAGTTTTTGGGAATCATGGCATTCTCTCCATGGAAGCTGTCCTCTCAGAAACTCGGCTTTTTTCTGGTGACTTTTGGTTTCATTTGGGGAATGATGCTTCTGCATTTTACTATTCAGCAGCAAACACAACATGAAAGCAGTTCAGTCCTGCGTGAGCAAATTTTGGATCTCAGCAAAAGATACATCAAAGCATTAGCTGAAGAAAATAAAAATGTGGTTGATGGGCCTTATGTTGGGACAGTGACAGCGTACGGTAAGTGTGTGCTATAAATTACATGATAATCTGATTAGGGTTTTTGCTAGGTTGTCCAAACATTTTACTTCATAATGCTGCTCAGTTGACAATACTTTGCACTGAGGATGTTCTGCACAGATAGAGAAGACAGTCTTCGGTTGTAAATATGAAACGGGACAAGTTTTACATTTCCAGTCACTTGGAAATGAAGTTGTCTGCTAATTTTTACTACATCTGTCTAGTAGCTGTATCTAGTGTGTGTCAGGTTATCGTTAGGACTTCATTTAAAAAAAACCAACAACTTTTATGCTGGTTTTTTTTGAGAAACTCGGTAGGCTTTTCAGTTTGTGTGTCAGTGAGGTAAGAAATTCCATGTGAAAGAACTTCTGTACTGATAGAGACCTGCTATGTGTATTTCTTTTTCATTTCCACTTTACTTCTTTGTTCAGTCAGTTTAACGTTTATGTTTATTTATCTGACATAAGCTTAAATGTATCGTATTTGCCTCAGGGTAGAGAACACTTCTTGTGAGTTTCGGTACTTTGATCAGCAGGAAGTTTTAATGCTTGCTCTCTTCCATATATGAGAATGGAGTTTGTGTGCACATGTGACACAAAGCATGCAGAAAAGAACGAAGCATATTACCAGAAAATATTCTGAAAATAAAAATATAATCCAGTTTCAGATTAGATGTGGCCCTTTTTCAATCCAGTAAGATCAAATCATATGCCTTACTTGCTTAGCATTTTTTAAACTCACTTTCTTTCCTACCTACCTATGCACTTTCAGGCTATCTGGAAAATTAATGGCTAGTTAGTCATCTAAATTTGTTTCCTTTTATAGTTGCCTTAATATTCAGCTCTGAAGAAATTGGTTAGATTTTTTTTCTGGGCTTAAACGAAGAATAAAGACTAGGATGCAACAGATAATAGCTGCACCTTTTTCCTCTGGTTTTATCTTAACACTGTTTGCTTTTTTGTGCATGTAATGATAATATCCTGCTGGGAGGTTCTCTCCATATCTTGTTTCTGTTACCACATTTTTCCTCTAAAAAAAGAATTTTTCAGTTTGCATGAAGATGCTTGCCTGTAAGACTGAGATTATCATCCCAAACACAGCTAAGAATTATATTGCTTTGTTGCTTAAATAACAAGCCGTTCTTTTTCTGTAAACTTGTACTGATTTATGACTGCATGTTGAACTGGACTGGTATTGTAATCTTACAAAGCAACACAAGCTAGATAGAGCGGTATTGGATCAATATTTAGACTGAAGACTTCCAAGGAAGTAGAGGTCCCTAGAGAAGTGTGTGCATAGGCTTACAACAAAAGTCTGTCTGCTGTATAGCCATCATCAGTGTCTCATTATCTCGTAATGATGATGGTAGGTGAATTGAAGAAGAAAGAAAACAACTGAAAGCCCCAAAGAATATGCCTTCAGAAATGGAAAGGTAACTGCATTAATATGTGTCCTAGCTAGATCTGAGGGTACAGGATATCTTTAAGCTAAGTTCCCTCTGGAGCTTGTTGCCTGTGGCATTCATTTCCTGTTCCAAATCTTTCTGAGGAATTAGTCAACTTGCTGCCAAACAGTGGTCATGTTCCCTAGGAGAAGTTAAACAGCATTTGAAAGTGGGTGTTATGTGTATATGAACTTAACGTTTCTGTTGCCAGTGCAGAACCTGGTTGTGGTGGAGGAGATGCAGGAGGAGGTTTTTTGTACTGGCTCAAAGCTGTCCCTTTTGGGAAGGGGATTTTTGTTTCCAGGTGACTGAACATCTAAGACTGTTCCTCTGATTGTACTTGAATATGGATTTATGTTTCGATTTAAGCAGCCGTTTATTACTTGAGCTATTAGAAAGCACGCATTTTTTGTTCCCTTGTGTGTATCCATAAAGGCACGCACTTCATCTTGAATATGATATGTATATGAGTGACAGTGTGCTTTATATAACACACAGGAAGACGAGTTCCACATCCAGGAAGCTTGTATCTGAGGCTGAACAAAGTAGGGAACATTAGTGCACAGAACTGCTAATTGCGAAGATTTTGCACTGAGAAGGTTTATATATATATATATATATTCATCTCATTCTTATATCTCTTTTATGATTCTGTCTGACAGTGTGCATAGCATTATTAAGCAATTTAACTTTTCTTTCTCATTTGTAGATTTGAAGAAGACACTTGCAGTCTTGTTGGATAATATCTTGCAGCGCATTGGGAAGCTGGAGTCCAAGGTGGAAAATCTTGTACTTAATGGAACAGGAGCAAACTCTACCAACAATACTACCACTCCTGCTCCCAGTTTAGGAGCAGTTGAAAAGCTTAATGTAGCAGGTGGGTATAGCAATTGTTTAAAGTATTTATGGGCTGCTTAATATATACTTTTCTCTCTAGGCCGTAACATTTTTCAGTGTAGATATTTAGAATGTCTTAGAAAACAAAGTTCAACGTCTAGCCTGTATCAATGGCAATCTTAAGTCCACTGGTCTTTTACAAGCTCAGAGGGAGACTTTCTTCTGTGGTAACTCAAAACACATTGAAGAAAATCAAATTCTCTGCCAAAGGGGAATAGTCTACCGTGTTCATAGTAGATGCTTCGTACTTTAAGTGGCTGCGCTTTAGAACAATGAAACTAGGCAGCTGTTTTCTCTCTAAGCCTATTTACTTGGGTTGGTATGAGTCTCTTCTGCATTTCTACCATAGGCACTTTATTGGTTATTAACTAAATTAAAACATTTATTATTTTTGTTACTGGTTATGATTTCAAAATGTCCTTCCCTACTCTGCTTAATAGCTCTTACGATTTAACATAGAGAGATGACCTACCTGGTACATTCAGCTTAAATACATGTTTTAAAATGCCATTTGAAGTCATTAATTTTGTCTTCAGTGAGTGGACTGTTTGCTACCCTTACAACTTCTCAAAGCATTTGAGTCATCGTGTGATGATAGAATGCCTTGCTGACCTCTTCACCTGTATGTCTTGGTTCCTTTAGTGTTCCCATCTGTGGCTGTGGTTGGTACACTGAATAAATCTTGTTGCTTATACTTCCTGGTCTATTGTCCTGCATTTTGCTTTGCCGCCAAGTCTGAACAGGTAGAGGCTGTCCTGACCCCTAGGAAGGTCCTCAGTCTTCCCTGCTAGTAATGATCTTTGCAGTCCCGAAAATGGAGCAGACCAGAAGAGAGGGAAATTCAGTAAATAGGTCAATAGCTGTGCTCCTAAGTCTTCCCTGTGCTTGACTTTCCTGCAAAAGTAAATACTTCTGTTGAAAGTGTGTTAGCCTCTTAAATTTGTCTAAACAGATGCTACCTTTGGTAGGGTAGCGCCACTGAAAGGAAGTTCAGGAGAGTGGATATACAGGTGAGTACTTGATTGCAGTATACTACTGCCTCAGCTGCTTTGTCCTAACTGCATTTGTCTGTACAAGGACATTAAAGGCATATTATCTCTGGGTGAGAGAGACCTTTGTGTCTCTCTTGCCACATAGGGAAAAAATATCTTTATAGGCATTTACAACAGCCCTTTGCATGTGTGGTTTACTACTGCTTGCCTTGTGGTGCCTTTTTTTTTTTACTTCCATCTCTCTTGACTTGGTCAAACTGAAGGCAGATATGAAACAAGTAACTGAAAAGGTGTAGCACCTACAGACTACTAATAGGGTGAGCCATGTTGCTACCACAAGGCATGCAACACAAGGTCTTCGTTGGAAGATCTCCTGCTTTGATGGAAGTTGAACTAGTACAGTATTGTTACAGTTTCTAAGCTATATATAAAATGAAAAATATCCCTGTATATTTTCTTTTTGTATTTGGACAAAAGAGAGACTTGATGATGTTATTTCAATAGATTTTCAGATAATTGAAAGAAGCATACTCATGTTGTTGCTTGTACGTTTATAGGCAAAGGATCACTGTTCTTATCTGACTAGGAGACATCGCTTCTTAGGGTGAATTGAATTTTGTTTGTTATTCTTGGAGTTCGCTAGATTCACAATTCTAGGACTCATGAACAACTTTTGAAGGAGCTTTGTAGGGGTTTTCAGTTTGCGGTGTTTACATAGCTTCTTGCTGCCTGAGGCTTGCCCTCTGGCAAAGAGCGCTATTTGTCTTATTAGATACAGCTTCCGGTTTTTTACCTTTGACTCTTGCTACGATAAGTTTAAAATATCTGAAGGAACAATGTTAAACAGCAACAACAGAAAAAACTTCAGGAAACAGTTTCTTAAGGTTTCATTTATGTATTGTTCTGGTGGCTGGATAACGTTACTGTTCAGGTGTCTCCAGGCTGGATAGTACCAATAGGTAGAATAGAGCTTGAAGCTAGTCCTTCAAATGCCTGCTATTCATCCATGTGAAGCAATCAGTGGAAATTCATCTGATCAGAAGCAGCCAAATGGAAATGAAAAACTTGTTTCTACTTCTGTCTTGAGAGCAGTTTCATGACAGTAGCAAACTCTGGAAGCCATATTATTCCAGTAAAATCATAATATAAATATCGTCTCTGTTAAGAAGGAATTGTTCAGAAAATAAGCTAGGTGAGTAAACATTGATTACAATACCAGCTATGGTGTTGGTTTTGTCTGTAATATTTCAACAGCATCCTTTTTTATTGTGCTAGAGCAATTGAGATAATCTGAAAATTGTTGTAGAGAAGGGATTTTGTTCCCCAGCAATTTGTCATTTTACTGGAGGTGAAACACGTATGTATACAAATATGCGTGATATTTCCATTGTCATCTTTGTAATAGTTTATTCAGCTGTTACTATATGAAGTGATCACAGAAAGCAAACATGTTGGGATTACCCTTTCTCTCTCTTTATCAGCTGTAATATTTTAATGCTGGCTTTAGACAAATTCATGTTACCTATTATTAGTAATTTCACTCCTTCTATTTGGACAAGCATAGTGTTTGTGGTGTATCCTGACAACATCATGTTCAATATTTTTTGTGGTTTTTTTTAAAGATTTCTTGAGTCTTACTTTTTTTTGCAAATCTTTTTTTGCCTCACAGTTGCTGCTTAAATCTCTAAAGTAAATGAAGCATTTTATAGCCTCATTCATCAGTGGAACAGTGCGGTGTCATTAGCAGACTTTCCTAGAAGAGTCCTGCTTCCTGTGGAGCTACTTTATGCATTTATTTTTTGGATTGAACTGCAACAGTTCACTGAGACCTGATTCTATAATCTATAACAGTGTCCTTTTACCTATGGAAAGCCTTTCTGAAATAAATGAAGCTTCATGCAGGCTTAAGCTGCAGTGTAGCATCTACTGACACTGCTTGTAAACCTTGCTAATAAGTAGTAGAGTCGCTAATCGTCTTGAAACCTGCATTTTGTCCTCACTGACCTTGTGTAAAGTTTGCCGTGTGTTGTATGTTACCTCATTAGATGTGATAAAATAAGACATAATAGAATGACAGGAAAGTGATATACTGTAAATGTTTGTGTTGCTGTTTGTGACTGGACACAAACTCAAGACAAAACATAGTATTTTTCTTCTAATTTAGAACTGACTACCACGGTAGGCTGGACGTGTCAATCTGAACGTGCTATGAGCTCCTCTTCATTGTGTATTTTATGTATTCGTAACACTTCCATGTGAAAAAAAAAAAAAGTTCTTTTCTCTGCAAAATAGGAAGAACAGAGGTTGTGGTGATTAGTCAACATTTCTCCTCCCAAAGCCTCTCTGCAAGTGCAATTTTCTTTTATTAGGTGCATTACTGTATTCAGAATGCAGTGCTGAGAACAGAGTCCTTATGCTACAGATAGAAGATCATGATAAGGCAAGAATCATGGTTTAGTTCCAGGGTCAAGTTACTGAACTCAGGCCAGGTTATGGTTTTATTTGACTTCATAAACACAACTGGTACCTGGCCATGACTCAGATTTATGGATTCTAAAATTCTTTTCTGTGAGATTAAGGACACTGGCAATTGGACCAGAGTTGGATTGAAAAAAGAAAAAAAATCCACTCCTGTCCACCTTTTCTGTATAGACAACTAGAATAATAGTATGAAAAGGGAATATTTATAGCGTTAGAATGTGTGGATGTTTTCTCCGGTTCACGTATACGTCGGTTTTAGCTTAGCTCAGATAGGTGTTTGAATGTGATTATGTAAGTAATCTAGGTAACAGTGAAGGGAATGTATGTTGAGAAATGGTTGTCAGCTGCAAAGTAGTTGAAAAATCAATTTGTTTAAAATGCTGACGTTTCTGAATGAACTGAGGTCAGAGGGTATTTAATTTTTGCGCAGTGTACATCTTGATGGCAAAATGTCTTATTGGTCCAGGAAAGTTCTTACTTATAATAAACTTGCAAGGTTACTTCTTCCAACATGCTGCATTTGAGCTAAAACCACCTTCAGTTACCACAGTCCCTTCATATTGCAACACAGAATCTATCACCCTTCTTTCTAATGAAGAAAAAACTTCTATGTATTTTTTATTATTTTTATTTACTATTTTATGTATTAGGTTTATTATTAGGGCCTAAAAATAATGATGACTTTTATAGCTTCTTTTAAGACAACTATAACTACTGTTTGTTGTCAGGATGTCATTTGACGGGCTACCAAGTGTCTTCTGAAACTTCTGTCAGCAACTTCTGTGGGTTTTCCTGGTGAATAACTGATAGCACCAGTAGCAGAAAGATTAAATAGGACAGTTTCTTGAGGAAAAGTAAAAAGATTAGGGAAGTACCTGACAATCAAAGATTTATTTTTTTTATTTCACTTTTCTCCTGAAAAAAACAGCGTTCAACAAAACAGAATGTAGTCTGACTGTGGAAGGTGTTAGGCAGTGTGAGCTGCAAAGTCTGGGGAGGTCCACGTAAGCGTTGGGCTGGGAGGTGTTATAAACTGGAGTATTATGCTAATTACTTAATGAAGGAATGAGCAATACCCTCTCCAAAAGAGCCTGTCAGCAAGGGTAAAAGAAGACACTGGCACGGGAAATAATCAAACTGTTTAGCAATTTGGAATACGTATCTATATATATTTTAGGTTTATTAATACAGCAAGGAGTTGAATAATTTTTGGCCAAACAGTAGCCATCATGGCTATTTATGCCTTCTAAGAGCCTAATAGAAATGTTTGTGGCTTCCTTAAACAAGTTTTGATCAATTTTTAGCCTGTGCTTTCACCAGTGTAGCCTCAACAAGCAATTTATGTGATAAGTATTACTTGTCAGAGCCCATGACTTTTTCAGGAGAGCAGGCTCTTCATTACCATACTGAGACTTGAGAGATGTTGGTATTTGAAGATTTCCTAGCACAAGTAAAATATATTCTTTGACCAAGATTTGTAATTGTACTTTGGGCAGACGTGCGGGCATCTTAAGAATATGACTCAGTTTTTAAAATGTAGGGGCTGTTTGGAAATAAAGTTATTCATCACTCTACAAAGGTCTCTTCATCAATTATGCTCCTTATTTGCTGAGACCCAGAGAAAAGTGGTGCTTTTTTGCTTTTTTTTTTTTTTTT
>VWZZ01008084.1:410472-447877 GCA_013399095.1 Psophia crepitans
TTTTTTTTTTGCCTTTTTTTTTTCCCCTCCCCAAAATTGTTCCACCTCTGCCTGTCAAGTGTGGTGTAGAACTGAGGCGGCAGTGGTGAAATCTGCAACACGAAATATCGCTCTGTGGTGGTGTGTAGAGTTTTTGGCAGATAAAAGGATCTGAAGAAAATCCATCTGGATTATGCTCGTTCATAATGAGAAGGTGATAACAGTTGGTAGGAGGAAATGTTGAGGATTTAGCAAGGACTGTAACTCAGCTGTCTCTGAAGTGGGTGAAGTCAAACTTTTGATTCATTTTTGAGTTCCTGTTTGGAGACCAGAAATATCTCTCTTTCTTTTCAGACTCTCAGACAACTAGCATTGTTGATTTATATCTAGACTGTACTGTCTAGTCATATCCTTTGTGTGTTTTTGTATTGTGGTACTACACCGGGTTTCTTCCTCTGAAGTTAGTTTTGCAGAATCTTTTATTGAGAGAAGCGCAAGAGCAAAACAGCTTCTCTTCGCTTTTGGGTTGTGGCCCCTCACTACAAGAAAGACATCGAAGCCCTGGAGCGTGTCCAGAGAAGGGCAACGAAACTGGTGAAGGGGCTGGAGCACAGGTCTTATGAGGAGCGGCTGCAGGAACTGGGCTTGTTTAGTCTGGAGAAGAGGAGGCTCAGGGCAGACCTTATTGCCCTCTACAACTACCTGAAAGGGAGTTGTGGTGAGCTGGGGGTTGGCCTCTTCTCGCAGATAACTAGTGACAGGACAAGGGGAAATGGCTGCAAGTTGTGCCAGGGGAGGTTCAGGTTGGAGATTAGGATAAATTTCTTCTCAGAAAGGGTGGTCGGGCATTGGAACAGGTTGCCCAGGGAGGTGGTGGAGTCACCATCCCTGCGGGTATTTAAGGAAAGGTTAGATGCGGCACTGAAGCACATGGTTTAGTGGTTAATAGGTGGGGGGGTCGGTTGGACTAGATGATCCTTGGGGTCTCTTCCAACCTTAATGATTCTATTCTATTCTGTTCTATTCTGTTCTGAAGGATAATAGAGCATCTTGTTATTGCAGGTATCTTTAATCCTAATCCCAAAGGGTCTGAGGATGGGACCTCTGCTAGAGGGTGAGGCTGCACAGATTATGTTAAAAAGCAAAGCTGTGGAGCATATTGGGTGGGAGGATAGGTGTTACTTTCCCCGCCCCCTTTAAATCCATGTGTAAAATCTTGAGCATACTTTCCTTTTTCTTCTACCCTCCTCAAAACCATTGAACAATCTGGTTGTTTTGATACTGACAATTTTGAACTGCGTTTTCAGAACCTCCCTTTCATTTAGGAAAGAGTGAATTGTTAATAAAGATGTTTGTAAGGCTTCAGCTCCCTGGTTTCAGAAGCAATGAAATCCTCTTTCCAAGGACTTTATTGAAGTTGTATCTGAAAAGCTTTTAAGATCGGTAGCCATCCTTTCTGCATTTGTGGGAAGTACTGTGTTCCCATACACACAAAAGAGTATGAATCTAAACCCTGGGTGCCTAGCAGATAAGAGTTTTCGTCAGCCTTTAGAACAGGAAGCTTTGAGCCACTGCACAAATAACACCCTAGGTAAATCTGAAGTTGCTGATTGATGATTGAACGGAAATGGGGAAGTATGAAACTATGGCATGTGTCTACATGGCTGCTTCTGTTGTAGCTGAATCCTTGGTTTCATGTGACAGGCACAAGATCAGTTTGGTTTAGACAGCTTGACTTTTAATAGTTGTGCGTTTCTATGTAACTATGAAAGAAATCCTTAATTTCTGTGGGACAATATTCCACTAAGCATATTTCATCAGGGCAATCTGCTTGCACAAACATGATCAAAGAATCAGTCCTCTGTTTTCTTCATGTGATTTTTTTTTTTTTTGGGTAAGCAGGGGGATGTGGGGTTTGTGTGTTGTGGGTTGGCTTTAGTTTGTGCTTTGTTTTGGCATTGGTTGGGGGTGTTTTTTTCCCTAAGTTGTGAACTCTTGCTGTGTTCTGGCACCTATGGGAAAATCTTGATTTAAGCAAACTAAAGGAAACTGTTTTGATTCCTCAGGCTGTAAACCACTACTAAATAATAGTGGTATTAATTCTGAATATGCATGTTGCAAAAGAATTTTTATTTTTTAATTTTTTTTTAATAAAAATGTTGACCAGAAGCAAGGGCCAAGGTGCTCTGAGGCCACTGTCATCACTCTACTGTGCTTTTTCAGTAGAAACCGAAATTTTGGTAAGTGTAACCATCTAACAGCTCAGTATAACTGCACCAAAAACTGTGCTGGGCTGGTTGTTTACAAAATGTTCTTTTGCCTTGAAAAGGGTTGCTTCGGAAGGTTTTGATTGCATGTCTTTGATCCCATAAAAATGAGCAAGTGAAGGTTCACATCAAGTCTTCCTCCAGACCCCCCTTGTACATAGCTGCTACTTGGAGGACTCTTTCCAAGACTAAGAGCAGTTAAGTGTCAGGTTCCTGTATGTAGCGCTGTTCAGTGAGGGAGAATGCCTTCAGTGTCTGCTCAAGGTTTTTGTAGCTTTTCCGCCTTATGTCTTAACTTGTTCTCCTGTATTGGCTGTTGAGTTCTCTTTTAACAACTTCACTGTAACAACTTTAAAGTCACTCATTAGGATGCAGACTTCAGTATTTACTTGTCATCTAAGACATGATGGCTTGGATGCCTGTCAGATATCTGGCATCCTTCGTGAATATGGAGCAAGGCAGGCTGACAAGTCAGCTTTGGCAATGCTGCAAGCAGGCTTTTTTTCCTAATGTTACTGTGGTGAGAGGGACCTTTGTTGTGATATGTCCGTGTCCTTCTTCCTAAAGACTTGGGGCTGACACACTGAAGCCTTTTAGGTGACTTCATGATCAGTTGATTTGTTTCCATGGCTCTTTTTCCAGTTAATTTTGTTACACATAACAGCCTCCTTAGTTTTAACTGTGTGCAGCCATAGTTTTCCCCATAGTTCTGTACTTGCAGACACAAACTAAATTAAAAAAAAAACTAAGATATTGCATATGATTTTGAATTTCCAAAGCTGTCCTCCTATCTTAAGAGAACTGCAGTAGGCTTTTCTTAGTTAACATGCAATGTTCGTATGGTCATGCCTTTTAAAAAATAAACTAGTTGTCCCCACAGAATGTCAGTGTGTACCGGATGTAATAGCATGTGGACTCCACTGGTTCTAACAGCCAAGATTACAGCTTTCTCAGGGTCATGCTTTGCTTTGAGTCATATTTATTGTGCTTTAGGCATTGTATTCTTTTTCCACACTGTATATAATAGCAAGCAGTTTTTCCCATTTTGCTGTCCATTTGCCTTCCACAAAGGCAGTAGCGTGGAGCTGGAGAGAACTGTGTGTTTTCAAGCCTTGCTGGTGCAGCACAATGGCATGACTGTGCAGAAGACCACACGTGAATATTTTCCACTGCAGTGCTAAGCTGTATTAGTAATGCTGAAGGGGGCTGTTAGTGGGGTCCCCTGGGCTGCATTTTGATTAACCACTTGACTACTACTTGAATTCTCCTAACACTGCATTGATTTCAGTAGCATTAATGGAACACAGCAGCACAGCTGGTGTGAGGGTGGACTAGCAGTAGGAAAGTTAATTTTCTTTAAATCATACCGATGCTTTGCTACTGAAGTTTCTAAAATGTTAGTAGAAAGCATTTTGTGATCTGCATTTGAAATCTTGAAACCTTTAGCTCGTTTCATTGAATATGTTGATCGTGCTTTCAGCTCACACTGCAAATTCTCTCTTTAAAGAAGTCTTACCAGGTGGAGATAAAAAACGTTAATTAAATTGAGAATGCATTAATTAGTGGGAGAAGGGAAAGGAGACCTTACACAAACTAAACCTGCCTTAACTACAGTGTTGTGTCTAACCGTAGATACCGGATTTCAGAACTGAAACAGAAACAAGAGCAGGGTTCCATGAATTAAAGTAAGAATAGTACTTTTGTATAATGATCAAAACCAGAAAGAGAATAAAGAGACATAAAAATTACGAATAGACTCGATCGGATATGATGACTCTGCCCTTTTAAATACTAAGGAGGATCATGATTTTATGAGATCTGCTGATGGGAAACACTGAGTTGAGCTATTATCTGTGCTATATGTCATCAAAAGATATTCAAATATGTTTTTTTTTTGTGCTAGTTAAAAATCTGGGGTTCAGCCTTAAGGTTCTAATGTATATAAGCTTTTGCATCATGTTAAATATTAAGATATCTTGATAGATCTTAAGATAGATCTTAAGATATTTCCATTCTCTGTAGAATTACGAGTTGGCCCTTAGCAGACCAGATAGGCTGCTAGTGTCACAGTTTGCAATTTCAACGGTATTGTGGCTTTTTCATTTGCTTATGTGGTGGGTTGACCCTGGCTGAGTCCCAGTGCCCACCAGAGCCGCTCTTATCCCTCCCCCTCAATAACTAGACAGGGAAGAAAAACTGTAACAAACGGCTCACGGTTCGAGATAAGGACAGGGAAAGATTGTTCACCAAGTACTGTCCCAGGCAAAACAGACCAGACTTAGAGAGGAATTAATCTAGTTTATTACCAAGCAAAACACAGAGTAGAGCAGTGAGAAAAATAAAACCAAATCTTAAAACACCTCCTCCCACCCCTCCCTTCTTAACTTCACTCCTGATCTCTCCCTCCGCCCACCCCAGCAGCACAGGGAGATGGGAATGGGGGTTACAGTCAGTTGATCACATTGTTTCAACCGTGTCTTCCTCCTCGGGGGGTGGACTCTTCCCTTGCTCCAACGTAGGGTCCCTCTCACAGGAGACAATCCTCCACCAAATCCAACATGAGTCCTTCCTGTGGGCTACAGTCCTTCATGAACTGTTCCAGTGTGGGTGTCTCCCACGAGGTACAGACCTTCAGGAGCAGACTGCTCCAGCGTGGGTCCCCCACAGGTTTACAAGGCCTGCCAGCAAAACTGCTTTGGCGTGGGCTCCTCTCTCCATGGGACTACTGGTACTACTAGGAGCCTGCTCCAGCACGGGCTTCCCATGGGGTCACAGCTTCCTTCAGGTGTCTCCCCGTGCTCCGGCGTGGGGCCCTCCACTGGCTGCAGGTAGAACCTCTACACTCCATCATCCCTCCTCCCTGGGCTGCAGGGGGACAGCCTGCCTCACCGTGGTCTTCACGACGGGCAGCAAGGGAACCTCTGCTCCGGCGCCTGGAGCGCCTCCTGCCCCTTGAGCATCCTGCCCCTCCTTCTGCACTGATCTTGGCATCTGCAGAGTTTCTTACATCTTCTCACTCCTTTCTCTGGCTGCAAAAGCTCCTGCGGTTGTTTTTTTTCTTTTTCTTCGTAACTCTGTTATCCCAGAGGCGCCACCACCATTGTTGATTGGCTTGGCCTTGACTAGCAGTGAGTCTGTCTTGGAGCCGGCTGGCATTGACTCAGTCAGACACAGGGGAAGCTTCCAGCAGCTTTTTGCAGAAGCCACTGCCCCGGTGGCCTTCCTGCTACCAAAACCTTGCCACACAAACTCAGACTGGCTTTTTTTTTTTCATTTGTTATTTTTAAAATATTATGACAAATAGAATATCTACCAATAAACAATCAGTACTGAGTATCTAACTGTTACTCAGCTTACTGTGTTAGTGGATTATTTCTAGACTTCCTACCTGTCTGATGGAGAAAAATTGAAGCAGAATTTTTTAACCTCTTACAAAGTACATGATTTGAAGGATGGTGCGATATAGGAAAGGGACAAAATACATTTGTAGCACTCACTGTTACTTATTTTTACTGTTTTGTTAAAGAGTAACTAGGAAGCAAACAAAAATTTAATTCCTTATCACAGGTTGTGCTTTTAACTACATTAGTTCTCCATTGAGTGCTGTAGACCTTCACTAAAGCAAACTAAACCAGGGACATGGGGTTTAATTGCAAGATGGTGAAGGCCTGTACCTGTGATCTGGTGTTCAGAGGGCTATGTCAAAGGCACGGGACTTTAGCCACTGTAGTTGCTCAGACAGAGCAACAAGGGAGAACTCTCTCTTCCAGTGCAAAATTAGGTGGCTTAGCTTAAATCTGCCAAGTCACTTGTGCTAACGTGCCAGACTTTGCCGTGAAATAACTGATGATTGTTCACAAGTTCAGTTTCACCTGCTGTGCACTAACCATCTCTGATGCAAAGCTGTGTATCTTTAAACAGGCACAGACATTTGCAAAGTGAACATACGGCTTCTTTATAAACATGGGGATGGAGTTTTGGTTAGTTATATATTGAATATCCTAGGACCTCACAAACAGAGCACTGTCTTTGAAGAGGGTCTTTTTAAATCTAGAGTTGCTTGGTATTTTATCAATATTTTCTATTTTTCCAGGATAATCTGTAACAACTATGTGCTCTTACATTTATAATATGCTCGCATTCATACTTTCAATTTGTCAATGCATTGACTCTTGTAAAAACATCGTGTGAGATAAGTGTTTAATAATGTCTTTGCACAACAGTAGTCAAGAGCAAATAAGCTGTGTATGACTTCAAAAACACTTAGGTGTCTGTAGAATAGAAATTAATATCATGGCTCACACAAAGCTGAAGAGAAAAAATGTGTGTATTATCTACTGTTGCTTTGTACTGACATAAGAGTTGCTGTATTTCTGACTTTTTTGGCTGTAGGTTCTAAGTTTTGGCTGGGAAAAGATATCTCAGAACTAGCATTCTAAATGACATAAAACCTAATTAAGTATAAAAATCCTTGTGGTTTCTCAAATACTGTTTTCCAACACAAGTAACTTCAATGTCTGGCTTAATAATACATTTTTTCCCCTTCGGGAAAACTATCCAACATGAATTTGGTAACAGCATAATACTTCTAGCCAGACCTTTTTAACAAGAAACTTCATAAGGTATTAGAGTTTTTTCATCATCTCCAAATGACGAAGAAACTCTGAACTCCTGACTTGTATTTTAATATTTGCTTTTCATGCTTTGAAAGATCCAGATGCATAGATCAGCATCGCCGGGGTTCCACTTGCTTCGTCTCCCCTATCTCTGTGGTTCATTCAAAAGTGTAAATTGCTGGTATCTGGTTGAGGTTGGTCCCAGCTGTCCATGGGATAGGCAAAATTTGTTCATCTCTGGATTCCTGTTTAAGAAGAGCCAGTTCCTATTTCGCGTGGGTGATTGAAGCCTGTGCCTGAGCTGATTTTGCAGTGTGGGTCCACACTGAGCTAGGGACACTCTAGGGAATACTGTCCTGCACTTGCTGGTCCAGCTGTGCAGCATGGTTTGATGAGAGCAAGCTCGACAGTTAATTTGTAGCTGTGAATTTGTATTTAAAGAGACTGGTCACAGCTTCCTTGACTTTAGGTATTTTACAAGGATTTTTCCTGTGTTCTGAACTATAGGTCAGAACAGCTAGTTTAGTAAGGATGGGAAAAGGAGCTTTTTTATTGCCTGCAGGCTACTAGCTGTTACCAACAAGCTCTAGCACACCCTTCATGTACAGTTAGTAGTGAGCAGCTAGAAGAGCTGAACTGTAATTCCTCATACAGGTTCTGATCATTAAGGAAGAAAAAAGTTGGGAGGATTCAAAAAACATGTAGACGTGGCACTCTAGTGCCGTGGTCTAGTAGGCATGGTGGTGTTAGGTTGACAGTTGGACTTGATGATCTTGGAGGTCCTTTCCAACCTTAGTGATTCTATGGTTCTATGATGTTTCTCAACCTAGAACTCACACTATGGCCAAGAAAGGATATAGCTTCAGTGCAAGTAGCAATTGACTGGAACCATCAAAATTATTCACAGGTGAATTCAGACTTTTGCATTTAATTCCCAGGCTTATATGTGGAAACCAGTATGTTCAAGACTTCCCCATTTTTGCAGGTGGTGTGTTGCTTTGAACAGCTCTTCTCAGTGTAGAACTGTTTCCAGTCTGATTACATCAGCTAACTTGTGGGCACAAAGGAAAGGTTGCTTGTCTAGGCAGTACTCAGGTGGAACGGAGCTGCTTTCCTCCGTTGCATCTCTTGTTCTTTCACGTTCACTTTCATGCATATAACACTACGTTTTATTCTGCTCTGGGTAACGCTTTGTGTAAATTCTTTCATGAGACAGTTTATATTTAAGCTGTGCAGAACTACCTTTGCTATGCTATTATCAGATTAGTAGCTGTGAGTGGAGGAGGTGAAAGTTGGTATAGGTGTTTGTGTTAGATCCATGGTAAAGCTGAGTGGGAGGGTGGAGTGGGAAGCTGGTGGGCATGTGGAGTTTCTTCAGAGTATCTGTAATGGTGGAAAAAAAGGTGTTGTCATTTTTGAGGAAGGTGAAACCTAGGAGCGTTTACTGTTACTGGCAAGGAGGGGGAAAGATGTCAGGTGCTCCTGGAAATACTACTAGAGGCGTTTATGCTTCTCCAAGCGTTTTAACGTGGTTAGGGTGGATAAAAGGTGGACATTAGTGTTCTGCATTCCCTATACATACAGATTACCCCGGGGAGATCAGTATGCTGTTAATAAGTAGATCATCCCAGTCAGACTGCTCTGGAGAAGCCCTAGTGCAGCTGACCACAGGGGAGACCAGAAGCCTGAGAAAATCTGTAGCTTGTGCTGACATAAATGTCTGGCTCTTAGTTTTTCCTTCTTGGAATGGACAGGAACAGGGAGAGTTGGCTTTCTGCTTGGAAAGTATCTGTGTGTAGTACTGCCGCAGCTCAGCTGAGCTGTTGAAGCATATAGCTGGTGCAATACGTGACTGTTGTAAGAAGGCAATTTTTATTCTTGGAAGCAGATCTTGCAAATACAAGGATCCTGTAAACCCTTTTCAACAACGAACAGTAGCAAAGATCACTGCCCATCTAGCATGCGGAAAATGTGTTTACACATGACAAAAGCAAACAGGTATCTAGACTACAGTTGTGTATCTACCGAAAATGAGGCCATTCTCTGCCTTGTGTTCTTTTTCTCCATCCTTCCTTCCTTTGACAGATCATGAGATACTCATTAAAATGCAATATAAGTGATAAACTTGGAACACTAGATGTTTATGCTGTAAAATCAAGAATTATAGCTTGTATTTATGTATTGCCCTGTATATAAAAGAAACTTAAAGGGACTTTAGAAGAAGAGAGGGTTTGCTTGACCAACCCTCTGAACTGGAAGGCAGTCATATGATAGCATAGTTAGCTTGAGATAGAAGACAAAGTTCATGGATGCTTGGTGTTGGCAAGCTATACCTTGCAGTCAACAGAAAGAGCAGAAGAGCAGCTTTTGAGTACTTTTCTACTTTTGACAAATAAGCCGCTGAAGGAATAAAATCAAGTCTAAGGAGGAACAACCATCTAGCAGAGGAGGATCATTTAAGCCCAGACCAAGCAGTGCACAAACTGTATGTTATGCTCTAAGTGGCTTTGCTAGGCTGTGCCAACCATGCCTCCTGCAGCTGCAGCCCCCGGTGGACTGTCATTCCCACCTCTGCTTTGCTTCCTCTGTAGTGCCAATCAAAAAGATGTTTCTGGTTTCAAGTAATACTTTTGGACAAGAACTATTTTTAACTGATACCATATGAGTGATCCAACCAAGAGTCAAGTGAATAGTGGTGCTGGCATGGTGAGGGGGGGCTGAGGAAGGATACCCCTTAAGAAAACACTGTTGAAACAGAAGTATGTGCAAATGCACTCCATTAATAATACCTTCTCTTTAAAAAAAACCCTGTGAGCATGGCAAGTATAACTTGTCCAAGTACGACAGAAACTGATAAGAAGACTTGTTTGATTGAGTAGGATTGTCCACACATTCAGAATTTTCAACCCTAAGTTCTGTATGATGCTAAAAGTTGAGCTTTCCCTGTGGCTGAACTGCATCTCTGGTGTTATATCATAGATTCAAGATGCCTTTTATGTTTTAGGAAGATCTGAATTTGACAAGCATTATGAAAACCTCTATACTTATTTTGTATTCAGGCTTATGAGTTTGTAAAAAAAAAAAAAAAAAAAAAAAGCCCACAGTTTAGACCTCTTCTAGTGGCATAACATTAATTACTGAAAATTGCCATAATTTTAACCATGCCTCTTTTTGGTTTAAGGTAGATTTGTTGCTGTTTCATCTCAACCACTAATTTCAGTGTTATTCAAGTGGAAAGTCTGATTCCTGAACTGTAGTAAAGCAAAAAGTCCCCTTGTTACCTAGCTGTACTGACAGAATTTAGGAGACACTTTTAAACTGCTGATATCTGTATGCATGCTCTGTGTGTTCTTACTTGGAGCAGAAATCGGAACCCTGGATGTCAGGGGTCTAGTCCGCAAAAATCCTATAAGGATAAGAAGATAAAGGAAAGGATTTTGAAAGTGCGTATTGATTCAAAATTACAAAGTCATCTTAAAAACTACTTTGCTTCAGTGTTATTGTCATTGGCAGTAGAGCTCAGTTTGTCAAATTACTGCTGTTGCAGGGACTGCCAAATAAGCGTTGTCTTCCTGGCATGATTCTTCTTTCCCCATCCACTCCATTTTGCAATGCTTCGCTCACATTTCAAGTTTTTATCTTTAAAAGAAGCTATTTGGGGAAAAAAGAAGTCAGATAAATCGGAAGACTTTTTTTTTTTTATATATAAAACAGCATTCTAACTTCTATCCACTGATCTTGTCCCTACTCTATTCTAGTGCTGCAGCCTTTTTTTTCTTTTTTTTCTTTTTCTGAGCTCTCCAATTAGCATATTCTGGGTGAAGTTATGCACTATATCTCCCATAGCATGAAGTGTTCCTGGGTTGATGGATGGCTGGCTTTAATGATCTTGATTCTTGCCTGTGGGAAAAGCCAGAAATGATGCAGGTATAACTTAGATAACTCTGGGATGAGCTACCTAAACTGAAAACCTTATCCTCTGCAGCCTTTGGCAAGAATCTTTCCACCACATTAATCATTTTCTTGCCTTAAAGGCCTGTGTTAGAGGGTGGTTCTAAGTTTTTTAGAAGAAAGTCCCATCCTGGAGCTGATGTGGTAATGTCCTTTAAAACTGCTCCTTTTTCTTTGGTTCATGGGCTAAAAGTGTTGCAAAAATCTATAATGATAAAATATTAAAATAGGCAACAAAGAAAAAAATTCTTGGGAGCCCAGAGATGTGATGTGGTGCTACTCAGTTGTAAATTTAGATCATATGGCAACGTTTATTAATTGGGTCATATATCTGATGCCAAGTTGTGGATCGTGGGTATTTGATAAAGTGATAACAGAACTTGAAAATCTGGGGTTTATGTTCAAGAGCAATATACATCTTACAAATGTTTCACAATCAGAAACAAATTGTGATTTAGTATTTTTAAGCACACTTTGATGAGGAAGGTATTTTGCTTTTTATTATTTTCAGTATGGATTCACTTTATTTTAAAGTCTTCACAGACCAGGTTTTGTAATTCAGTACTTTTACTGCAAGCCAGAGCTGAAATCTATGCAACCACTTGTGTAGTCAAAAAAGAGCACACTGAGTTTTAATGTTATAATAAATGTTACACTGTAGGACTCTTCAGTCAGTCTGGATTGTGGATTCATGAAAATAAAAGGAAGGATTCATTAGGCTGTCAGAACTGTAAAATGAAATTCAGTTATGATCTGTGTATCTCTTTAGATCTCATAAATGGAGCCCAAGAACAGTGTGAATTGCCTCCTATGGATGGTTTTCCTCACTGTGAAGGGAAAATAAAGGTAACTGAATTGTTTTTAATCTTATTATGTGCATTCTGTTAACACCTGAATGTATGTTGCAAGAGGTCACTAACAGACAATGGATTAAACTAAGAACGAGTCAAAAAAGAAAAGGGGATATGTAGGAGTGTGTGTCACTACAGCATTGCTTACCTAAGCCTTTACCACTACTGGCATCCTACTAAGACAGGCATAAAATGACATATTATGTTGAAATACTGTATTATTTAATAAAATACCTTGTTGTTTGAATGCTGTCTTGTTATTCAGAAACTTTCTTCTCCTTTTTGAGACGCCCTGTTTTCTTCCCCATTATGAGTCATTTGGCATTCTGCTACCCCAAGCCTGGAATTCTGTCTGTACCTCACTCCACTCCTTTCCCTGTTTCAGCAAGACATTCGTTTACAGTTCTTTCCCCTCTTTGCCAGCAGCTCTGTGTGGTTCCTCCCTTCCCCTTTTCTGTTAAAAGCATTCTGCCTCTTTTGCTCGCAAACTGCGTGCTGCACTAAGTGTGCGACCAGAACACAACTGATTCTGCAGAAATCCTGTATTTTACTAAGTAATGCAGCTGGAAAAGCCAAATATTAAAAGCTATCAGGCTTTGATTGGAAAGGAAACAACAACCGAAATAACCCAACCAAAGAAAAAAAAGTCAACCAAAAAACTAACCAAACTTGCAGAGATGAAGGGGTTTGGGTTCTGGGTTTTTTTTCCGCCCAAATACGTTTCAAATGTAAGGATACTGTTCTAGTAGTGAGGGACAAAAGTAAAATTGGCTGGACACTTAAATATTGTTAACAAACATTACAGTGTGTTTCTGAGAATGAAAACAAATAACTACCAAAATATATGTGAAATTATGTTGCCTTTTTTTCTCTAAATAAAGTTCTTAGGCAATAATACTTAAATACGTTTTAAATCTCTGGTCTGTATTTTGATCTGTTTTGACAAACTGATGCATAGTGACTATGTAATGCATTATTTGAATATTAAAATACGAATTTAAATTAATTACTTGCTTCTGTAGAAATGGCAGATTCTTGGCAAAATTGGGTGGATTTAAATCTTGGTAACTGAAATGATCTGTTAAATTCCAGAGCAAGTGTAACATGGGGTGGGGGGGGTGCAATGCAGTCAACTCCAGCCACACCCATATTTCTGGATCCTGATTCTGTTTTCCTTTTGATATTTGTCTCTGCTTGCCTGACTACCAGTTTGTATAAACTGTGCTCACGTCTGGTATGTAGTTACTTCCCCACTGCAGCTGAATGCAGAGACGCATTGTGCTGCAAAATATTAATGAAATTCCTTTTTGTTATTTGTGATTTTATCTGGTTGGATATTGTTGCTTGCAGCATCCCCCTGTTATTCCTGAGTTCAGTGTGTAATAATATAGACATTACACAGTACTTAAACCTAACAGACTATGTTTTTGTTCTGTTGCAGTGGATGAAAGATATGTGGCGATCGGATCCCTGCTACGCAAGTTACGGTGTAGATGGGTCCACATGCTCCTTTTTTATTTACCTCAGTGAGGTCAGTAATCTTTTAATCAGCAGAAGGGAAACATCATAGTGCCTCAATATTTTTGGTAACGGTTGGCAAACTTTTCTTAAAAGAAATCATAATTTCAGAAAAATTCTATGAAGAGGAAAAAGCTGCTAAACCAGAATTACTGTGAAATGTGTTGCTGTTATTGGTAAGTCCTCAGGTGTTTCCAGCCTGGAGAATTCTAATGTTTGTAACTGAAGTGATGTAAACAGCAACTGTCCAGGGAGTCCACACTAGGTATCCTGTTTAATTGAAGTATGAATTCAGTCATAAATTCTTGCCTCTGAACATGTTTTCTGTTGCTTTTTATGTAGCTCCTGAGATAGTAATAGGGAGGCATTTGGGATGTCAGATTTGGAAAGTGGAACTAGATGGTACATCCTCCTAAGAAGCATGGCCGTTTCCTTCTTCGATACTGTTCATGAATTGCAGAGTCAGTTAAGAGAAAACACAGCCCCTGATAGTCATGTGTTTGAGTGAAGCTGCAGATATATTGGCACTTGACCTCTTCTTTCTTATTAGTAAAATCTCGATAACTTACAGCAGCTGATCTTGGAAGTAGTTTTGATATCTTGTGGCTTACTGCTTGTGAAGAACTGCGAGAGCCAATATCGTTGCAGAATTATAAACTGGTATTAATTGTGTAGTCTCTGCAGGATTTGGGGGGAGAGGATGGGGTTTTAAATTATGTATCTGAGATTAAAACAGTAAGTATTAAATAAGTAACTCAGTTCTAATGAAAGCAGTTCCTGTTAATTTACTCAGTTAATAGTCACTGAACATTTTGGGGCGTCACTTTAAGCAGCGGTAATAGTTAAATGCATATCCACAACACGTATCTGAAGAAATAAAAAAGGCTGGGTTGAATCACAAATTTGACTCATTCCATTGCTATTACCAAGTGTTGATTTATTTATGGGCTATAAATCTGGGAAAGGAAAAGAGGATGAATATATTATTTATCCTGTTATTTATCATACAAGCTAGAGATATGGTTTCATAATCATCTGAAGTTGATCTAAGTTTTTTACTAAAAGGTTATGTTTTAGCATCAGCGGAGTTACGTTTGCATAGTAGTATTCTGTCAACCAGCTGGTGCTTCATGTTTTTAATGCAGACGTATCTTAAAAATGAAGATACATGTCAACTGAATGTGAGAATCCAGTATTCTTGAATGACACTTATTATTTTGTATTTCTGTTAAATTACTGTATTTTCTGTGACGATCTTCTCTGATCATCAGTTTTGAAAACTCAGTTGATGCTGTTAGTTTTTTCATAATTGACCTTTTAGCTCATTCTCCTGGCAAAATGCAAGCAGATTTACGGAGGCCAAATGGTTGGGTTTTTTGAAGGATCTAGGGGTTTGAAATTTTCCTTTAAGCAGCAATATTGAATTTGGGTAACTTCTCATTTCACGATGGAACAACAGTACAACTAATTTATGTGTGTATTTGGTAACTTCAGACAAAGGTCTCGTACTTTTTTTTTTTAAAAGTGTTGTCCCATGACAGAACATAAAACTAATATTGGGTGAGCATGTTATTAACGTTGAATTTGAATTTGGCATTCTTAATCCTATGATTAATTCCATGATTAATGCCCAGCAGCAGAGTTTGAAAGCTTAAATGTTTGCGAATGCAAGCATGAAATGAAATTCTAATAACACTACAATGATGTGGATTTATGAGGTGTGTTGGCTGCTAAGGATAACTTGGAAATGCTGTTGCAAGAGTAATTTGTCAAAGTGGACAGTGATGAAGAGTTGACAGTTTATAGTATGGTTGCACAGCTGAATAATAAATGTGTCTACAGAGCTCTCAAGTCAAAACTGCTGATTTAAAATATTAAAGTGCAGTAGGGTACTGGAAGGATATTACTGTTAAAGTATTTGCTTTTTTATTTTAAGGTTACAGTATAGGAACAAGGTGATTGTGTACACATCCTCTTCTTGAAAGGGCAATATAGGCATAAGATTATGTACAACCTCATGTTGAATGTGCATCACATTGTGCACGTCTGCTTTTGCTCTTAAAATCACCTCGATAGTCTAGTGTGGCAAGCACCTGTGCTCTTTCATACTCTTTTGGGATCTACATTTTTCTTCTGAAGCAGTTCAGTTAGGGTGTTATGTTACACTCATCTAGCACTCTTCGTAATGCAATTTTAAACTTGTAAACAGAGGAGCCTGAAATAGTACATTTTGGTGTGTAATACGGCTTTAGAAGCAGAGAGGCACGAAGTGACTTGCCCACAGTTTATGCAGAGCTTTAGAAACAAAGCTTGGAATAAAACCTAGCCTTTGAGTATCTATCATGTTTCTACCATGTGTGCCTGCAAAATAGAAAAAGTGTGGTCAAAATTCAGGCTCTCCAAAGTAATCTCTTCTGCAGCACCTGCACAAGTGCAAGGATTAGAGTCCTGCCTGCTCTGATTTGCTTTGGATGGGATACCTGCAAGAACATAAGAGCTGAACAGCTCTTCTCCGCTTTCCTTCTTGTGTCTTGGCTGCTTGAGCAGCATGGGAGGTGAGTGTGGCAGCAGAAGGAAAGCAAGAAGCAATCCTACACGTTCAGGCTTATGCTTTTTAGTTAAAGCTGTCCCCTGTACAGACTTGCAGGTGAAGCTGCAAGGATTTATGCACTTCTATCTCGCTGTTTGGCTGCAGGCACCAGATAACTCCTGGTAGATGATATGCAACTGTGCAGTCCTCATAACACTAATTGTGCTGGAGCCTTTGAAAGGCTGGAGGAGACACAGGTGGCCTGAACAGCAAAACCAGACTTACATTCCCTTGCATGACAGAGCAATACAGGGGTTAGAAGTAGCAAAAATTGAAAAGCAAGTTAAGCTAACTCTAAGGTTTTTGGATAGTTGAGGCTTGTTTGCTTTTAACCATGATACAAACTTGCCCACTGAGAAGAGTTGCTTCCTTTTAAACTTAGCATTTAGTTAAGAAAAAGCCAGTTTCACGCTGAAATGTCACTGGCACAGTTATAATTTTCACGGATGGCATTGCCTCTGGGGAGAAATGTGAAAAAGTGATTTTCTAGACAGTACAAAAATATATTTCACTGTGAAATGTCAGTTTGCAGTTGAAGAATGAAGCTTTTAAAAATATCTGATAGAAAATGAATTTTGCACACAGTTTCCCAGCTTAACAAAAAAAAAAAAAAANGTCTTATCACTCCTTTTCTTCATCTAGATAGGTACTTTCTCTGAGAGGACTGCCTGCCACGCAAGAGTGGGACTGCTGCTGTGCCTGCTAGCCAGCCAGTAGCTGTGATGCAAGTTACCACTGCTCAGGCATCATTACATTGAGGCTTACCTGCTGGAGCTGGGCAGATCTCATTAAAATCCCAGACTCTGGATCTCCTGCTTGCTTTTCAGGTGCTAGTGTAATATTTGGTACCCATCTTAGAAGTGGATACGGTGCTTCAGAAGACTAAAACTGTTCCAAAGACCAGTCTTTGAGACTCCTGTAGCTTTTGTGTGTGCGCCAGTATACCACTAGAGAGAATTCTGGTTTTCACTTCTTCTGACTTAATGGAAACAGAATGCATGGTTTGGTTGCAGGAGTATTTTTCTTTACACTGTTACTTTTTCTTTGAGGGATAAAGCAGAAAAATACAAACTGAAGGTGATTTTGAATGTGGGTTTGTTTCCAGAATGCAAGCTGTAGTCTGGGGCACGTTTTAGTGATAACACCTGGGGATTGTAATTATACAGGTTCCTCAAATCCTTGTAGTTCTGCTAGTCTACTGCAGTTTGCTCATGTCTGTGGAAGTCCCCTTTCCACAACTTCTGCTGTGTGTGTAACCTAATTTCTGACATTGAGGTGAGTTGTTAATTTGCATTTCTTCAGTGTAATGTAACATCAAATCAGCTTCTTTGAATTCTGCACAATTACTTGGAAGACTGACAAAAACGGTATTGTTGTCTGAAATGTAAAGCAGGAAAAGCTCGAACTTCTTTAGTCATTTTACACGTGTCCCTAAGAAATTGAAATTCTAGTGATAGTACTTTGTCCCCAAATCATCCATTAGCGTATTGGTCTGGATTTGGGTGATTGGGACTCATTTTTTTTTTCTGCTTCTGTTACTGTAAACTGTGATCAGTATTTTTCTGTCTGGTTGGAAGAGGTGGAGATGCCAGCGTAAGAGAGAAATCAAATTTAGCACACATTACTGAAGTTAGGTAGGAGACTGTTTGTTGATTGATGGTTATGTATAAAATTTTGTGATGTAGTGTCACTGGGACTCTGGATACCTAACACCTAATATTTGTGTTTGCCTTTGGATACAACCAAATCCACAAACCTGTACACTCCTCCTTGTCACTAAATAGGTAACAGTCATCTTGCACACCACACATTTTGTAGCACCTTCAAAATGACTCCCTGTCCCTGAGGAAATGCTAAGTAAAAGACAGGTGTTACAGCTTCTAGAGGAGTTGAGAAAGTTGCCTTCCCAATGGGAGCAGTTCTTTCACATCAAATTCTCAAATGGATTTTCTAAGCGAACATTATGAGTTCTCTTCTCTGCCTGCCTTCATACTTTCTGATAAATGTAAAGATGCACTTTCTTTCACCAGATATTGCAGCACTGGTTGTTGGGTTTTTTGCTTTCCACTCTGGGACTGACTATAAGACACTTAATAGCGGGACAGAATTACACTAAGCAATAACGCTGTTCACCTGATGTGCAAGGAAAGCTGCTTTAGTTTCCCTGTAGATGGGCTGTATCTGCCCTTCAGAAGAGTCCAAAATGAGGATTATCCTAAGTGTTTAGAGAGAGTACACTTCAGCTTATGGTCTGTTACTCCCATTATGACTCTAAAAGCATAAAGGACTTTCTGAAATTTTGGATGTGGAGAGCTGCTGGCTCTTGCTTTCAGTTTGGAAGAGGCTCAGACTACCCTGGTGCTACAGATGTTTGCCAGGTTCCTATAACTGTGCTTGAAGTCCTTGCTCTGTAATATAGCCAAGCGCTGTAATCTTGACTTCCCTTCAGTTTCAGCATGTTTCTGAGGAAGAGTTATTGGAACAGATACCTGCAAAACCTCTATAAAACTTAGTCTTCTAATTTCTTAAGTTTGGGGGGTTTAGGTGTTAAGTCACCGGTAAGCTCCATAAAGTCACTGTGAGAGTGGCTTGTCTATACGGGGTTAGAGAAACTCTCAAGTTCAATTTAAGCAGAATCTCTGGGCATTCACACCCCAAAGCTATTCAGAACACCGTCTTTTCATTAACATCTGCAGTTGTGTAGCACGTAAATTTTGGAGTTCTGAAGTGCAATGCAGCCTAACCTTATGGAGCTAGCTACATATGCGCTAGACAGTGCTGTGGCTGCAGTTCAAAACCAGGTAGGGAACACTTGACTGCTCAGGTGGACCTAGTTTCTTAAGCATCATCAAAGACTACCTAATGCACTTGACTGGCATTGAACTCAACACTCGGTACAGTAGGCACAGCTGGTCTCACTCAAAAATATGACAGTAGGGAGATAAATACAGTGTGTTCTAAATAATAGCTTAGTGTTCATATTGCTCATTCAGAAAATGGTCAGTCTTCAAATATGCAGTTGCTGCTTCCCAACAATCATCTTTTAACTGCTAATCTGTAGTCTGATATAACATCCTTCTCATTAAATCATGTGTAATCGTTGCTGTGGAGAGAATAAGTTGTAGGAAGAACTGATGCTAACCCAGTGAGAGGAAGGTGGCCTGGAAAGGGGGAAGAGGAGTCCTGGTTCCTTCTTTGGAGACAAGTTCCATGTTTTGTCTTAAATGATCAAATACAACACATAAAGAAGTTGAAGAGCAGGATCCAAACAGACACCACTGCTCAGACTTACGGCTTGTTGCATGTGGATATTCCGTACCTAAACAAATACAAAGCTGAAGTATTTGTACATTTCTGATGGAGATTTCATCTAGGCCCACTTTAGTGGTATCATAATCCTTTCTGTCAGAAGTGCCAATGACAGAGAAAAGGGGAATGGAACAAAGCCAGATTTGTAACTGCGTAATACAGCCTTAGCACATGCCATATTGTCTTCCTATTTATAATCATATTTATACACATCTATGCATACGTCTTTTCTCCATTGTACATGTTATAGAATAACAAATATTCCTGGCCCAGGACAAGTTACACTTTAATGCTGTTGCATTTTCTGCTAACTTTTTTGTTACGAGTTAGGTGGTACAATACAAAATCAATCAAAGCAGGTTCCCCCTCACCCCCCATCATCCTGTTCTGTATTAGGAGCTTCCAGAAAACGTGTTGCAAAACCAAGTCCCTAATTCTTCCCCTCACATTCCCTGCCCTATCTCTGTCTCATCCCTAGTAGTTTCAGTGAAAGCTGATACGCTCTCTCTAGGCAATTTGGGAACAAGGTGAGAAAGGTAAGTGCCGGGCCCCAGGTGTTTTCACAGAGCTTGCATTGCTCTTGGTGCTTGTTTGTCACACAAAACAAAGGAGATTGAAGGCCTCCACTCAAGCCAGTCTGTGCAGTGTTAACCATGCCTTGCCTTTCTTTCTCCCACATCTATAGTTGGAAGTTAGTATTCACTGAAATAAAATCTTGCATCAATAAGTCTGAGAAAAATGGTTTTAAGTTTCACTGTTTGCTGGGAAAAGAATCATTTCATGAGCATCCTCCTGCATTTTTCAATAACTGTAGCAGCCACCTTTGTTTGCAGAGAAGTTCCAATGGCCATGGTTAATAGTCTGAATCTGAGAAGACCAGCTGCAGGAGTTGTTCAGAAATGATGAGTACAACTAGAGTTACTACTGTTGTTGGCCATCTTTGAGTCATGCAAGGCAACCAGGTTTAGTTATAGGCATTGTTTGGTATTCTGTATGAGAAACCCTGAAGTGATTAGCTGAAGTGGCAATACTTGGTTCTTTAAAAAACAAACAGACAAAAACCCGCATCCACCCACTTTCTGGGTCATCTGAACTTCTCATGAATCTGTGGGTCCTGCTAAGATCTGCAATTAGAAGTCATTCCCAGGCTTAGAGTTGAGAGGTTGCGTGTTCTGGACAGGAAATGCTGATGTGCTCAGTTTGAACTGAACATTGATACACTGGGCAAGAGAGGAAGGGCAAGTAATGAAAGGGCAAAGGAAAGAGCAGAAGTTGTTGTCTTGGAAAAGGACAACAATATGGGTATTGAGATGATTTCCAACAGCAGTAGTATGTATTCTGCACTACTGTATATCATTACATGGGGCTAAATAGAGAAGAATACAAAGTACATTTTGCTACTCATCTGGGTTAGTGTCAACTGATTCTTTTAATTCTGACACAAAATACGAGTACTGTTTCTTTACATGATTTTGAAGCAGTCTTTACTGAAGCTCTGTGCTGCTGTAGACCTAAATTTTACATAGTGCAATGCAAAACCACAGTTAGCGGGAAGCTTTTTACTTGAAATACATATAAAAATGCAATTACTGTGGTTTTTGAGGGAAGTGGCAATAAAGTTAGCAGCCTGCTAGATATTTTGTGTAAGTAACATCAAATCAGCAGGCTTTGTAATTCTGCAGTAGACGCCTGTCAATGCTATCATGTCCTTTCCCAGTAGTTCTGTAAAGGCTGTCTCTGAAGTCTTCTGTATCTTGTGTAGTTGTCTAGGTTGAAACCTCCTCTCCCTTTAACCAAAGTGTATGGAGACTGTTGATCATCTGGAGCTCTAAGTGAACAAGAAAGCAAGAACCTGAAATGGAGAGAAATACCTCTGTTCCCTTGGAAAACCTTGTTTTTGTTGGGAGTGTGATATTTCTTGAGTACTAGACACCTCTAAGTACTGGTGTTACGACTTGTGTAGGCTTCCTTGCTCTAGTTTTTCAATTCTCGTTCTTTGCACTCTATCTACCCGATAATATCTAGAACTGACTTCTGGTGCAGGAGTTTGAGGGCTGTGTTTGAGTGTTCTGCCTGCTGCCATCACTCTAATCGTCTTCTGATGTTCATCTCTGTTCTCTTAGAACTGTGACTTATTAATTCCAGTTGATTCTTTAATTGTCTGAAAAATTAACTCATGTTCTGACAACGGAATTTGTATTAGCATTTTGGCTGGTTTTACTGTCATAACATTTCCATCTTGGGGGCATCTATACCTGTGATTTTTTTTGACCAAGAATACCTGAAAATTCACTATTAAAGTAATCCTAGTTTGGCTGATTTGTCAGACAGTATTTTGCCTCCATCTTCACTTTCTCTTGAGTCAATATCTTAAATTAATAAGGCTTTTTTCTTCTTTCCCCTTCCCATGGTATGTCACATTCATTTCCTTCATCTTTGCTTTCTTAGTGCTCTTGTTAGCTTTTATCCCCCCATCTAATGGCTCTCGGTTTGTGAGCCATTGGCTCATAAAAATGAGCAGAATTCTTTCCTTTTTCTATAAGAGAATGCCTGTGCATTCTTCCTAATGCATTTATCAGTCCTGAAAATAAAACAACTGGCATACTTTGAAGAATGTGCATTTAAAAATCCTCCAGAGTGTCAAATAGGTCTTTCCAATGAAAGAGGAATTGACTGAGAATGTCAATAAGGCAGAATGAGTGCTAGTCCTACTGTGTACACTGATATTACTTTGTGTCTACTTCTTAAGTGTTTATTTGTGATTAGAATTACTGTAATTTAATTTAGACTGGAGGGAATATTTCTAAAAGCACAAAAAAAATAGTATTTTTTTTTCCAGTCAGCGAGGCAGGCTGCTAACTGTCCTTGGCAGCTCTGAAAAATCTTCAATTCCTTTAGGATGCTTGATGGTGCAATGTGAAATACACGAAGGCAGAAGAGAGGCACGTATAGTAGTCCTTGAAATGTAATAACTTAATATAGATGAGTTTTAATGCTAGGAAAATTCAGAATTATTTGTACTATTAAAAAAAAAAAGAGAGAGATTGGGACTGTGCATGATTTTTAATATGGAGCTTGCAACTCTCTTCTGTCAGTGATTCCACAGCTTCCACTTGTAAAAGTTAGGGTTGTTAATTCCTTCAATTTCTAGTATGTTTCCAGAGTTGGAGACCACTGAAGAATTTGTTGATGTTTTCAAATGAAGTTGATCAAGTCACGACTTTCAAATGTTGTATTAAATAAGTTCAGTAGATTAAGTCAGGGCATTCAAATTAATGCTTCTATATAATTTGTCTGAGGAACCCAAGCTTGATACGTGCCTTCTCTTTAATGAATTTATGATGTCTATTAATTTATTTTCGTGGGATTGGCCTTTTAGGCAATCATTTGGTATGACCTTAACCTTTTAATCTCTAATGCTTCAGGCTTACTGCAGCATGATTAAGGTAAAATTGTGTTTTGACAGGTCTGTGACTGGAGGAACTGTAAGAGCAACTCTGACTTCTGATTCTTTAGGAGTTGTGAACTTAATCGGTAGTGATGGTATATCTTAGCTGGCTTGTAAATTTTTGCATTTCTCCCTTTGCACAGTACAGTTATGTTTCTGTTTTCGTGGGTTTGCCTCCAACAGTGAGATTCCTTCTTCCTCAAAGTGAATGATCTAATTTCTTGAAGCACATGAATAATAAATATTCTACAGGGCAAGTGACATCCCTAGGGAGAGCACAGGAGCTTTCAGTGACTTGCATCCATTTGCAGTTTCTTCCCTAACTACTAGCTGTTGTACTTTTTTTTCTAGTAGACAATAGGAGAAGCATTGCATTCACACTGATTTTATTTCTTTAAGAGTTACAGCTGTTAGTACTTGTGGATATTGTTACTTACACCCTTCAAATAAGATGGGTACTTTCAACTTTTTGTCTAGATTGCTGCAAGGTTGAATGTTGATCCATGGGTTTTATCAGTCTTTGCCTTTTTATAATGATGATCTAGGGAGATGGGCAATGTTCCAAAATTTGTTTGTTGGGGGTTTTTTTAAGATTTAGAAGCATTAAAAACTTAGTGCTTTTGAAAACATTTAAGAACTGCTCAGAGAAGCAGAGTTTAGAGCATTAAATAGCTGACCTCTACCTAGAAAGCGTTTTATCTCCTGTATTCATTATCATGAATGAATATCTAAATGTGACTTTTGGTTGCAAATTTGCAAGGTTAAAATAGTACTGAATTGCAAAACATCGTCTTAACTTTTCTTGCAAAAAGCAGTTTTACCTTGCAGTGACTTACTAATCAGCGAATGCCTTATTTAAGCCATAGAAAGGTATAATATAAAGGCAGTGAGAGACCTTGGTAGACCAGCTGAAAGTAGAATAGAGTGATTTATTTTCATGTGATTGTTTTACAGGTTGAAAATTGGTGTCCTCGTTTACCTTGGAGAGCAAAAAATCCTAATGAAGAAACTGATCAAAAAACAGTGGTAAGGACGACATTAAAACATAAGTAGTAAATCAGTAATTGGGATTCATGCAAAAGATCCTGGAATCCTGTGCTACATAAATGCTACTAAGACTAGAATTTACCATTTTTATTCCTCAGTTCCTTAAAACTGAAGGGAAACATCCTTGACTGTAAATATGTAGCTCATCATGTATTTTCTCCCGTCATTGTATTGTGCTGTAGTCTTGGTGGTAGAATTATTAAAAATATTTCTGTGTTTGAATTTTTGAAATACTATACATACACACTGAGAAAAATTACAAATCCATAGACCATTCACTAGTGCTAAGTGACCATATGTAAAACTGTCCATTGTTATTGTCCCATAAAACTCAGCCTTATATGTAAAAATGCTGTAATGGAAGAGGCTTATATATATATATTTCAGTTTTGTAGCAACATTTTGATTAGTCCTATTTTTTTTTAATTTAGAAACTCTACAGCATGCAGAGTTGTTTCTAAACTATTATAGCATAATTATGTAGCACTTAAGTATTTTAAGATACTTGCTGGGCTGTCTATGAACAATTGCTTACATAATTTAGATGTAGACTGTCTCATTTTGTTAAACTAATTGTTTTTAGATCAGTCTAGTTTTAAAATGAATATTTCCTTTGAAATTTATATTCTAATAAAGTTTCTTCCTTCATGGAGATTTACTTGTGTTTGCAAGATTCGTGGCATACGTGAATCTTCAGCTTACTGTTCTGATTTTATATTATGTTTTAGAGATATTTTAACCTCGTTTTGAAGCACATTAACAAAAACAAATAATATGTTGCAGAAATAAATACATGGTGAAACATTGCAAACATATTCTAGGGCTACCAAATACTACTAATAAAAATAACAGTAATTTATGTGGCTTAGAACTGTCTGTTCAAAGATCTTAAATATTTGACCTAAAATCTCAATTTGACTGTACTGTTAGCAGAGTTTGTTTTTCATGGGGTTTTTTGTTTGTTTGCTTTTTAATGAGGAATGTAAAGCACAGAGTTCACATGTGAGAATTTGTTTCACTTCTGGAAAGTACGCTATTTGAAGAATAACTAATGTTTGGGGTTTTTTTTAAATGCTTTAATTGAAGGCTGAAATTCGTATCAACTTTGATAATCTCTACAAAATGATGTCAAGACACGAGGAATTCAGGTGGATGATGTTACGCATCAGACGAATGGCTGATACCTGGATTGAAGCAATTAAATCACTTGCAGAAAAACAAAATTTGGAGAAGAGAAAACGAAAAAAGGTAAATGAAAAAAAAATTCATTCCTGCCACTTGCAGTCATAGAGACTCTTTTAAGCTTCTTGTTCCAGCAGTACCTTCAGAGTGGAAATACCAAACATGTCTAAAAGGCTCGTCTTGCACCTCTTTTCAAGAAGTATTTTGCTATTTGAAACCACTGTTACAATGGATATTTGCTTTACAAATAGTTTTACATCATTTCCGTGAGTCAGTATTTGAGTATGTTTTCTAACCTATTTAATTTTGGATGAAATAGAGACTATGTAGAGGGAGAAACTGTGAATTTACAGCGAGCTGACGAGAGTGGAGTGTTTTATGTAGTTGCAGAAACAACAGTTGTACCTATTCTTTGTCCAAAATTGAGACTTTAAATGGCACATTTTGGTTTTAGATTTGAGTAGACTTAAAGTTGACAACAACTTTGGATCAGATCAGTTTAGATCTCCTGTATTAGTTCAATTTAAAAACCATGAGATGCTTGCTATTTTAGTTCATTTAGTTTACTTTTTTTTTTGATTAAATCAACTAGTTAGGATAAAACCAAAAGTTGTAAACACAACAGTGGGTTTCCCCTTCCCGCCTTGTTCATACTGGAACCAGTCCTGGGTGACAGCAGGTCCTGCACAGTCATGGTTCTGCCCTCTCTTAAGCCTGGCTGTCTGCAGCTCAGCTCCTTGCTTGAGATTCTCAGTCCTCACATGAGATCTAGGCTCCATATTGTGGCTCTAATGTTTGTCATGTACTACAGTCCTTGAGTAGGCTCACCCTCTGTCAAGGAGCCCTCCAGCCTGTTTTATTAAAGAAATAACAGAGAATATATAAACTCAAGAATAAACAGAAGCAGTATTGTCCTGCACAGGCAGCTTTGATGGCATACTCTAGCGCTTATTTTTTGCTTTTAGAAGTCCTTCAAGGTTGCTCTGTAAAAGATATGGTGATTTCATTTTAATATGTCAACTTCAGTTCTGGGAGCTGCAAGCGATTTGAACAAAATGTTTTTTGAATGTTGCCTCTTTTTATAAAGAGTGAAGGAAAAGGTTTTGGTGTTTGGGAGTTCTTATGCTTGGCACTGTATGTACCCACACTCAAATAACAGTCCAGGTATGTAGCAAAGTGTTTGGAACTCAACTTCTGTACTTTATTACAAAGGCAAGCACAGATTTCAAGGAACTGCAGGGAAAAAAATCTCCAGTGACAGCGAAGAGAGGTTTGGAAACCATCCTGTTACTCTTATGCAGTCTTTCAGAGTTTTTAGTGGATTGTTCACAACAGCATATCCTCCCTTAACTGTACTGTATTGCATAAGCAAGTGTATCCTACTGGAGAATGTAAGTGGTTATTCAATCAAAATAAGTTAATGTGAGCTACAGCTTTCTGTGCAGAACTACAGATTATTTTGTGACTAACACTAGTTTTGCAGGTCTGTTTAATTACTGATATGGTGGCAGATCATAAGGCAAAACAATGCGGAAAAATTCTTATAATTACTGTTTTAGAGATCCATTACAAAATTAAATTATTATGTTGGGGGTATTGGATTTTTTTTGATGATTTTTTTTTTTGGCCATAGTTGGAAGTTAATAGAAAGAAAAAATGCTGCAAGGTATAATAGTTGCATGCTTAATGTCTAATAACTCTAACATATGGCTTTCCTTTTCAGATTCTTGTTCATCTGGGACTTTTGACAAAAGAATCTGGATTCAAGATTGCAGAAAATGCGTTTAGTGGTGGCCCACTTGGTGAATTAGTCCAGTGGAGTGATTTAATTACGTCTCTCTACTTACTGGGCCATGACATCAGGATTTCAGCTTCACTGGCAGAGCTCAAGGAGTAAGGAGATTACTTTCACTTCTGAAACTGAAATGCCAAAAAAATGAATTGTAAACTCTTGACGCTTCTATTAGCACTGTATAATTTCTTGAAGCTTAAAATGAAAGTGATAATTCACTAAACAGATGATAAGATTCTTTTCAATGAGCTAAGTATATGTGCTATGAAAAGGATAATGTGTTTTCATTGTAACTTCAGGCTCCTGAGACTTCATAAATGAATGTTGTAAAATTCAAACTAAGCAGCTTATTCTTTAACATTCCAGGTGCTTTAACCAGCTGCAATAGGAAGTGTTACAGATTAACCTAGTTCTGTGTCATCCTCTTGAGTTTCTGCTATTGTTCACTCAGTATCTGATTTTAAAATAAAGGTTTAAATCCTTTAAACATATTACTTTTGATGTAGTTAAATGTTTATGTTAGGTCAACTTGCTACATCACTCATCTTCGTCTTGCTTTACATGTTAGTTCAGCATTAGGCATAAACTGTCTTAAGCTTGAGCACATATGCTTCTTCTGTAGGTTTGGGTTTTTTTATAACAAAGATGACAATGTCATTTTATACAGTGCTCTTACACTGTAAAGCTGTCAATAGAAGTCAGAAAATATTTCAAATAATTTCAAAGTGCACTGTTTTTAAACATTCCAACCATGTTATTCTCTTTTAAACTATATGAGGTTTTTAGTGAAAATTAGCTCTTTACTGATATATGAACAGTTCTTTAATAACTGCTGAGCATCCTTAGCATTCCTTAGCATTTCAATGTCCTTACATGGTTCCTGTTTTGGAAAAGATAAGAGTAAGGCTTTTTTGGACGGGAGAATTACTGGTATTAATAGTATTACAGCAGCTATTCAAGGTATTTGGAAAGTAATACTTTTCCATATTCCTTCTTTCTTTGTTTAGGATTATGAAGAAGGTGGTAGGTAACAGATCTGGCTGCCCTACCCAAGGGGATAAAGTTGTAGAACTCATTTACATTGATATTGTGGGACTCACTCAGTTTAAGAAAACCCTTGGTCCGTCATGGGTACATTACCAGTAAGTATAACACTTATTTGACCTCTTAAGTGCTACGTTAAAGAGCTTTTATTGAATAACATGTCCAAATACTGAGGTGAGCACATCTATGTGAATTTAAATTTATTTAAAAGTAAAAATATGGTTCTCTGGTGTCTTTCATTCTGAGGGATAAAGGGGCTATTACTTGTTGTTGCATATCATCTTTATCCGCCCAGCAAGTCTGGGATTCGTGGATTCAAACGTTTTTAATCTTAATTAATTATATTATCATGTTGAGTCATCATCCTTGTCTTTCTTTCACTCCCTTCTTTACATCCTCCCGCTTTTATTCTGTAAATTAGTAGATAAACCAAGAGATTATTGAATTTCGGTGTTTAGAACAACAAAAAGCCTTTGGAATACCAAAGGCATGTTTTGTTTGTCAGTGTTTGTAGCCATACTGATTTGATGATTGTGGAGATTTATCTCTTCTAATTGCATTGCAAAACAACTACAATGCAGGTTTTTTCTGTTCCATCCCTTAATATGCTGGACAGAGAGTCATCTTCAGGGGTAGGTCTACAGAAAAAACCTGCTGGTAGCTGCAGTTGTTGTTGCTTCTGTAATCTATAAACTCTTTCCATTAGAAATGGAAGACGATAGTCACAAGAAATTGCTTTGTACAGCCTTCTTAGTGTCTGCACTTTTAGAACCACATTTCTTCTTCCCAATAACTTTAAATCGGCAAGCCTCCCACTTGTTGTACGAGTACGTACCAGCATGAAGTAAAAGCAAATTTAAATTATTGACTTTGATTTTTCTATACCTAATTGAATTAGCTGTGTTTCATGATCCATAAAGTTCAGTGAACCCTACTTGAAGGAAGGTATTGAAAGGTGTTCACTGCAGGCAGAAAAATTGTTTTTTCTCTATCTCAGGATTTACATTGGATCTTTTCAGTGTAATTTTAAATGAGAGTACTGTGATCCGTGTTGCAGATTAGATTAGTCTTAATCTCTCTTTTGAAGCAGAGGAGTAAATGGATATTTTGGTTTTTAGGAGCCTGCTAATAAAGGTAATCCCATTTTCCACTGAGCTACAGTTAGTTGTCTGTCTGCCAGATATAATTTTCAGTAGGCAATCACGTACAGTATTGTGGTCAGGATGTAAAACCATACTTATAAATTTAAAATGTTTCTTCCTTTTTGCTTTCAATTTCCGATTTGATGTATTCTGTTATGAAGATATGGAAATACACCAGGACATTGAGATTATTAGATTAGCTCTTCATTTTTTCTTGCTTATTTCATGAATCATTAAATCTTAAATTGTCAATCTGTTTTTCATTGATTCCTAGTTTGTGGTAATGACTGATTTTTTCTGGTTTAGGAGAGCAGAATTAAATTTAACTCTAAATAAATACTGTAGGGTAGTATAGGAGGTTTTGTTAGGCGTTTGAAGAAGAAAAAACTTAATACCTCTCTTGTACAACATCTCTAGTCCATGCCCTTGCTGAAAAATAAATTGGATGTATTTGTTCTTCTTGAAAGATTTCTGCCTAATCTTTTACTGGTGACTCCAAAAGATAACCCCAGCCCTTGTTTTACAGTGTTAAGCATTTCTTTAAAGTGTTTTTCTTGGCTTGATTTCTTGCAAACTGCTCATTATTGCTTGCTCCTGGGGAATAAATTACTTCCTTGCCCTCTCTGCCAGCCTCTAGAACATCTTTATACAGATTTTCCTTCAATTTCCTTTTTTTTCCAAAATAAATTCAGGGGTTTGAATCGTTCCTTATAATTCAAGTCTTGTAGACCTTTCATCAAACTTGTTGCATTTGTTGGTAATCTCTCTAATTGCTTGATACTGTTCCTCACATGTACAAAATGGGGTCCAGAGTCTAGCAGAAACTACCAGAATTGATTGAAGCAGGAGAATTAATTCATACCTTCATGCAAGCTATGCCCTATTTGAGGATCTACTTGCAATCGTGTTTTTTCTCTCACCACCATGAATTACCTCATAAATTTTGTCATCAAAATATTTTTAAGTTAAAACTAGTAAGTCCAGTGTAAGAGCGTAATTATATGTCTTTAACTCATTCCAGTAAAATAAACATTACCACAAATAGAGCTGCCTTATAGCCCTTATTCTTTACAGACTCTGCTTTTTCATTCAGTTGTATTTAATGTCAGTAGGAATAATTCTTTGTCTTGAAAGAACTGCTTTGCTTTATGCCATACAGTTTTTCAGCAGACGTCTGAAAAACATCTCAGCTCAGTCTGGTTTATGCAGACCAGACTCAAATACAGATAAATTACAACTGGTTTATTCACTTCAGGTTGAAATAGAGTGGTAGAACACACCTATGTTTTCAGAACAGTCTCTTGATAAGAGTGCTGTTTATAATCTTTGTGAGCCAACTTGAGCCCTGAGGAAATTTTTGGTAATTGCAAATCAGTTTGCTAGAACTGCCAGCTCAAAAGAATGACCCTGCTGCGCTGAGGAGTGTTTCTGAACAGCTGAAATACTGTTTTGTACATCTGAGATCTGTGGCACCAATGACTCTTGGTAGGACGTGCTTTATTGGTGGTATAATTGGTGCTGTAAATAGGATTAGGATGAGTATAGCAAAACCCCTCTCATTTTTGAGTGCACCTTATTTTCAAGCAGAAGAATGCCTGAACATGCTGTGTTTTTCAGTTCTGAAGTCTGGATATTTGAATGCAGTTTATGTGCACTGAAGCAACATAAAAATTAGTAGCTTAATATAGTTTGAGGAGTGCAGCTCATTGCCTTTCTTAGCACCTGCATCCTCACATAGGAATCTGATATTTTTTCATTTTTCTACAGTCTCTCTAGCAATGACTCATTCCCATATGCCAAAAATCCAACTGGCTTTATTCTTGAAATAAATTAACATGACAGCTATCCCAAAAAATGAGCAACATTCCTGCTTCTTACATGTTCTCTAGAATACATCTGTTCTAGGAGGGTTATTTTCTGACTGATTTTTTACATTTTAAATGCAAGTACTGAGTGGCCTGAAAGCTAATGTGTGTGCCTGCGAGGATTTCTGTAGGCAGGTATGAGTTGCTCATGATCTGAGCTGGCTGGACATAAACCAAAACAGTCTGGAGTCCGTGTATCTGTGTCTGAGGTCAGTGCACCTACAGAGCTTCCAAACCTTTGTTTAAACAAAGATGAAGTATATATAAGTAGATTTTAACCTCAGGTGTATAAATTCTTTTACTGGGACAGCCCAGCTAAGATGGTGCGTATGCCCAACATTTATAGAAAAGTGCTTACTTCAAAAATGGTGATAATCCGGGGCTATGTTGGTCTAAGCCCCAAAACTGTCACTTCTAATATGCTAGGAGAAAGACTTTAATATGGGTGTTTCTATAAGCAGTTTGCTACACACCAATCCTCTTTTTAATTAGTGAATAAATTAATCAGTCTGACACCAATTCCAGGGCATGCTGTAATTCTCTGCAACTTTGCTGCTAAAGGTAGGTGACATTTTAGGAAGGAAGGGAGAACGCAGTGAAAAATTAAAGTTAAAATCACACTAAATTAACATTTTTATTTAAAATATATCCCTGATTAAAACAAACAAACAAAACCCCCCCCTTTTGCTATTTTCAGTGTGAATTATTTAGAAATGCTAAAAAATTGTATGCCAAATTACACTTTTCCTTTTAAAATAGTTCAACTGAAAGAGATTTAAACCAGTAAGTGAAACAAATGGAAAATATAGTACTTAGACAGTTGAGGCATTCATACACATGTTAAAATATCAGTTCAGCATAACTAGCATTAATTACATTTTAAATCTTTATCGGTTCTTTTCTGCTGCATTTCAGGGATTAGGTTCACCACTTGAACCTGTGATCTTTCATACCATTTCTGCACACACTTGCACTTTCTCCTGCGATCCTTTTCTCTTTTCCGACTGACTTTATGCGTGATTCATAGGATGATTTTGTTTCATTTTGTTTTCCTTGTTCCTGGTTTAGCGTAGTTTCCATTGCATCACATTTCCTTTCCTGCTTCAGACACCCTGTGTGTGTTGGACATAGTGACCTATCTCCCTGAGAACAGTTAGTGCTACATACCTTACATCTCAATACAGGGAAAAGAGCGGAAACAAAGCATTGAGTTGATCACATGTGATGTAGTGCTCCTGACATACATAATTTGACAAACTCCAGTAAAGTTGCCATTTTTCAGTAGCTTTCACCCATTTTTCATTCCCCTGTACGCAAGTACCTGGCCAAAAGCTGTATATTTGATAAGAATTTTGTTTTAAGGCCTGCCAAGAATCAAAAGAGCTTTCATTAGTGAGTGATTCATCAGTGCAGAAGTTGTTTTGGTCCTGCTGGAGTATTTTGTATGATGCAGAGATAATTGCCGCTGTTGTAAAATATTTTCATTGAGAACAGTTGACATAAAACACTGCACAGAAACTGATCTGTCAGCTCTGTTGTTTGGTGAATCATAATGTGTTGTATATTTTGACTTTCTTTCTGCTTGAAAAAACTCTGTGAATATACCAAAAAAAAAAAAGTAAATTTACTCTATTTGTACTTTCAAGTACAAAGGTGGCATTTCATATGAGAACTTGAAAGTTGCTGGGGTTTTTTTCCTATTTTCCAATTCAATGGATACTTTAGAGAAAGGAGCAACGCATAAGAAAAATATAAATGTATTTTGGGGACTAAAGGCGCTTTTAAAGCTGAAAAATGTTTGGAGCTAAGGTCTTTCACCTTTGGGGGGCTAAGTTCTTTCAGATTTTAAATCCAAAATCTTGATGTTTTACTGAACAGAATCTATATGGAATTGGGGCACAGGAAATGTTGAAGACTGAGAAATATTGCTATTTTTAGTAGTAACTTTTGCAGCTACCTCCCTTTCTTGCCACTCATGAAGCTGTCTTTCTTCCTTTAGAATGTACAAGCCCAGTGATACAATATGCAGTGATAAAAGTTCATGTCTTTATAACACAGCGGCTCATGATGTAGGAACACATCCTATATAAATCTTTTCTGAACATTTTGTTTGTGGAAGGCTGGAGAATAGTAGGGCCAGCAGCTTTGGAACTATATAATCCGGTTGGTTTGCTGGGAAGCCAATGATCACTATGATGGCCATAAAGTTCCTGTCCAAGCCATTTCAAAGGTTTGGTGGGCTGCATTTTGGAAACAACTTCTGGAATCTGTATGCTAGAATGTGTACCCTCTTCTTCATACTGAGGCTTTTTCTGCCTTGCATGTACTATGGCTCTTTTTTGAAAGAACCCACTCACAAATGAAGTAAGGTTTCTTCCAAGGAATTAGGACTTTAAATAAAGGATTGAGTGTGAATCTTTCATCCCAGACCCTTTGTAATCCAACGCCCAGGTTTCTCTCAGTTGTAGACTGGTTGTTGCAGATATTTGATTTATGTACTGTTTCTTCAAAAGTCTGTGGCAAAATGTTTCAAAAACAAATAAATGGCCCGTCTGATTGCAAACGTTCAGCAAACTAAATTGTCTTCAGTGCTTCTCCAGTAAGTCTAATTGACCCAAAAACCAGAACCTGGAGACTGAATACAATTGTGTAAAGAGAAAGTACTTTTCTGCTCTGATCTTCTTGGCATGTGGTCCTTGACTGTTGCATTGCTTTTGCAGTAATGACTGAGAACGTTAGAAAATAGATGAAAAATCCTCTGTTCTTCTGCCTAAATTATATTTCAGAGTCCCAGGAATGTAGGTGACCACAGTAGAATTCCTACCTCTACTTGCATGTTAAAGCATAACTTCATTCTGTAAGAACAAAGACACCCAAAACAAGCTCCAGGGTTGCTATTTGAATGTCTGATATATCCTTGAATTTGTTGATCATAATGTCTTTGTGAATGTAGTATGAACAGAAATGTTTGTAATTAAAATGTACCTTCAGTTTATAAATCATCCACAGTTGCAAACAAAACCAAAACACATCATCTTAATTATCATAACTATGTATATATGCTCACATGCTTACTTGTAGGTACACATGTATATATATATACATATGTATGTATACCTACAGCAATTTTATTTTTTTTTAGGTGTATGCTAAGAGTTCTGGATTCCTTTGGAACTGAACCAGAGTTTAACCATGCCCATTATGCCCAGTCTAAAGGCCACAAGACACCATGGGGAAAGTGGAACCTTAATCCACAGCAGTTTTATACAATGTTCCGTGAGTATCCCTGTGATTATAAATAAGTTGAAACTTCTAGAGTTTTGCTTGGAGGGTTTGCTTTGGAGTTGTAGAATTTTTGTATTGAGGTGCTGGAGTGTGTCCAGAGAAGGGCGACAAAGCTGGTGAAGGGTCTGGAGCACAAGTCTTATGACAAACAGCTGAGGGAACTGGGGTTGTTTAGTCTGGAGAAAAGGAGGCTGAGGGGAGACCTTATCGCTCTCTACAACTACCTGAAAGGAGGTTGTAGCCAGGTGTGATCTGTCTCTTCTCCCAAGTAACAAGTGATACGATGAGAAGAAATAGCCCTAAATTGTGCTAGTGGAGGTTTAGATTGGATATTAGAAAAAATTTCTTCACCAAAATGGTTGTCAAGCACTGGAACAGGATGCCCAGGCAAGTTCTTGAGTCACCATCTCCAGAGGTGTTTAAAAGATGTGTAGATGTGATGCTTGGGGATGTGGGTTAGTGGTGGACTTGGCAGTGCTAGGTTAACGGTTGGACTTGGTGATCTTAAAGGTCTTTTCCAACCTAAACTATTCTAAGACTCTATGAAAGACAAGTTCATGGTTTAATAAAATGCAGCTGCTAAATGGGCAGAATTGTAAGTGTCTGTAGACTTTGCAAAAGCTCTATCATGCTTTCATGCAGTGATCAGAAAATAACAGTATCAATTTGATATAAATAATGGTAGGGAACTTTATTTTCAGGGTAGCTGTGGAAAGGGCTGATTGGCCTTTCCTTCAAGTGTCAGTTTATTTTGTTAGTTTTGTCTTCTGAAATCCTGCTATGGAGTGATAGGAGTTTGAGGAACTTGCTAGACTGCATTTTTATAAACCACACTCTTGCATTTCATCATGTTAAACTGAAGTTTGTGACTGTGTGGTTGTATTTCTGCTTTTTTCCCTGCAATAACTGAGCTGCACAACTCCTTCCCTGTTTCTCTGCATTCAAGATTAATAAACTAACGCTCAGCAAAATGAATTTTTGTCTCTACTTCTTAGTGGATTTCTCAAAATTTTCACCTAGCTTGTTTTGATGTCGTGGCCATTCATCCTGAGAGGAACTGATTCACATTTATTTGCCAGCAGTGTACAAAGCTATTGAAAAAACAAGTGGTAGATTTCAGCACTGTTGGAGATATTTGAAGCATCATTAAATGTCTTCAAAAAAAACCTGAAAAAGACAAGACAAAAAAATATAAAATTCTGTATAAGTTGAATCAGATTAAATTATTTCAGTGACCTGCTCTAGCCCTAATCTTTGGCTTTATGGCACTGGGTTCTAGAATCAAAGTATCTTTCTCTTGTGTTGTAGTAGTATTTTGAGTTTGTTATCACTGAAAGGTGTGGAAAGATTCACTACTGCCAGCGAATTTGAGGGTAAGTGAGGCTTAGGAAAGAGTAGAAAGCGCATGCTGTTGTGTGGAGCAACTTCTCAGCCCAAGTCTGTAAAGAAACACTTGTTAGTGACCAGCCTGACCTCCAGAGTTTGGTGGTGGTCCCTGTCCTGAGACTAAGGCAAGGGCATTCTCTGTTCTCTCTCATCAGACTTCATAGTCGAGTCTGTCAAACTTTTCTGCTTTTCATAGCAGAATTATATATGCTGCTGTCTGCTTGACATGCTTTTGATTTCAGTTGCCCTGTAAAATCCTTGAGGTGTATTTTGTCTGTCAACATTTGCTGTGCAAGTTTTTCCAGAGAAATGTAAGTGAAGGTTGTTCAAAAGATAAAAGACTGCATTCACAGTTGTTTCGAAGCAAGTAACAAAATGCACGGTGGGGAAATGTGACTGGGAAGTGGTTGCAGAGGTTTTGTGTCTTAGTAAGCAGACCTTGTTTCGTATCCACCTGGTTTGCTGATATTTATTGGTTTATGTCCTAAATGGAAAGGAGCTGAAAGCCCCATCATGCTGTATTTAAGTAGTCCACTCTTGGGAAATTTGTGTGTGAGGTCCTGTTCAAGATAGCACCATGGGTGATGATGCACTTGAGGAAAATATTTGTGTGAATATTCGTGGTACAGCTGTGTGCTGTGTGTCTGCACTCCTCAATCCCGCTCCATGAAATGCAGAAGAGACTAAATCTCTGTAGAGATGATCTCTGTTGCGGCAGTATAGACTACTGTTGCAGTCTCTTGTTTGAAGCAAATCACTTCATAATGAATTTGCAGAAGAGTATGACTGTTGCTATTTCAATAAATAACCATTTCCGATTTTTACTACTGGAAATTACTGTGGGTTTTTCTTTGCAGGAAGATGCTAGATAAATTGCAAGCAAAGTCATTCTGAAGCGTGAGTGATTCCAGTGCTATAGATTAGTCAAGGGTTTTGCTCCTTGTCCTAGGTGCGGAAGAGTCAGTGTGTTTCGCAATATTGAGAGTTTACTTTGGTTTTTGTTCTCTGCTGCAGAGGTAGCACCATCTTTATGGGGTTGTGGTTAGAAGTGCGTGTTACGCAGCAGTGAAGCTTTTATGACGGATTGGAACCCTGGACAGCTTCCCAAGATCCCCAGACTCTATTATGTTTTGAGAACTCTGATTATAAGGGCAGAAGATTATTACTGAGCAACAAGCAAGCCATGTTCAAACTTGTGGCATATTACTAAATGCTTGACTGCTCTCTGAGCTTTCCAGAAGCATGAGGCGTTTTTTGCCCTTTTTGGTTTTTTGGTGGTCAGTTGTTTTGTTTTGTTTTTTTTTTAATTTAAGTTCTTTTACACAAAGTTACAGCACTGGTACTTTTAAAGCTGCATGATCCTGCTTAAAAATCCACCTCAGTGCTTCCTGTCAGTGCTGTTTGAGGCACTAAATTCCACCAGTTCTGAGTTCTAACTTCAACAAAGGTTTATTTTTCTTCTGAGTGTGTACTGCCTTGCCTCTCCTTTCAATGCAGTCTCTCATCCAAAAATATGAAAGGATGGAAAAATGCCCCTTCTCAGGCATATTTGCAACGTGCCATTTGCTGTGCTAAATTCTAAGAAGTCTTTGGATCTAAGTGAGTGCCTAGCTGTTGCTGAGGCATTTTTTTGTGAAAAAGAGTAATAGTCATTTGAAAGACTAAATGTAATGGCAGAGAGAAGTGTACACTGTGTATGGTTTCTCTGTTCTTCTGCATTATCCAGTTGACTGATTTTAAGGAATCAAAAAGCAAAACGTCATAATTGCAACAGAATTATTTATTTATTTTTAGAACTCTGACCATAGGTTTAGCATTGCATGTATTATAAGTGCTTGGGGCGTTGTCTTTGGGGTTTAATTTTGTTTTTTAACTTTGCGGAGTGTGCTTAGTAAGAATTTGTCAGTTTGTGTGCCAGAATTGAAAAGGGAGGCTCATAGAGGAGATTCTGGTGTTTATTGCAGCCTATCTCGGTGTAAATCTGTGAGGCTATGACACTTTTCAGAGAGGTGCAAAAATCCCACATGTTGGAGTAATTTTTTATAGTAGGGATGGATTTTTGCCTGGCACCTTGAATGTTGGGGTCCATCCCTGGAATTAAACACCTTGTCTTAAAAAAAAAAAAGCACACAC
>VWZZ01008084.1:447903-469052 GCA_013399095.1 Psophia crepitans
CTAACATAAAAGAAAACAACAAAAAACCCCAGAACAAAACCTGCCTTAGTTTTAATGAGCCTATAGGTCTGTGTCTTTATGGGGTGAGAACAGTGGCTAGTATTGCTGGAAGTCACTGCTGGAAAAAGACCGACAGAGGCTAAAAAAACATACAGAAAACTAAATCCTTTGCCTGGATTTGTCTGGGCAGTGAATTAACACAGTAATTTTGCTAACTTCACTTGTCACCTTTCAGTATTTTATGATAGATATATCTGAGTGAATCAGGCAGTGAAATTTGTCTTCTGATTGGCATTGTGTGACTTTGTAAGCTAGTAATTAGCATGGATACATAATATGCGGTGAGTTGAATGGTTGGTGTTAGCTGTTCCAATGTAGAAGGTAAACCCAACACATTCACTAAAATTTCTTTATGACACTGAGCAACAAACAGCTTTGTTAACAAGCATAAATCCAGGTTTTTTCAGATTGTTGGTATTGCATCTCTGAGATTGTCAAGCTGGATTTCTTCTGGTTCTCTTATCTTTAATAGTAAAATAAAGCTCAGCACACAAAAAAAATCATTCTCATTGGCCTCAGCCCAGCTACAGAATTTTTATTGCCAGAAACAAGCCAGAAAAAACCTGCCTACTGCAGGAGACATATGCAGCATGACTTAAAAATAATAAGAACTATTCTTGATAATAAAGCAAGCAGATGTATCTCAGTATGAATGTGAAGGAAGTGATCTGTTGAATAGTATGTTCCTTATACCTACTTTTTTGACAACATTCATGCTGAAGTAACATTAATTGTTACTTCAAAAGGTTTTGAATGTGCTCTGTTTCTTACAGCTCACACGCCGGATAACAGCTTCCTTGGATTTGTGGTAGAGCAGCATCTGAATTCCAGTGACATTAAACACATTAATGACATCAAAAGGCAGAATCAATCTCTTGTTTATGGCAAAGTAGATAACTTCTGGAAGGTGAGTTTTCTATACCTGTATACTTGAGCAAATTTCTTTTTATTAATATAATAAAGCATTACTCTAAATTTAAAAAGTATCCCTTCTCTCTAGATCTATTAAGTTCTTTTTCTGAAAATAAACATATTTAAATAATTAAATTGAATATTTTGAAGTCTTTTTGTTGAGGAAGCTTCTGTCTGGATTGATGTGGATCATTTGCTATTTATGCACACCTTTCTGATAAAACAAAGAATGTTTATACTTTTGATATCACAGTACTTTTGGAAAATGCAGAAGCTGTTAGAAGTAATGGGAAATTGAAGGTGTCAGAGACTTTGTGAACTTCAGTCAGTCATAAGCAAATGCGTCTTTCAATTATTTTCCTATATCTACAACCAAAAATGTTTTGCATTTTGAACTGGAAATTGTGTTTCACTACAGACTCTAGAAAAGTTCAGTCTCGTTTCATCTTCCTGTAATAATATCAGAGTTCTGTTTATTAAATATTACTATTATTGTATTGTTTCCCATCTGCAGACGAGTGCTGCAGAATAACACCACCGAGGTTTGGTCATATTTTCACCAAGTTTAAGTATATTGTGTTGTTAAGCTCACAGTAATCTCTGCTCTTTGCCCACTGTCCTTTTCTGGAGCTCCTTCCAGGCTGCCACACCTGGCAGAGTCTCTCTCATGCAGTTCTCAAAGAAAAGCAATTACTTACTAATTACTGGACTAATAACTGGACGTAACTTCCAAGTTACGTCTAGCTCTGTGTGCCCATACACTCTGTACGCCTTCCCTCCTGCCTAAAAAACCCTGAGTTTAAGTCTCTTGTCAACTGAAAGAGGAACTGATCAGTACATGTGGTGCCATACATAGGACCAAACAATATGGCAATGTGAGAGCACCTACATCTCATGTTTTCTTTCCTTTTCTCTTGGCATGAGAATATCAGTCTTGTAGCTTTCCGAACACAGAAGCGACATTTAGTCTGATAATTATGATTATACAGAATAAATTTTTGAAAAATTACAGCTACAAGTAAGCGGTCCATCTGTGAGACAAACCAAGACAAAAACTTAGGAGAAATGGGAGAATGTTGCCAGTATTTATGGTAGCAGAAAGATAGAGCTGGATGCTTCTTGGCTTCTGCGCTGAGAAAACCATGGATATTAGCTGTGCATTTTCGGTTCTGATCTCTCAGGTGTATGTCTGAGCTTATTGCACTAAGCCATGTAATCTGTGTCTTAAAAGAAAATTTCACTTAGCATCATAGTAAATACTGTGACAGTTATTCTGTTTGGCTCATGGTATAGAACAACTTAGCATGACCCCATCCGCAGCCTCTTCTGTCTGCAGACTGCTGGAACGGAGCTGGGATCCTTTCATTCAAGGCTCTTCTAGCTGAGGCTCTCATACTTTTAGTTCCTGATCTCATTATCGGTCTCAGGAGCAGTTGCATGTAGTAATCATCTGTACTTCCTGACCTGATTTGTAGTGCATATCAGCAGAACAACCTGTTGAATACTAGTTGGATTTAAGGAACGAGATAGTTGCTTAGTCACCAGGGTGTTGGTTTTTTTCACTGACATATATATCTTTCTCAGTTTATTCAGTCTGCATGATTTCAGAAGTATGTATTAATAGCTTATGGACCCAGAGGGGAGATCTCTGATTGCCTAGTCTAGGATTCTGTATGACACACAGGATATTCATGGGCTGATTAAGACAAAACCATGGCATTTTGGAAAAGAACATCCAGTCTTAATTTTTAAATAGCACACGATGGAAACCCCACTGCTTCCTATGGTAAAATCCTCAGGTAATTGCCTTCTCCCTTAAGACTTTGCATTATTTCTGGTACAGGTTTCCAAATGGTAGTTTCTAGTCTTAGTAGCAGTTACAGACTTTGTCTACTGGACTGATGATGTTTCTGTTCTGTTTCTCTGTAGGAATATATAGGATGAGATCAAAGTTAACCCATACTCATCTCCTGAGATGCCTGAGTGCTGAATCACTGAGAGCTTTGTGCTTTCCAATCTTTAAGTGTTCTCACATGTCTCTTTTCTCTGAACCTTTTCAAGATAATTCACGTTCCTCTTGAAATATGAATGTTAGCAAAGGGCACGTGGGCCGTACCAGCACCAAATTAAAATGAAGTACTATATGCATCATTTCGCTTATCCCCTTTTCACCATTAGAAACTCGTGTTTAGATGACTTCTCAGCCAAAATCCTTGTACCTTTTTTTTTTATAACTGCTGTTTTTCAAGTCACTGCTCCATTTCTACAAGTATTGCCTATCTTGTTTCTTCCAAGATGTACGACTTAATACCTGGCCATATTAAAATGCTTACTGTATGCTTGTTACATCAAGCACATTAAAACTGTAACTGGCAGACTGTAGCTGTCGTCATGCCCACATGCACTGGTACATAAAGTATAATCACTGCAGATAGGTTTTGAATTGGTGACAATGTGGGATGTCTTATCTGGAGTGATAAAAGCCAGTTCTTATGATCAACAGAAAGCCTGAACTAATCTTGTGTCTGTGTAATTTGCTTATTTCACGTTTCCTTCATTTTCTCTGTTCAGTGCTCTTTTCATCTGCCACCATGGCTTGTACTGAACCCAACTAATCTATTTATCCTGCTACTTTTCTTTATGTTGAACATGACCAATTAACAAAAAGTGTAATCTCCACACAATACATGTGTCACTGCTCAGTCTGATCAGTCATTAGAGAAGCACAGGATGAAGGGGGGAGCATTCCAGTCCCCAGACTGAGGTGCTTTTGGGGAATATCAGTTGCAAAGAAATTGTTTAATTTTAAACAAAGCAGGTTGAAATGGAACTGAGGTATGCATAGGACAATTTTTTTCCCTGTGGGTGGGACTGGAATAGCTAACTGCTGTCATGTTTTTATATAGTCGTGGGCATGGGTCCTTTTCTGCATCTGGAGAGGCATGTTAAAAAAAAAATTAAAAAAAATGCCAAATTGTTGTTTCTTCTTTGCTAGAAATCACCATATTCCCAGCTCTGCTGCATGGCTGGGCAGTGTTGGTGAGGCTAGCTCAGACGACTCACTTAAACTGTGTAAACTGACTGGGATATTGTAGCTGAAGAGAATTATGGATTGCTTACAGACAACATTGTGTTTACCCACATCGTTCAATGGGACAAAACTCTGGGATGAATATGAAGAGTAATAGCAGGAAGAATACAGTGATGACTTCTGTCGGCTCTGCTGGAGACAGAAAAAAAATGTCAGTCCAGTCCATGGCCTGAGACAGGTGACATTCGTCCCATGTAACAGTGCGGAAGTCTAGGTACATCTTGCTGGAGGTCAGGAAGGATGTAAGCTGTGGAGACTGTAAGATACGTCTTGTTTACTTCCCTCTGATAACTAAATCAGTGTGAAGTGGGTTGTGTATTACAAATAGGAGGCTGTAAAGAATTTTGCTACATTTCTAAAGGTTATTCTTAGAGGAAAGCTAGCAAGGGCAACATTTGCCAAGTTTTGGATGGGTTTGCTGTAACCAAAGATTTGGGGATTTGTCTGGGTTTTCTGACAGTAGTAAGGAGTAAAGAGACTCCTATCTCCCAAAGTGAAAAATAAGGGATGAATAAAATGTGAGTGAAACCCATAATGCTCTCCATTCTCAAAATTGGCTTTAATTACAGAATATTGCAATTAAAAGGGAATGTTTAAAGCCTTTGATGTTGTCTTCACTCCTGTTTCAGTCTTTTTTTTCTTTGTTCCTCTTTCTGCAAGTTCCTGTCATGCTATTCCAATACTTCTACCCTTAATCCTAAAAAGAAAAAAAGTGTCGAGAATAATTTTACACTATTTGCTATTTCTTTTTTCTGGGGTACTGTGAGAAACCAGAATTTTGCTTATATCAGAAAATACAAATCAGCTCATAACATACAATTGTATGATGCTTGCTTGGGTAGATTTTATTACAGTGTATTGGAGTTGACTTAAAAATATTTATATATTTAAAGGGAAAATAATGTGTGAGCTTGTTACTAATGCCACTTGACAAGATGGGCATTCTTGTCCACATAACCAGTTTTGAAGAATCGGAGATGGGAAATGGTTGCATTTAGCTTGTTGTCAATGGGAAAGTACATAACCAAGACTGTTCTTACTCACTTCTCCCCTTTATAGCTCCATGTGACATATGTAGTTTCTCTGTCATATACCCTGTTGCATGAAGTGAGAAGAAGAAAGTGGGGAGAAGTCAGAGAGAGTAATTATACTTCTAGGATTATTTCTGTTATGAGCAAGACACTGATCTCTGCTGTTGGCAGCATTGCCTTTCCCTTCCTTCTGATTGGTGTTTGTGCTTCACATTTAGCAACAGACTTTGGCTGAACATTTCGCTTCATTTTTTTTTAAGCTAAAAGAGACATAAGGGAAGGGAGGAAAGATCCTTCTCAGTTCTTCTCTCCTGTGTGGTCAGTACACTCATGAACTTGTCTCATGATGTTCTTATGTTGTCTTCATCCAAATTTACAGCGGTACTGTGGGCTTATCTATTGATCGAAGCTTACTCTAGTTGCTGTCACCAGGCACCAGGAGCACTGTCCTGCTTTATGCCACATAACATATTGAAATGAGCCAGATGCTCTTGTTCAGCAACGCGTCCAAAATTCACCATTTCCTTCTGAAAGAAGTATGGATCAAAACCCCAAGTAAATCAAAGCAAACGAGCAGCTCCAAGTGCAGTAAATAAGTATACGTGTATGTATACTTTTGAAGGCTTATTCTTCAATATTTATTATTAAAATTAGAATTTCATTTATTATGAAGAAAGAAAAAAATTTTTCTGAATATTACGTTTCAGACAGGTCAGTGATCAGCTTCTCTTTTTGCAGAAGTCTGCAGCTGCAACTAGTGAGGTCTTATAATACCGATTAACACAATCATCTACTAATATTTGATTATCACAAAACCTAATATCTGATCTAAATCTCTTCTCCTTCAGTTTAAAGCCATTCCCCCTTGTCCTGTCACTCCATGCCCTTGTAAACAGGCCCTCTCCAGCTTTCCTGTAGGTCCGCTTTAGGTATTGGAAGGCTGCTGTAAGGTCTCCCTGGAGCCTTCTCTTCTCCAGGCAACACCAACTCTCTCAGCCTGTCTTCATAGGAGAGGTGCTCCAGCCCTCTGATCATCTTCGTGGCCTCCTGTGGACTCGCTTTGACAGGTCCATTTTCTTCTTATGTTGGGGGCCCCAGAGCTGAAGACAGTAAAAAGATCTCTCCCAGTACCTGCATTACATTTGTCCAAATGTTACAGAATTGTGTTCTGACTTTTTCAATGTAAGGAAGTGAGGCTGGGTATATGGACTGGTTTACATACATTTTGCAGTTTGAATTTTCAACCCATAAACCAGTTTAGGACTCTGACTTATGGGTATAAACTAAAAGAGGGGGGATTTAGATTGTACATTAGAAATTCTTTACTATGAGGGTGGTGAGGCACTGGAACAGGTTGCCCAGAGAAGCTGTGGAGGCCCCATCCCTGCAAGCGTTCAAGGCCAGGTTGGATGGGGCTTTGGGCAACCTGATCTAGTGTAGGGTGTCCCTGCCCATGGTAGGAGGTTGGAACTAGATGATCCTTGTGGTCCCTTCCAACCCAAACAGTTCTATGATTCACGCTTTTCTGTAATGTAGTTGGCCTGTATTTCTGCATATGTGGTGCTTGGTTTCATTCAGTGCTGAATATCTGGTGTTCCATGAGATACCTGAATGGTCTAAAATTGCAAAATACTGTGATAACCTCGGACTGACGAACTGGTGCTAAAGCAGAGTTACCACCATCTACCACATCAAGAAAACTAAAAGCAGAGTTTAGTTCTTAATGCATCATGTTTCTACCACATATTTTTGTAGCTTTCATACTAAAATTTCTCACCCACCGAACTTTTAAAATTTCAACCCTTCAGACTGCGTCTTCTTGTCAACATTGTCTTAGGGAAAGACTTATCAGACAGTTGTCATTTGATTTCTTTGGTGAGAAAGGCCTTATGATGATGCTTTTAAAAGTAGGTGGGGATAATTGATGAACAGTAATAACAGTTCTACAGTCAACGATCAACAAAAGTACTTTCCTGAATGACATGTTTATGTTAGCTGCTGAAAAATAGTTTCAAAAAAGGTTTGTATGACTGTTACTCATCGTTACTCTTCCATTTGATTCTTAGGAGAAATAATTTGCCTTTTTTTATGTGGTTATCTTTCATGCTTGAAGTCAAGATTTGCAGTATGGACAGCAGACATGGGTGAATAGTGCAGTCTGATACAAAATCTACAGAGAATGTTGGTTTTGCATTACTAACCAGCAGCTCATGGTCTTTCCTCTTTGAATTCATTTTGGAGAAAGTAAAAATCTGGAGTTTACTGTCAAGTTATGAGATAAAAGAATATTTATATCTACAACCCAGCAACCTCACTAAGTGGATTAACGGTTGAAGGAATGTTGATACTTTGCAAATCACATTTCTTGATTTATTTACTTGTAGCCTTTCTATTTATAGATGCCATGTTTGTACTCTCATTTTCTTATTCAATGTTTTTAATACGGAATTACGTGTCCTGATTACCTTGGTGAAGTGGCTTATTACAATATATGCTTTTATGATCGAAAATAACACTTTCCTACAAGGAGTGTGTTGACGCAGGACTACTTACGTGCAAGAGGAGACAAATGTTGGTGAGATTTGTGTAAGGTATAAGGTGCTAATGGTATTTTATGGTACTTTATAGATTATTATAAAAACAGTTACTTTTGACTCAAAAGTGCTTAAGGGAATAAAGGAGTGACTGTTTTGTGGATTGTGCTTTCTGAATTTTTGGCTGGGCTTTTTTGGGTTTCTAACGGAAAGACTGTTGGAAAAATTAAAAACAATTGTTTTATGTACAGGGAATGAGGGAAGATGCTGCTCACAGTTCCAATTGTTCTTTAAAAATTTCGTTTGATTAAAAGAAAGAGGGTTGCCCTTTGTGGGATCAAAGACTTTTTCCCCAGCTCCTGTGTGTTCTTTCATGTTTTTACTCTTGTGGGTTGAAAACTAATTCATAAAATTTTTACATAGTGATCCCTTTACTAATGCTTATCTATTTGCAAGGTTTCCTTTGTGAGGAAAAATTATTTCTATAGGCTCTATAGCAGAGTCTCCAGTAGTTACTCATCTTCTGGAGGTGGAAACCCAGTGGCACCATTTAAAAATCTGTTATTTTTCTAAATATTATGGATGGAAGAATTGATGCTATTTGGGATATTAAATGTCTTATCTGTGGTTGTAGACTCTGAATCAGGGAAAATATCAGTCATATGCTTAAGTAATGTTCTCAACCAAGGTTATAGATGGTTAATATTTTGCTTGCACTTGCAGAGATGCTTAAAACATGCTGATTTTATCATTGCTTTTGCGTTGTCTTCCTAAATTGTATTGAGTGGTTATATATTCATTTTAAATATAATTTGTTTGCTCAGTTAATTTCAATTTATTAGTAATATTTATTACATGTTCTTGTAGCTTCAAGGATTTAAGTAGAAGCCTTCCCTCTGCTCCCTAAAAATCCTACTGTAAAAACAGCATGAAAGCCTGTTATTTTCATCCTATTGTAGTATACTCTTTTTTTTTTTTTTTTTTTTTTTTAAATTCTGTATTCCCTGTTTTGCAGTCACCAAGTGCTGGTCTTTATGTAGAGGACAGCACATGGACATAGAAAGGAGATGATTTGGGGAATACTTTGGGCTAAATTGAAAATCCATTGGATGTATCAAAGAGTGTTTCCAGCAGAATTTAAGCAACAAACTTCACAGAACCCCACTAGATTTTTATTGGCATCATGTATAAACAGAAGACACATGAAGATGTTAAGTTTCTTCTGGTCCATTTTATATTAGTCTTTGAAAATGAGCTAATAAGGCTGATGAGATGGCAGCAAGGCTGGTTTAGATCAAAGATTTATCTGGTCCAGTATTCTGACTCCAAAAATAGCCAAAACTTGATGTGTAAGGACGAAAGCGAAATCGGGTATGTTTCACAGCCACCAGAGACAAGTGGCTCATGTACTTCTTGGGGCAAAAGTTGTGTCTCTGTGTTCAGTAATAATTCATGGATTTTCCTTCCATAATTGCTTTTTGAACCTATATAAAATCTTCAACAGTCCTACAGCCAGTACTTCAGTTTCTCAGGATCTGTTAGAAAGAATGTAAAGACTAAATAATTTTCATGTCAAGTATTTTATTTTAGAGCAGCTAAATATTCTATAACAGGTTTGTCAAGTTGTCATTGAAATCTTTAAAATAAGTGTAATTTCAGGTAATCCTGGTTTTGTTCTTTCTAACTGCTTGCTTCTGCTATTTTTCTTGAGTTAGAGCGCATTTGTGTGTGATAGGAGCCAGTAAAATCTGCGGCGTGTGCATTAGTGTTCTGACTGTAGGCAGATCGTGGCAGCAGTACCTGTGCTCCGTTGCCCTCCCCTCCCATTCAGAACACTAAAGCCTAACTCACAGGCTCTGCTTGTAGGAAGAGCCAGCCAGGCAGGATTAAGGTATGCCTCTAGCGACAGACCGCTGCTGCGTTCTGCAAACCAGACCAGGATACTCCATTTATATTTCTCCTGCATATCCGCAAAGAAAAAGTTCTACGGTGGATTTTCTCTGAACAAAGTATATGAGCTTCTCAACAGTTCCCAATTACGCAACTTTACGAAAATGAGAGGAACATCTCTTTCAGAGCAATTCAAATTTGAAGTCAAAGAAAAAATAAAAAACAGAGCAAGCTTTTAGTTTTTTAAATAATTTGTGCTAATTAACAATAATAGTTACCACATTAACCAAGAAAGCCCATTTGTTTCTGTTGGCCAGCTTATGTAATACTTAGCCCAGGACATTGATGGGTGCAACCTTGGCGTGGCTACCAGGGCAGGGCGATTTAATAGTGACGCAGGCAGTCCACTTCATCACAAACACTATCACCAGCAGGGCAAGCTAAAGCTGGAAGCAAGTTGTTACATGACGTTAAATACCCTGTGTATTCAAGTGTATATCAACAATTAATGTAGCAAGGAAGTTTTAAGGAGTGATAGCATTCATTCAGCTAGGCCTGATATTCTGTTGCTCCTGCAAGATTTGAAGAAACAGGATTTTCACCAGTCTACTTGCCCTTTGAATGAACTTCAGTAAAATTGTTGGCCAGCTTTCACACAAGCTGTGGAGGAACAGTGTGCAGAATTTACATGACAAAAATGGTGAGTGAAAGTAGAATTCTTAAAAACTGTTGCTGCCAAGAAGTACAGAAACTTGTTGCCTGATTTTAGAGCTATTACTAAGACTATGTGCAAATATTGAGGGAAAGTGGCTCTGATCTGTGCTGCATACTGGTTGTAAATACAGCTAATTGCTTTTGGAATGCTAGTAGTCTTTAAAACTCAAAAAACATATGGCATTGAAAATTAAAGTAATTCTTGTTTGCAAACTAGGATGGTGTACTATTTTTTTTTTTTTATTTAATGCAATACTAAAGTCGTGACTCTTCTGTGGGTCTTTTCCAAAACGCCTTTAAAACTTTGGGTAAGCAGAATATTTGTAGGTGTCTCATAGGAGGTAGATACTAGGTATTCAGATAAAGATGTGTATTCAGTTATTCAGCTGGCAAGAGTACATCTTAGTAAGATGAGATTCACCCTTTTCTTCACAAGGTAGATAAACAATAATAATTATTTTGCATCTCTGACAAAAGCAGAGCGAAAACCTGGTACTTCAGAATGAGTTTTTTAGTATTTTTAAGCCAAGTACTGTTTAGGCTAAATTACAGCTATCTGATGGTGACCTGTTTTTTGTCCAATTAGAAATTAATAGGACCTTGGTATTGATTTATTTATATCTCTACTATGAATAAAAAAGCTGCAGTTTTCTTCCAGTCTAGTGGAAAACAAAACTAATAATGTAATGAGAGATCAAATACTATCGAAATCCTGTAAGAGCGAGTGAACTTATTCTGACTTTTGTGGTACAGGAGATAAAAACCAGCTCTGATTGAACACTACTGCTTGAAATGTGTGAAGACTGAAAATATCTTATTGTTGCTGTTACAGGATAAGAAGGCTTATCTGGACATCATCCACACCTATATGGAAGTCCATGGAACTGTTCATGGGACAAGCACTATTTATATTCCTGGCTACGTAAAAAACCATGGTATACTCAGTGGGCGGGATCTGCAGTTTCTACTCAGAGAAACCAAAGTAAGTTTGTTAAGAGGGAGTAGTGGCAAAAATAGCTACGGATAGACAGGATCTGAAGTGCATGCATTTCACTTCCTACGAATGAGCTCCTAATTTAAAAGCATTGGAAAAATAAAAGACCAAGCGTAAAGGAGCTTAAGTTGTCTTCTGCGTGCTAAGAATACGTTTTTCATCACGTCTGTGTTTTGTGGATTGACAGCTATTATTAGAAAATTGGGATGACAACCTACAGTCACAGACACATTTAACACCCAGCTTGAGAAAGATGGATAAATGCATTTTTCATTTTCTTAAATGTGATATTCAGCTCAAGGAGATTATCAGATGAGAATGTGCTTTGTTTTACATCCCTGATGTGAAAGTTAGGTGATATTTGAAAGCTGTACAATAGGCGTGCTTGCTTTGCCCTACCAGTGACTTTAACCTAGAGTGACCCTACTCTCTGGGGGAGAAAAGAAGAAAGGCAAGGACTTCATTCTCCATTCAGCTCCTTCCTCTGCTTCAGTTGTGCAGAGCGAGCAAAAGAGCGTGCTTTTTGTGGTGTGCTTTGCTTGTGGCCCCATAGTCCAGGGAACTCAAGATATCTTAAGGGGCAGTGTATACATTGACATTAATAAACTTTTGTCCCCATAGTTAGAATGCTTTGTGGGGTTTTCTGTGCCATTCCCATAACCTTTATGGCACTTTACAACATTAAAACACTTCAGTAGATTACATTTGAATAGGATGTTTAACTTGCAGTTGGTGAAAGCAGTGGTTTGTGTGTTTAAAATCAGCAAAATGTGTGGAACTGCACCACTTACTCCCCGATGTTGATAGTTTCTTGCTGTGCACTTCTACAGAAGAGTCTATTAAAAAAAGAAAAGAAAAAAGCAAACACCTCCCAGCCTTCCCACACGACTGCAGAGATCTCCTCTTTGAAATATTTGGGGAAATGATGGTAATTTGACATCTCTGTGTGACAGCTGTTGGCAAATTATGACTTTTTAAAGGCAACCGCTGTGTGTATATACTTGATGCATACAGATACACATAATGTTGCAGATTAAAAAGTCAACATTTACTTTCGTCTTAGATAATACTGAGATTACACAGCTTTTGCCTGTGTGGAGTATGAAATCGCTGTGTTAATCATAGTACTACCATGGGAAGAATATTGACATAGTAATAACCCCAAGCACAAACAGTCACGTCTTTCTGGGGAAGAAAAAACTGTTCTATTCACTGCAATAGTAAAATAAGCTAACGGACTTCCTGTAGAATTACAGAAGCCCTTATAATTTACAAAGTACAGTTCATAATAATATTAAAGTTTGAGTAAATCTTCCTCTAATTCTGTATTAACCATCTGACATATTACACTAAAAAGCTTGGGTTTTCAATATTAAGTAGATAGCTCATGTACTTGTTATCAGTTACATTTGCTGTGCTCTAAGATGCAACGTAAGGACACATTCAGTTTAGGACAAAATCAAGTTGGTAGATAGATAGATAGATAATGTGCAGCTCAGCCCAGTGCAGTTCCCCAGGGTATATGAAACAGGAAGGAGCCAGACTAGTTTCACTGTTTTTGTCTAGTAATTGCAGTATCGGGTGGAAGATACTATCTTGTGATTGTGGAGTACTACTCAGATCAGTAAGTTGCTGATTTTTCACAAATTCTGTGTTTGTGAAAAGCATGGATCTACACTGTACTGTTGTCAGAGTCCTGCAGGCATTTCAGATTTCAATGATTTTCTGTAATGTTATTCCACATTGGTGTTTGAGTGTTTTCTTCCTAATATTGGGGAAAATCCTTTGAGAATTTGCTGCATTTCTTAGTAGATGGCACTGAGAAACACATCAATGTGTTTCAGAGCCCTGTATCAGGAAGCCAGTGTTTTTATCTTACTATCTTTTTGATACAATCTTTTTTAATAAGCTTTTTTTAAAAAAAAAAACTCTGCAAACAATATTTTCATATGTCTTTTCTGAACTTTTGTTAGCAAATTTGCACATTACAAAAGCTGTTTTCCTTTTAAGGAAATTCTTTCTTTATGATGCAGCCAGGCTAAGAAACCTTTGACCTGATGGTAAGCAGTTAAGAGTACATCTGCTTCTCCTAATACTTATTGTCAGGCAAATGCGAGCGCAATGTATTGCTGATGTTGCAACAAAAATGAAATTATATACGTCTTACTGCATCATGGATTTTGGTTGTTATTCCTGTCTAATACTTACTTGTTTCAATATATCTAGTTTAACAGGAAAAGTAAAACAGCAGCATCCTGAGATTGAAAGGGGAAAGTAAGATTTAGCGTCTAATTTGTTTGGACTTTTTCAGTTGGAGGTGGATTTTCAGGTTGTGTTTTGTGTTGGAGGTTTGTTTTTTTCTTTTCCTGGCTGATGTGTAGCATCTCATCGGTACGCTGGCTGCTCTGCCTTAGCATATGCTTGCCTCTCAGGGTTGATCAAGAGAGGTACTTGCTCTAAGTCATCTTGTTGCCTGTATATTCACAGTTTCAGATTTTGTTATCCTTTAAGAGACAATCCTTTAACATAGCTTACCATAAAACACTACTCACCTGTCTCTGCTGGCCACCTGCTGCGTGTGTGGGTCAATTGTGTTCATATCAAATGGATCACGGACTGAATTGCTAAAGTAAGTGCAGGTTTTCCACTAAAATCAAGCCGACCTGAATGGGAGCTTTGTGCCCTGAGGAGCCTCGTGTATGTGTGCACATGCATCCAGTGATGTTCAAGGACACTTTTTAATCATAATCACTTTAATCGCTAGGCAACGTGACCAGAGCCCCATAATGAATTTAGTTACGGAGTTTTGTCACTAGACAATCAGTGTGCTGAAAGTATGTGAATAATGGGAGCCGTCACTCAGGCACGGTAACATCCCTGGGCACAATGGTCACTTGAACTAGCTAGGCCCGCTGTTCGCTGTCTCCAAGCAACAAACTTTGTCTTTAAGCTTCTAGAAACTTTCAGATTTTCTTTTTTTTAAACATGTTTTCAGACTCAAGGGCAAGGATTGTCTTTCATGGTTTGTATTATTTGTAACGTTCTATTAGCAAGTTTTTGTTAGGTCAGATGACAAAGGATCTAGTTTTCAGAAAGTCAGAGCTAAATAATACTTTAACGAATCACACAGCTCAGTGTATTCAGAAGGGTCATTTTATGTTGCACTGCTTCGTTTTGCCCTTAGACAGCAAAATACCGATAGGTGACAGCTCAGTTAGGATTCTTGATCAGAGTTTTGCATTTCCAAAATGTACGCGGTCTCTCTGCACTAGCCGGTATAGGACACAGTTACTCCTAAAAGCATGCAGCTGCCATTTCATTCTGGTGTGTGTTATAAAGGAATACATTTCAGAATAAGGGCATTTTCCAAGCAGGAGGGGGCTGTTTGAGATTCATCATGGTTAGTTCAGCTGTGTAGTGCATGACAAAAACGAGACATGTCACCAGTTCCTAATGAGAAGATGTAAAGCCATTCATCACGTCAGAGCAAAATAGGGTAGGCGAGCTGGCAGCCTTCCTGCCAACTTACATGGCTTCCTGCCAAGTGGGCAGCTGGAGGAGTTGGACCAAACTCTCTTGGAAGAACCAGTACTGAATTCCTGAGAAATATTCCTCTTTTCGAGAAAGTTTCAGATGCAACTTTTTACTTTGAGTCACTGTGAATTTTTAAGGAAATTCACTAAGTGGAATTTACAGATGCTAAGTGGTGGTTAATAAAAGTAGGAGGAATACACTGTTTAGACAGGTTGGGAAAAATCCTGTTGCAATCTTGAATAAGCAAAAATAGGAAAACAAACTTTTTTATTTTAATACTGTCTTTTATGAAGTGATATATTTCTTACTGCCATACGCTCCACAAAATCAGCTGAAAAGACATTGAACTAGTGTTTCTATTCTAAAGCTGTTTCAATCACAAAAGGATTGACTTTTTCCAGAAAGTACTTTATATTCATGAGAAAAATACATCAAGATAGTTAACAGCAGCCTTTGTTATGCTTCTTTTGCTCTGGTTCAGACAAGAAAATATAAGTTCAGTAAGGCGGCATACGAAAGTGGTGATAAACCTGCAACCTAACAGAATACATTAGATAAAGTGCAGGAATGTTAGGAAGGGGAGTGGAGAAAATAAACATTCCTATTTAGTCTCTGAAAGATAATTTTTTTCTCTTAAATATTGAGCTAGTCAGGATTACAGTCAGTGATGTAAAACATCCACTCCTTATTTTATACTTTTGGCTACAGTTTAGACAGACTGTTTGTTCAAGTAATCATTTTAATAATAGTCCGATCTGGTGCTGTAAACGCCACAAATAAATTGCTTAGTGTCAACTGGAAGTCAGTGGTTTCCAAAAAATAAAACAAAACCCCACTCTTTTTTCATGGGAGCAGTTGTGGAGCACTTTTCATGTCAGATAATGTTCCACTTAGCTACTACAGCGTGAAAGGATTGCCTACATTATAATCAGAAAAGAGTGGGTCTTGGCTGGTGATGCTGGGTGGCCAGCTCAAAAACCTGAAATTCCAAACCAGGGGTTCAGTTCGCTGCAATGGTAGAAAAGGTTCCTGAGGGGTTTTCTTACAAAAACCAAAGTATTCCTGCTTAAGGGTTGTAACACCAGCTTTACTCAAGTTGGGCAAGTGAGATTGCAGACATGAATGCCCTTTCTGGATTCACGCAGACCTATAGGCACAGACACAGCTGGGTAGAAGAACTTGCAAAAAAAGGAAAATTTAAAAAACAAACAAACAAAAACCACAACAACAACAAAAAAAACCACGAACCCCCACACCACTAGTTACCATGCCCATTTTACCATCTGTACTTATTTGCTGTTATCTCCTGTATATATACTTTTATATTGCAAAGTTCTGGCAGTCGTCTTGTTAGATGGGGTATCCACAGCCTGCTGTGGTGTGTGCTCACTTACAGCACTGTATGGAAAATAATGGTTCTAGCTTTCAAAAACATCTGAAAGGTGAGAAAAATACTTACATGCAGAAAATTAAACAGTTTCAAGCACTAATCAACCAGTAAAGCATAAAGGAATCCTAGTCTGCATAGCAGTTCTGCTGCAGCTAATAAAGCAAGATCCGGGCTAACGGGTTTTGAACTGTGTGTACCCACAGTTAAGTTGCCAACCTTGGCGTATTTGGAGTTCTGCATTCTAGATCTTCAGCCACAGAGTGAAGGTAGCTGCCCACAGTGGACTGTGTTGCCAGGCACAGCATCTGGTAAGAGAGTACCCCAAAAGCTGTAATCAGCAACCTTACATGGAGGCAACAGTGTGCATTTATATCCCAAAGTAGTGGAAATACAGTCTGTTGTAAATTTTTATCGTTTTGTGGCAGGGAGCCTTGTCTTCCACGCAGCCTCAACTGTACTGATGATGGATGCTTGCTTCACTGAGACCTTAAAACTGTTGCTTGTTATTTCTACTTTTTTTTCTCTTTTTTTCTTCCCCTCCCCCCCTTCCAATTAGTGCCTTGCAGCATTTGTTGCATACTTGTAGGAAGTACCTTGACAGATTGTTTTAGCCTTTCTGGAAATAACAAGGTGTGTGTAATTCAAAGGGTTAGCAAATTAGAGCATCATAAGAATGAGTTACAGAAATGACCTGTGTTCTCTAACGCTTGCTTTCTCCATCATAATGAATGTGACTTTCTTGGGGCAATTAAGATATTTCTCAGTTTTTCTCTTTATACCCTGCAAAAGTACTAGCTCCCTACCCAGGGAATGCTAATAAAGGGCAATTTTCAGGAGCAGGGTCTAAATTCAGCTTAAGAATTTCAGCTGACCTGATGACAATTTGATGGGGGGAGGTGGAAAGAAGGAGGTGGGGGGCTGTGGGCAGCTGTGAGCCAGGCTGGAGCCTCAGGCCAGGAGGCAGCACAGACAGACACATGCCCTGTGCTAGCAGTCAGACGCATCCTTCTTTCTGTCTTCAAAGGTATGGTGCTGCGTAGAGGTAAGGTTGGAAAATGGATGCAAAACAGGTGGTAAGCTGTTTATTATAGATTAAGTGTTGACAGTGTGCTCTGTGCTGTCAAAACATAAACCCATGTTTCTTTCCCCATGGAGCTTCCTCCTGAATAAACGGACCTGTCAGACACAGAACTGTTCAGCAGTGCACAGCAGCAGTTTATTAAAAAAGTGAAAAACGAAGCACACAAACCAGCTTTCTCTACATAACAAACACAGGATCATAGGAGAATTGATACTTCAGGTGGTTTTAATTGCTGGTTCTCAGCTGGTTTTCTGCCTGAACTGAGTAGTTCAAATAAATAACATCATGTGTGCAGATTGCATGAAATGGTTTCATGTCCGTAATTCAGTATTTTCAAGAGATTACCTTTCTTTAAGCCTCTTCTGAGGTGAAATTTAGTATGTATTTTTTCTGGCTGAAAGGTAATTTATCTTATGCCATATATAAAAAACAAATTGAGATAATCTAGCTTTAGTGGAAATAGTCTTTCAGATCTTTTTTTTTTTTTATCAGCCACTGGAGAGTTTCCTGTAAGATTTAAATCTGCGAGATAGCTGAGGAACTTCTTGCAAGTAGGCGACTTTTTAACCTTAAAATTGAAAACTGAAATAACAATATCCAGCACCATACAGGGAAAATTGTATGTCCTCACTATGCTGAGAAGTGTTCACTTTGTTTTTAAAATGAGCCAACTCAGAATTTATTCTGTTGTTGCCGTGAGTCGGAGAGCATTGATGCTGCACTGCCTGTGCACGGCAATGCTTCCTGCAGATTTGTGCGTCAATGTTAAGATCAGCTCCTAGGAAGGGCCTTCAGTTTTGAATCTTCTGTTACTAGGATTCGCTTCCATGTTGCAGAAAATTTAATGCAGAATAGTATAATTTGACCTCTTTGAATATGTGCATGCTGAATACATGATCCTAATAGTAATGAAGATTGCGTTTTATTTTCTTGAAAAGAGCAGTGACTATATGTATATATTCACAGACACACACAGTAGGTCATTCAGCAGCGCTGAGAAATAGCTGTTACGAATCAGAGCTTGTAATTCTCCCGCAATATACAGACCTTCAAATAAAGATGAAGAATTCTATATTTAATTCAGGCTTTTTAATTATGTTAGGCCAGGAAAGAGGTCAAGATCCAAATAAAAGCCAGACAACTCTGAAAAAATAACTTTCCTCCAACTTTCTTGAAATTGGAGGAAAGCATTGCCTTTTCTGGAGCACCTGTAATCTCAGCTGATGTAAGAACAGCTTTGTGATGCAATTTTCCTCCTTCAATTTACCTTGGAGGGTTGAAGCCTCTTAATCCTTGTGAAAGCTCTTGCTGCCGCGGTACAGTGTCTTCAGCTGCTGTTTGCTGCCATCTACCGTTTTAATTAGAAGACTTCATCAGTTTGGCAGGAGCGCGTTCCTCTTGGCAAAACCAGCAGGTTAGCTGATGTGGGAGAGGGGGAAACAGTCGTGTAGCTGTGCCATGAGGCTGCTGCAGTAAAACTTCTACCTGCAAGAGAGCCCCAGCAGTTTCATTTCCACACGGATCAAAGCACCAAATGACCTTTTTTTTTTTTTTTTCCCCAAAAAAATAACTGAAGGGGTCTGTAGTTGCCTCAGCTCCATGAAAAACCACCTCAGCCCATTACAGGAGATTATTGTCAAATGTGTTTAACAGGACCCTCCCCTGCTGCTTGGGTAGGAGGGGCTGAGCTGCTCAATTTCTCCCACTTTCTTCTTAACATCACTTTTTGTTTTGTGTTGTTTTTAGGCTGGTACATTTAGAATGTGTTATTGTTTATTTTAAGTTAGCTCTTAGAGTTCAGGGTTTGCAAAGAACAAAAATTAACATAGTTCTTGTTTTCTATTTTTCAGCTGTTCGTTGGTCTTGGATTTCCATATGAAGGGCCGGCTCCTTTAGAGGCTATTGCTAATGGATGTGCTTTTCTAAATTTAAGATTTAACCCACCAAAAAGTAGCAAAAATACAGAATTTTTCAAAGGCAAACCTACACTTCGAGAAGTAAGCTTTATCACTTTGTAACTTCTTTATTGAAAATCATTGTGAATTTTTAGTAACACAATACAGGAAAAAAAGCATAAATGTTCACAGTTTACTGCGAAAGGTGTGCAACTGTCATTTTCTTTAGCCATTGATGGGATTATCAGTCCTTATTTTTATAGGATAATCAAAATTTTTCATTAATATACTGTTAAACTTTACCTCCAGATTTGCCTATATTTACATCTTGCTAACTTATTGATAGATCATAAGCTGAAGTTTTACTTGAAAACCTGATATTCTGCCCAGGAACGGTTCATATCACCTGTTACATGATCCTTCATTTGAAAGTGGCTTTATTTTCTTGAAGAAACAAATATTACTCTGTCTTGTGCAGGAAATAAATAGATGTTTTTAATAATTATAAAAATGGCATCTGTGGGTGGGATATTTTTTTTTCCTCCAGGAAAGACCTGCTAAAGGCAGTATTGAGCAAAGGTATTAATGGTCACAGCCCACCATGCTTGTGGTTAAACACTGAAGACATTTGGAGAGCTGACTCTTCAAGACAACAGGAAAGCCAAACCTCAGACTTTCTAAACAGCCAGTGTGTTTAGACTCTAGTAAGAGGAAAAAATGAGGCTAAGTAAACCAGCCCCTCATCCTGGCACTGACTTTGGAATACTTTTCTTCTTGGGTGTAGCTAAAATTCAGCCTGTACCTCTTGCAAGCATTTAACAGTCATGGAGTCATGTCTGATATTGGCACTTTTGCCTGTTGCCATGGCTTGTTCATAGATGTATGTGCATATTTTATTTACTTACTTGTCTGAAGGGAAACCTCTGTGGTAACACTTAGATGATGAGAACCTTGCACGGCTGTATTTCCCACTTCAGGTTACACTCGGGCTATATAAATTGCGTACTGAGCAGCCCCAGCTAGTTGATAAGCAAAGACTTAAACCATTTTAAACCAGGAGCATAAATTCCTTATGATCTTATGATCCAGAACTGTAATTGCCTTTCAGCTCGTTACACATTCAGTAGGTACAGGACATAAGTTCAAACACCCAGCTTGTACTGCTAACAAATGAGATAGCAATACAGGGAAATAGTCAGTTTAAACTTTCTCCTTGGGCTTGGCACCTTTCAAAGCTTTTTCTTCTGTGGGTTCCTCAACTGATTGTTGTGTTTCCAGTTGCTCTGTGCCGAGACACTGTAACTGGTCAGGCTTAGTAAATAAGCTGGACCCACCGAACTCTTTCATAGGAATTTTAGTGCTTGGAATGCCATGTTAAATCCCGCTGGCATGTGTCAGCACTAACAGAAATGCTGTGCACCTGACTCGCACAGAAAACTAATCCCTACTGACTGCTTTAGTACAAAAAAATATAATGAACATTCATCACAGATATTGCTGTGTTCCCATGCTCTGCTGACCTGTCATAAAAGTAACCTTTTCTCTAACCAGTTTTCACAACTGCATTTAGATCCAATTGCTAGTAATCCATGTGCTGGTTCTTTGGGATTAAGAAAGTCCTTAAATCCTTCTGTGTATTTTCAAGTGTTAAAGGAGAACAATTTGCTGTAGTTCAGCAAATTAATTATCCATAGGCAAATGTGAAGGTCAAGTCTGTATTTAGTTCTTCTGTAAAGTAACCATTGCAAGTCACTATTTGTGTCTCTTGTTCTAGGTAAAATTTACTGGGTGAGGGGAGTGTCAGCTGTCTCCCTGCTTCCCCTAAGGTGGGGTCCTGTAGTGAAGGCTCTGTACAAAAACTGGAAATCACAATTTTCGGTTTAGATCAGCAGTTGTTTTCTCTTGGGACATGATTTGGCTGGGGGAAAAAAAAAATCACCTTCAAGCAGCTTGTTTTGTACCAGTATTTGTACCAATATTATTTCTCAATTCCTGTCATGTCGTTTTATCCAGCCTCTGTCCC
>VWZZ01008084.1:469116-595412 GCA_013399095.1 Psophia crepitans
CCCCCCCCGAAGAAAGAAAACATTGTGTGCTAAATCTGGATGAAATATGTGCTTGGTGGATGTGATTTTTTTAATTTTCTACTTTTAGGAAGGGGGAAAAAAAGACCTGAAATTAGAAATTCATTCCAAATCTATTTCTAAGAATTACTATAGATTTTAATTATGAGCAGAGGCAGTATCTCCTGAATATCTAAAACATTAAACCTTTAGCTAATTAAAGCATTTCAGTATTAGGAACTAGTCTTAATATTTTTTGAGAATATAGATGCAGAATAACTGGTGCAATAAAAATGTTACTCTTAACACTTAAACCAGCTACTAGTCTGAGAAGTTCAGCTGTTTGTCTTCCAGATCAGATCTGCTTTTAATATTGCTCTCTGTCTTTCTGAGATGGTGGAGAAAGAGTGGTCTAAGGCATAATTCCCAAAGCTTTGTGGAATTTAAAACAGTTTCATGTTCATATTTTTAAAGGTGCAGTAAAAGGGTTTTTGTTGTAGCTGAAAGCAATGGGAACGTAGCTACGGCTGCCTGAAGTGCAGACATAAGCACTCTGGGAAGTCAGCCTTGGAAACCCAAATGTTTAAGTACATACTGTTTTAGCGGCAGTGCAAATACTAGTGGAAAAAGGTTAGAATCTATCAGTCTTCAAGAAGGATTTGGACTTTTTGGAGGAATTTAAAATATGCCGATGGGAGCACGGTGCAGTGGGCTGCAAGTGAATGCGGGCAGCTCGGGGAGCTGTGTGCGCGGAAGCATCCTGAGTTACCGGCCCAGCAGCTGCGCTCCTCCAGCCAGCGCGGGAGCCCTCGCCAGCACGCTGCCCTGCAGCCAAGGGCGGGAGCCAGCACAGAGTCCGCTGCACGCTGGGCTCGGAGCGCACGTGTCTGCTAGCTGATCCCGTTCGTGACTACGAGACTGGCTTCTCTTGTCCACAAGCAAAATGAAGTTGGGAAATTTTTTTTAAAGTAGTTTCTTGCATTTGCTTGAGGAGGAGAGCAAGTATGGTACACACCCAGCGCGGGACGGTTTGTGCTTCCTCTCCATGTGTTCATTTGCACGTTCTTCTCATTCCTGTGCAACTCGTCACAAAAATGACTTCTAGTGCCGTCCTGCTAGTTCTGAAAGTAATCTCTAATGTAACTTTCCTTAGTTATCTACTTGGGTATTTATTAAATTTGTTTTCTGACGAAGCGGTGAGCCAAATGCCAGTTAACGCTCCTGTGGAGATCAAATCGCTCTTGTACTATCAGCCACAAGTCAGAGTTCATCGAAGCAATAGAAATGATTTGCTATTCACTACTGCTCACGGAAGCTTGGAAATGTTTGAAATTTGAAGGAGAAACAGGGCGAGGATGTTGTCTGAAGGTGAGACAGGGCAAGGATGACATCTCTTGAAAGCCAGTCATGCAGGTCTAACCAGGACTGGGAGCAATTATGGGCTGTGAAAACGCAGGGCTGCTCTGTGAATGAGCAGTGGGAAAGCAGGGTCACACTGTAAAAGTAATTTCAGTAAGCATCAAGTCTTTTGAAATGTGGGTTGTTATAAGGATCAAAGCCACAAATGAGAGGTGCATAAGCGTTGCTTGTGATCTGCATTATTATCTGATTTTCAGTTTTCCAACTCATTCACTCTCTAAATTTAAACACAGAAAATCTGAAAAGAATTTCAGAAGGAATGACACCAGCTGCTGGATTCTAGCTGAATTATTGCGTTATCCTAGTGCGTTTAATCCACGAAGTCTGGTGAGGAGGGGGAGGGATATCTTGACACATTAATTTTTACCAACATCACTTCTTCCCTTCAGCTGACATCTCAGCATCCCTATGCTGAAGTTTACATTGGGAAGCCCCATGTCTGGACTGTAGACATCAATGATCTTTCTGAAGTTGAGAAGGCTGTGAAATCAATTTTGAATCAAAAGGTGAGAAACGTATCCTCAATTTGTCATCAGTGCTTGAGGATGTATTGCGTACTGCATGTAGAGTTCTTCCTAATGTTAGTCTAATTAAAGCTGAGTGCTGCACTTTGGCAGGCTGTTGGGGAAAGAACTGTTATTACATCTCCGTGGTATCTGATTATTGTGTTTTAGTACTGGATATGTCAGGTTTTTACCTGAAAAAAGAACATGAGTGAATTTGTGTAGAAATGTGAATTTCATATTTAAATTATACAGCAATCTGTATTTTCTGTGCATTCAGTGAGCAAGTTTTCCTGTTGATTCTTAGAGCATTGCAGCTGTGCAAATACATGCTCAACTCTTTTGACTTTTTTTGTGCATTTGACATAACGGCTGCTGAAGTGCTTGGAACTGAAATGAGGGCACTTCACTGGGGGCGGAGGGTGACGTTGGAAGTAATTTACTAAGGTATCACATTCTTTTTTGTCATAATGGCTTCTTTTTCACTTCAGCTCCAAAACTGAACTTAGTTAAAACAGGAGCTCTGGAATCCTGTAGGGTCTCAGGCTGGCTTTATATCTGTTACTGTGCAGTATACCCTGAGTTTCCTTAAAGATGATCACCGAGCAACCTTTACTGCTGTTACAAAGGAGCAAAAACCAGCTTAAACTGCTGATAGTTTGTGAAATTGTGATTTGTTAATGAGTTTATTTGCATTTATTGTCGCTACTTAAGCTATAATGTAGTATTTGGAATGCAAGCTGGTACCACGCAGCGCACCGCGAATTCATTTAAACACAAAACCTTCTAAACTTAACACACTGTGTTTCCACAGATTGACCCTTATTTGCCCTATGAATTTACATGTGAGGGAATGCTTCAGAGGATGAATGCGTTTATTGAAAGACAGGTATGAACTTTTACTGTGAATGAATCTTTTGGTTGATGTTGAAAAAGGAGGACCCTCTCCATATTAAAGCTTCTCAGAGTTGTTGCTGTTCAGGTGCAAACAGCTGTGCAGTCCTCGGTGTTAAATCAAAGCAGAAAGGCAAAGCAGTTTTTCAGAGTGTATGTGACTTCTTTAACTGTGTACACACAAAAAGTCTTTGGGTCATGAAGTATCACATAAATATAGAGATACTTTTGTGGTAGAATTGCACTTAGGCTAAAACCTCTGGGTGGGTTTTTTTCAAGTCGTTTCAATCGATAAAGGTTTAAATGGTTTGGAAGCCAGCGACTTAAAGGACTTGGTCCCAATGCACTGCTGAGAGCAGCAGAAGGTATTGAGTTGGAGTAATAAACTGCAGAGATTTACATGGGATCCCGATTTCTAGAAACTGTATGTTGGCTTGGACTTCTGCCCAAGGCCACATCTGTTGCAGTGGCCAGCTCTGCCTTTTGTTCTGGCTGCTGCAGAAGAGAGATAGGAGTAACCTGTATCTCTGTCGTGCCCATTCACTTCCAGGATTTCTTTCAGAAGCACTGCACATGCTCTTGTACCTGCATTTCTGAAAGAGGACAGCATTACAGACAGTAATAAAGAATAACACTGCTTAGAGCAGAAGTGTAGTTAACACTACGTAGCCATTCCCAGTTTCCTGCCCATAAACCCCTTACGCTTTCTGCTTCTATATTAATGACGTAGCCTGTAAAAGTATCTCTGCTTCTTTTGATTCTTCTACCGGAGTTAGCTGTAATGGAGAGGTTTTGGCAATACAGGGAGAGATGGAGCTCAGTGTAAGGGAGAAAAAGAGACAGTCTACAGATAGCATCTGCAGGGCAAAACTGTCTCTCCCCTCTGGACTTCCCCCAAGAGCTAAGCCCTGGCCTGTACTGCGTGCTTCTCGGAAATAAGTAGAGCATTGTAATTTTGTTCATTGCTTTCACTAATTGTCAAAAGCCATTATTGTTTCACAGCCCCCAGGATGCTGAAGCATCATTATTAGCTGCATGTGCTTAGCACTGTGCCTGATTAACATGTCAGATGAAGCAAAAATAAAGATTGAGACCTTATTTTGAAGAGTTTGTGGCAGGAGGCAAGCAGAACAGAGAACGCAGCACAAGCTTGGAACAGGAGCAAAGATGCATGGAGATGATCTCGTTCAGAGGGTGTGGGGCGCATTAACCATTAGAGTGTGGTCTTCAGGGAATGTTTGAATATGAAGAGGATGGGGCCAGCTACACTCACCAAAAAGCCACCCGATGGGGCAGTGAAACTGTAGAATTTATAGGAGTTGTCCGGAGTTCCCCTTTTGGTGCCTTGGCCCTGGAGCAGAGGGGAGCACAGTGTTCACACGAAAGGTTTAGCAAATTCCCTGAATCTTCAGATCCAACAAGTCTTTGAGGTCTGAAGTGAGAGAACTACTGTGAGCTGTGGTTTCACGTTTAGCGGTGCCACCTTCAGCTGGATTAAAACAGCTTTCGTTCCAAGCCACTCCTTCCTGCCAGTGCACTGTCCCTGCCAGGGGCCCAGCGTGGCTGTTAGATGTGGCTGTGCCATCGCTGAATCCATCCCTTCATCCCGTTTGCTCTGTGGCTGCGCAAACAGTTGTGTCAGCTGTGCAGAGGGAACCAAAGGGTGGGACTGCTTAAATTGGCACTGCCATCAAAGGAGCAGCCAGGCAACTGCAGCCGGAGCAGCTGCAGGGTTCCCTGCTGCAGACTTGGGAGCTGTTGGATGAGGCTGGGCTGACGGAACAGACGTGCTGACTTTGAAAGATGTGGTTGAGCGGAGTACTTGGTAACTGGGCAGAAGATGCTTTTGGCAGGGCTCTGCTAGGTGAGCAAACAGGCTTGGCTCAGCAGAGGGTCAGCTGAGCACCAGAACCTGGCGAAGGGAGTGAGTGAGGACATTCATCCAAGAGCAGGAAAAGCCAGAGGGAGGAGGACACCTCCTTTGACAGCAGGGCTGAGCCTGTCTCACCTCAAAATTTGTTGATGTAGGTAAAACAAACACATATGCAGTCTCTGGTGAGGCTTAATCTTCTGCTGTACAATAGTATCTTGTCTTTATTTTAGTCTTATGCATGTAGGGTTGTGGGGCAAGATAGACTGGGGTGAGGATAGCGAGTTTAGGTTGCTTTTAGTGATTGATAGGAAAACTAACCAGAGACAGCAAACTGAAACACAGCCCTGCGTGCTGGCGCCTGTGAAGGTGATGTACTCTGAGACGGGCCTCAAGGTGGCATGAACTGAGGAAGGCTTCCCACCAAGCCACGGACCAGAAATGGGAGACTCTGCCCAGCTTTGGGGAAGAATTTCCAACTAAGAGATGGTAAAAGCTGAAACCCCCAGCAAATGATAAAGCCTCAGGAGTGATTTTGTCTTTGAAAAGCTTTGTCTTCTGCCTGCAGTAGCTGTGAATCCAGTCCGATACTGCAGTGTTATGTTGCATGTATTATGTTAGTATATATTACAGTATCCATATTGAGTTGGATTTTGAACCTATATAGATTTCCTCCTGCATCTAGTATTTTAAATATTGATTTTATATAAGGACAGAATAAGCAGGGTGCTCAAGTCCAAATAGGAAGATGACGTTTTGGAAACAACCTCTATAAAGATACCTCCATCCATCTATTTTTAACCTGGGTTTTTAGATGCTGCTGTAATTATTCTGCCATAGTTATGCTCTAAAATGACTCTGTTTTATTAATATGGCATGAGGGAATGGCTTAGGTCTGCATCAGGGGAAGTTCAGAATGGATTTTGGGGAAAAGGTTCTTCACTGAGAGGATGGTGAAGCACTGGAATGAGCCCCACAGGGAAGTGGTCAGGGCCTCAAGACTGTCAGTGTTCAAGAAGCGTTTGGACAACGTTCTTTGATATATGGTTCAGCTTCTAGGTTGCCCTGTGTGGAGCTGAGAGCTGGACTCTATGATCTTCGTGGGTCCCCTCCAACTCAAGATACTCTGTGATTTATGATTGTATAATATTTATGGTTAGACCTGGAAGTGTGAAAACTTCCTCCTCCAGCAAAGGAAATCTAAACAGAGAAAATACCCACCAAATTGCTATTGAGAACTGGTAAATGATTCGGGGTCTTAGCTTCATTAAAATTTCAAGTAGTTCAACCTGTCTAAGCTCTGGGTGACAATGTGGGACCTGTTCATACAAGTATTAGTTTTGTCAGGAGAAAGCAAACCATGATGGACTGAGCCCAAACTTTTTGATCACCTTTTGGTGAGAGTTGCCAAATGTTAAAATAACGGCTGAGTGTGATGGAGTGTTATATAAAACCAGTGATTACAATTTTCTCTTTTTTAATTTTAAATGTCAAGGCTGTAAGAACTTGTCTCTGAATGGTTTCCGCTAACAGGTATCTTTAGATATCGTTTCTTCCTTCCCTCTTTCTGCGGAGTGACAGTTGACTGCACACATTATTTATAGCCAATTTTTTCAGCGTTGAGAGAACACTTTTACTAGCAGTTCAACCAAGAGGAGTAACAAACTCTCTGAATCCTGGTTGCTTTATAGAAATCTTCAGTCTTTGATGAGTTCAGCTCACTCTGTAGTGCAGCAAGTCCCCAGTCCTTTCCACATGGCCCCCACACGGGCCGCTTGAGACGTTTCTCACCTACAGGGTAGCTGGCCTCTGGAATTCTTCTCCTACCAGAACTTCCTCCTGATATTTGTGCTGTTAGGAAAATAGTTGGGCTAGCACTGCGTTAGTGAAGCAGGAGTCACTGAGAAGGCCAAAATGGGTTGAGTGTGTGGAATTAAAGCTGGAGTTGCTTATGATAAACTAAAAAGGTAAAGGTAGGGAAGAAGGTGCTTTGGAAGGAACGATAGTACCACATTTCAAGTAGCAATCAAAGGTGATCATTTCCTCATGCTCAATTAAAAAAAAAAATCTTTTCAAATGTGCTTGAATTATTGATTATAATAAACAGAAATGAGCTGCAAAATGAGAGTTTGGGTGATAATAACCATTTATTTTACTGATGGGGAAAAGTGCTGTCAATGCACTAGATGCATCGTAAGAAAATATGATCTGTCGTTGCAGGATTTCTGTCATGGGCAGGTGATGTGGCCCCCATTAAGTGCCCTTCAAGTAAAAATCGCTGAACCTGGAAAATCCTGTAAGCAAGTTTGTCAGGAAAGCCAGCTCATCTGTGAGCCTTCCTTCTTCCAGCATCTTAACAAGGACAAAGCTCTGCTTAGGTAAGTACTTAAAACCACAAACATATTATTTGGTCTCTTTTTATTGCACCAGGTTTTGCCACACATGAAGTTTACTGTACGAATTCTGAGAAGGGAAGGTAGGGAGTGAAGTACTGTCTGGCTGGCTGCAGCAAGCTGTGAGGTTAGCTGTCAGTCCTTTGTAGCAGCGGCTGGTAGAAGTTACTGCCGTGCTGAGAGCACCGTTCCACGTAGCATGTGGTTTTGCAATGAGGAGTACTGCACCGAGGCCAGAAATTTACATCTCCTGCGTGTGTGCCCTTTGATGTTGAGTTGCTTGCAGTGAGCAAAGGTGCTTGTGCTGCAGGGGTTGCAGATGCCGGGACTGTAATTGGGTTTGGATGGAGTCTTGGCAGCGCTGGCTGAGCAGGTGCACTTTTCCATGGCCTTGGCCACATCCTTCTGAGAGTTAGTGAGCTTGCGGGACTCTTACCGCTGATCCTGACCGTGCTCAGTCGGCGGGGTCAGAAACGAAAGGCATTTTGTTGCAGTAAATAGAACTCTGCACACGTGTGATTCCTGTCAGTTGTTCACATGACTTTAAATACAGCACTTGTAAAGTGTTGCTTTTATTGATTGAGGTCCCTCTTTGATCACGATTAACGTCCAGATTGAAACATTGGCAATTAGCCGTTACTGTTTCTGCAGGCCCTTTGTCAGTGTTGTCCTCGGCAACGAGTTGTAAACCCTTGTACATTAGAGGTATTAGTACCCATTTATACAGCTTACTAGCTATGCAGTAAGGAAATTAGTGTTGCTTTCAGGTGCTGTCTCTTTGGGAACGTGTCTGTGTTCCTTTCAGAATGAAAACAAAGCACTCAAAGCTGGGCCCCAACAAACAGCAGCTCGGGAATCTGCTTCCTAGGCTTTCTGTCTCTACTTTTTAGTAAATGAAATTGTAAAAGGTTTTTTATTTTTTGTATTTTGTTTGAAAAGTTGTAATTTCCAGTGGAGGTCAGAAGCAGCTCATGTAAAAATTTTGTCAAGCTTCTTTTCCAGCTGTCTAGACAAAATTCTAATTCTGTGGGGAAAAAAAAAAATCTGTTGAAGGCTGAAAGCTACCAGTGTTTCCAGAATAAGTGAAAAACAAGCCTCTGCTGGAATTGCTACCCTTGTGCTTAAGCTTTGTGGTTAGAAAACGGCAACTGGATTTTTTCTTCTCTCAGGTAGCTGGTGCTGGCTGGTTCCTGGGAGCTGTGGGTCCTGCTCTGACCAGCTTCCACTGTGACACAGCAGTATCACCCACCACATCCTTCCAGTTTGGCTGAGCCACCTCCAGCTACCCAGGGCTGCCCAGCACTGGCTGGCCTGTCTAGAGGGGGGAGATCCCTGCTGAAATCACAGAAAGTATCTCCTGATCTCAGATTTTCTGGTTTTGCCTTACTAGAAATCCATGGTGCATTGATATATTTCACTTTGGGGAACAGTCAAAAGCATTTTTTTTTCCTTTTTAAGTTTTTTCCTGAAGATTAATGAAAGGGAATAAAGCTGACAAATCCTGTACTGCCCTCTGCAGAGAGAACCTGTGCAGGCGAAAAGAAATGAGAGTCACATTCTAGAAATCTGCAATTTTAAATGTACTTGATTTAGGATACAATACAGCATTTTATTTTATTTTTAGGAAGGAAGGTGGAAAACTGTACCGAACTCCTGTAAACTCCACTGTGATTTAGATCTTGTGCTTTGCTTTTTAGGCATAATATTGAATGTCTCACCATGGAGTCTGCAAATGATATTCTGGTCCCCTCTTTTGATGGAAGAAGGAAGCACTGTGTTTTCCAAGGTGACCTCTTATTGTTCAGCTGTGCCGGATCCCACCCAACCCACAGAAGAATCTGCCCTTGCAGAGACTATATTAAGGGGCAGGTCGCGCTTTGTAAGGACTGCCTATAGCAGCAGCAGAGCTTCTTTTGAGTTGAGGACAAAATGTAAGTAGTTTTGAGAGGAGCTACTTACTACTTCCTGCACTTTTGTCCAGGTTTTTCACTGCAGGCAGAGCTATCATTGCTGGGCAGAATTATCTACTAAGAGAGGAGGGATTCATAATAAATAGCTAACTGATCTTTTTTTTCCTATAAGAACATTTGCAGTGTAACTCTTCAGATTCCTTCATCTGTTTGCAAAGAGGAGTGAGTTTCATGTTCTACAGTGATTTGAAGATGACTGCACAGAATAGTTTGCAGAAGATTCTCAGACCCATCAAACTTCTTTTGTTGTTGTTGTTTGGGTGAAGTGTTTTCTATTTTTTTAAGGAGTTAGGACATGGGACATCCCCCATCATGGTTAGCTAAAGGATCTCAACTTCATTCCAGTCGAAAATGGAAAAAAGTGTGCTTTAGGGAGGGGGGTGCAGGGGAGGGAGGACTAACATTTAATTCTAGGTGCACTGTTTGGGTACTGCTTTAGCTTGAATGGCTATAAAGTGGTTTACTTCGGAATCACAAGATAGCTCTGTACCCTGGTTTTGGGTTATCTGGGCCCAGTTCTGCTTTTTTTTTTTTTTTTTTTAAAAAACTTTGTATACAACAAGGTATTGTCTGCATCACAGCCGCTGCACCAGAGCAGTCTAAACAGAGAGTATCAGGACTGAGCAGACAGGCAGTTGCCAGCGTGTGACACATCATCTTGGTGACTCGGCAGCTGACTAGGGTTGTGGCATTCTTCAGTGTGGAAAAGCTACAAACACATACTGCCATTTTTGGATGGACTCGTCACAGCTTACTGGTCCCATTTAGAGAGAATTCCTTGGAATTTGCCCATGCTTCTGTTGTAGTTTGTCTACTAGAAATACTGTGTGAAGCAAAAAGTATTCAGCATCATTGGAGCAATATTATCGTTAGAGCCTCGGTTTGCTACGGCTTCCAGTAGTTAAAGTGTTGCTGAATGACATAGAAAGGTTAAACTAAGCTAACTATAATTATTGTATGGTAGAAATGTAAAATGTCTTCATAACTAGCTAGGTTTTTAAAGAGAAATTTTTTCTGAAGAACAAGTAAGAGGAGACAAACAACTGCTAAGAAAAGCATTGATCAATCTCGTGGGTTCTTTGATTGTTTTTCTGTTTTGGGGGGGTTGTTTGTTTCTTTCTTGTCTTTTTAGCAGGCACACCAGTTACACATTTAGAATAAAATAATTCAAGAGTTTGGAATTCAAATCAAACTTCATTTTTTTAGAGCAGCAAGCTGAATCTTCTAATCCACCTTCTTTTTATATAGGTAATTTTGGTTCTTTTCAGCAGAAGGTGGCACGCTAGACAGCACCATTTGTCGTCAGGAAATGATAGGCTAAGATTAGTGAGAAACAATCTGCAGTCTATTTTGAAAGCACTCATAGTCTGCAGGTTTCCAGTTTGGACGTGCTCTGATCATACTGGAAAAAAACCTCAAATCCACATGAAGGGTTTTTTTCATAAAGATTAACAAACATTACCAGGTGATAGTGAAAAGCAGAGATATTGTAAATTTTCCTTTCTTGCGTATATCTGGTTGGTTCAGATTTTTCTTGTAGCTGGCATTCTGTGTGTGATTATTGATGTATCTCTTGACCTACCAAAGACCACGCAAGGGAAACGCTATTTAATCATGGATAAATTCTCAAGGCAAGAGACCAGAACAGTATACACTTAGAGTTTCAGTTTAAAAGCAATGATTTAGCTTTTTCAAGTTTTTTTTATATGCTGCCTCCACACTCCTGATGTTGTTATCCTGTAGCACTCTGTAACATTGCTGTGGACTACACAGGAGCTCAATCCTGAGAGGTCATCGAGTATCCAAAAAGATCTGTGGGAGCTGGTGAACAGCAGGGTCACCATGCCTGGTATGGTTGGGATGACGATAAAATCTGCTGTATTTTAGAGTAATTTTCCAGCAACACAACAGCTGGGTTCTGTAACGGGAGGCAAACTTGTATGAAAAGAAAACAAACCGAAGCTAGTATGAAAATCCTCACTGTTACCGTAGCTCAGCACAAATGGAGTTTGCAATAGTTTTAATACCCTGGAGAAGCCGGGGGAGGAGGGTCGGCAATGGATCGGAGCAGGTGCAACAATTCATTTCCTATTTATGTAAAATATTCCCTGCATCCCTGTGCATATTCATGCAGCTGGAAAATCCTACATATTAAAGAAAGTAATTACTTCTGTCTGGTGCTGAAAGTAAAGGCAAGAGCAGAATTTGTCTTTACCTGTTCAGCTTGAGGTTCTTCAGGCAGGAATTTAATTTGGAACGAGATACCACAGAATTACATCGGAAACAGATTAGTATGTGTGCACTTAAGGAATGCAAAACACGTAGGTTCTGCTGTAGTGTAATTCTTTGCTGTAAATATATATTTGCTTGTTCCCCCTCCACTGTATGGCCCACATGGCATACTGCATTTTATTTTGCCTCTAAACCTTTCAAGATGGGAGGGCTTTGGTATTTGTTGTTCTAAGATTCTCTGGTCTAGTGCTTTGCTCAATGCTAGGTTTGCCTTTGCCACAGCAGGGAGAGTCTGTTACAAGCTCTGGGGTTTTTCATGCTGCAGCACTGTTTCTTTCTAGTCTACTGAATGGAATTACTGCAAACTGGCAAAAATGAAACAGCAAACACCAATGCCGCTTGCATTTCAGCCAGGGACAGAACATCTGAATTGGCTTCAGAATCAGTTGGGTCTGACCCTATGTCCACCAGAATCTATAAAGTAGACACATTAAAAAAAAAAAAACCACGACCTATAATTTGATAGGGCTCTGTCATTAATTTGAAGCTCTTCTCAGAAGAGATACTATGAAATACAGCTTCAGTCTAAATTTCTGTAAAAGCAGACTATCATACGAGAACCAGAAGCTGTGTAAGCGTTACTCACGGCACTCCCCATCGCACAGCAGTGTTTGTTCGTGCTGTGCTGAGTGACTGAGTAGCAAGTGGACCCTCCTGCAGATAAGCACTCGGGCAAATCCGTGTAGGACTATTTACAAGTTTGAACAATTTACTAAAATGTGTAATGCATATCCACATTTCAGGATAGAGGGCAACCCTCTGTCCCCATTCCGTAACTCTTTTCCTTCCTAATTACAGACTAAAGGTGTAGCCCAATTCTTGCACTTAAACCAGGATGTTGGAGATGGGACTGTGCCACTGTTTGCAGCCTGACAGTAAAGCTTGCAGCTTCCTTTAGTCAAAAAATCAGGTTTTTGCATGACTTGCATTTGAATATATTGATCAGCAATTGATGGGAAACAATGTCAAAAGTTGAGTATAAAAACATTTTACAAGCTTTTAAACATATCTCTCATATCAAGACATTCTTTGTTTTAAAATTTTGTATTTTTGTATGTGACCTAGTTTTTTTCGAAAATCTTGTTCCTACGAGATTAGAAGACTTGAGAGAAGCATTTACATATTTATTAAGATAAACATAAAAGGCTTGCCTTTGAAAGGTAAAGTTGGTAAATACACACTGTTTAAAAATGCCAATAAAAACCTCATTTATTTCATATATGCAAGTTGATTTGCACATGTATAAATAGAGTTGCTTTTTTGCATTTTTTTTGCTTAGTTTCTAAGTTTCTTTTTGTAATTTATAGTTGCAGCTGTGTGTTTGCTTGTTTATATCAGGTTATGTTTCTCCTACAAATATTTAATGTTTATGTGCCTTTTTCTTTAATTTCTTTGGGATTTGGATGGGTGTTTGCAATATGGACACTGTCTGAACAAGTATAATGGAACACTAACTACAGGTGAAAATAGGGCTCGACAGCTATACAACTTAGCGGTCTGAATTTTGAATGGTTTTAAGTAGTGGGGAAATCTGTTCTAAAACTGTAAGGTAAGGGTTAATAAGATAAAACTATAATAATTCTTGCAAAACATTGCTTCTGCAAGCGAAATACCCTCTACTAAATATCTGTCGCTGAGGTGAGTGCTCCTGCTGGGATGGGATTTGACAGCGGTAACAGAAAACCTCTAGAAACAGCCATAGCTGATGTGATCAGCAGCAACACTGCTGTAACTCCACGTTACAGTTTGTGAGGTGTTGGTTTTCTGGGTAAAGATGTCTGTAGGTGGACACGCACGCCGTGATTCTTGGTGCTACCAGGATAATAATAATAATAATAATCCTTCTGTGATACCCAAATTTCTGACACTCAGTGGGGTAGGAACTCTGAATATTCAGGTGATTGCAGATGGTTTTCTTTCCAATGCTACTACTTTTCTGCATGAAGAGTATTTTGCAAAATAGCGGCTGATGAGGTTTCAGCTGGAGATGGCAGAACGGGGTTGTGGGCAGAGCCAGGACTCTGCGTCTTCCCCGCCCAGCCCTGCTCCCAGCCCCTGCTGCCGCCTTTCGCAGCTTGCTCACTGACAAGTGTTCGGACCCGCTGAAACCGTCTGTTGGTATCAGCCGCACCTCAGGTTGTGAGCCCATGTCTTCTCTCCTCACCTAACAATGTCGTGCTGCTGTCCTCTGATAGCCTAATCCATGTCCTTGGTTTATCCTTGATATGAAAGACATCCCCTCCCCTCTAAATTACAAAGATGATTTACGAGTTTGCAGCACTTTTCACATAAACAAAATCCAAATTGCTTTCTCAGGTGTGTGTTTTGCTCGTAGTGCATTTCAGGACCAGATTTTGCTAGTAAAATAAATGAAACGGGATGAATCAGGCTGGATACAATCTCATCCAAGTCTAATTAACTTCATGACTCCCACTGGCTTCAGTGATAGCAGAACTCCTCCAGTAATTTTTCTTCAAATTAAAAAAGCAGCTCTCCCTTTTTAATAAACCAAAAGCACTGTATCTTACAAGATAAAGACCAAACGCTTGCAGGTTATATTGTACACGTATCAGCAATTACTTTGCTTGCTGTTACAGCATATATCATCTCGGACTAAGCTGATGTTACTTATTATCAAAGTATGAGTGGCAAACTTGATTGAACAGCTGTTCAGTCTACGGTTTGGAGTTGGAGGGGTGGTTGTTTGTGGGTTTTTAAAGAGACCGTTATCAGTTTCCAGTTCCAGTGTCTCTTTCCAGGGGTGCTAACGTTCTGGCCTGGCTGTTCCTTTGTGATGTTTGCCCTACAGCTGCCATGCCTTCCACTTTTGACTTGCGATCTCTTTCCGTTTGTAGTTCTCCTTTGGTCCCGCTGGTTTAGGGGCCACTGTAAAGTCGAGGAGAGTAATGCACTGACAGATGTTACGCTTCCGTTCAGGCTGAGGCGGCCAGGAACAGATATGTTTTCATTGCGATATGCTTTAGTAATATTGCTGTAAATGTAACATCCAAACGTATTGGTTTATGGGCAGTGACTTAAATCTTGTCTTCATATTTTTAAGCAGCTCTATAGGTTGTTTTTTAATTAGTTTGTAATTTCCAAATATTATATTTAAATGGAATGTGTAAACAGCAAACTCGTGTATCAAGTGTAAGATGTTTACTGTAGGAGTGTGTTGAAAATACCAGAGGCTGAACCCCAGAACGCCTCAGATGTGAGGCATCGTTCTTGTTCGTTCTCCCAGGGAAAAATAACAACATACACCCGTTGCCAGTGCGTCTTGCTTTTATAGGTGTAACCCTTTACGTGTCCATCCGGTCAAAACCAAGAGTGTGTTTTAATTCAGCAGAGCGCTCTCAGCCGCGCTAAGCCACCTGTTTATTAAATGGGGAAATCAAAGCAGGTCCTCAAAGTTTTGATAAAATGAGTAATAACTTCACCTTCCACACACAGAAACTGCTTTACCAAAATCCAGTCGCAGCCAAGTGAGTAACACCCCTCTCTGCTGGCAAGGTGGGTGCAGGTGCCATTTGACTAAGGTGGGCTACGCGCGGGATCAGTTTGTCACCCTGTGTAAGGGCTGAAGCGTTGCGGACCCAGCAGCGAACACGTGCGGCTGGTTCTCTGCAGGAGGATGGGCCTGTGTTGCACTGTGCTGCCGTATGCGCACGCACTAGCCCTAGGTCAGTGCTGCTCCGCTTGCGACCAGCCACGCCGTCCAGGCTTGGTCCTCCAGAGCAGGCAAAATCCTTGGCTTTAAGGAGAACGTGTAAGTAACGCCGTGGTGTTCACTGGAGCCTTCCAGGCACTTGGCGGGGTGCACACAGCGCGTCCTGGCGCAGATTCCGGCCACTGCAAAGTAGTTTGAAGTATCAAATAGGTACACAATAAATCAAGCTAAATTGCTGTCGGAAGGCAGTTAATAGGGTTATACCCAGAACCGATGTGGTACGTTCATTACCAGGTCTGTTGCAGTGCGGTGACAGTGAAAAGCACTTGTAAGAAGTCATGACTTTATCTGGGTTTTGCAAAGGGATGCAGCAGAGGAGGAAGTGGCAGGTGTTACCGCAGGGAAAAGGACTACATTTCATGGGAAAAGTTACCCTGAAGATTCTAAGATATATAGACTGTAATGGAATATTTTACAAAGGTCATCTGAGCTTGGAGAAGTTGATCTCCCTGAGCTGGCTGGGCTGCTCGTTGCAGGCAGATCCTCCAGAGGGCAATTTGGGGCAGCTCTGCCGTTTCTGTTCTGAATCGTTCCCTGGAGGAGTCTCTCCCCATGGGTGAGGGGGGTCAAAGTCTGAGTAATTTCTGTAGCACTGTAAATTGAAAAAAAATCCTACTGAAATCTGTAAAAATAAAGAGATTGCTGCTTTTTGCAGATAATAGTTTGGAGTCAATGAGAGTTTCTATATGTACATGAGAACTTCAGGGTCAGGCTGGTACTACGTGTGTTTGGCTTGAATTCTCTCCTAAAAGGCTGATCCTTGGTTTTATTAAATGGTCGTGTTCCACTATATTACGTTCAAGCAGTTTGATTGGGAAAGGACAGAACACGGTTCAGATGCTGTCAAGTTACTGGGGTTCAATAGGATGGGAGCTTTTAAATTTATTTTATTTTTATGTTTAGAAAAGTAACTGTACTTTAATGGCATAGAAAAATGCTTTGTTTTCACTGTTGTAGAAAAAAACTAGGGAGAACTTTATTTTTCAATAAACCTTTTTCTTGTGTGATTTGGATTTACGATTGCTTCGTGCTTAAATGGGAAGTCTGTGAGCTGCCATTTATCCAAAATCGCATTTGCGTGGCTTATCCTGGCCATGCTGCTGCTGGCCCAGCCCTTCCGCGGTGAGCACGAAGAGTCCCGTCTGCCCACACCTTGGCCGTCAGAACAACAGGCAAGTAATTATCCTCGCGCTGTTTTGTTTTCAGTGCAAGCAGGGTCACGGATAAATTCCAGGTTGATTTTAGGAGGGCAGTTCTGCCACAGCAGCAGTTAGGAATTGTGGTTTCCTAGAACTTTGCTGCACACGAGGAAGACCGCGGAATTGCACGGCAGCACACAGATAGACAAGGCTTCCTGCCACGATACAGGGTGGGGTTCAGAAGCAAACCCACGTTGTGATAGAACAGCAGCTTTAGAGGGTGGTGTCCTTCAAGATCCAAGTTTCCATGCAAAGAGCTCGGAGGGCTTCTGCAACACATGGAATGAGATCAAGCAAGAAACTCCGCACTAGGTGCCTGCATTGCTTCCATCAGCGTCACTCCTAGGCCAGGCTGAGGTTTCAGCAGCCAAGAGCAGCTGGTGCTGAGGAGCCACCACCTGAGAGGGGCCAGAATCCTCCGAGAGACGGGAACCTGTGTCTCCGGGGCAGCAGAGCAGGCGTTCAGCGCGCCTCATGGGCACCGCGTTACATCACCTTGGAGGCTGTGAACAGATGTACCACAGAAGGCGTACGATATAAATGTCCAGAGCATGACACCCCTTACACCAAGGGTCAGTTGATTTCAGTTGCCTCCCTACTGCTGAAAGGCGGTTTCTGCCCCCTGCCCCCATTTTTCATCAGCCCAGCCCAGCCTGAGGGAAGGCTTCTCTGGTGCCAGCTTCTGCTGGGAACGGCGAGAGGCTTCAGGGGAGGTGGCCAAGAGTAACAGAGCAGTCACGGGGGAGCAGTATGCAGCAGCAAGCTGAATAGTAAAAACTAAAACAGAAATGTGCCCCTTCAGTTTGAAGGCGAGAGGCTGCAGGGCAGGAGAGGGTTGGCGCGGGGCTGGAGCTGCAGTTGCACAAGCTGTTCACTAGCCGGGCCGGGGGAGGTGAGGGCGGCGTGGCTGTGTGATGGGTTGCGGCTGCGCAGGGCTGCCGGTGCTGCTGGAGAGCCTTTGAACGCTGTTGCGGTGAGGTGAAGCACCTGAGTTTCCTTCATCGGTCGCCCCTTTGCACGGGTATTTCCTTGGCACTCTCCGCCTCCAGTGAAAAGGGGTGAAATCTGTTGGTTCTGTGTTGCTGTTCAACATTCCACAATTCCCAAATGTTTCCTAATAGCAAAACAAGGTTACTGGAGGGCTCTGCTCATTCAGGCCCTTCTTCGGGTTGTTTTTGGAAATGTTTTCCTTCCTGTTTCAGTCCTCTAAATAGTGTTGAGCTTTGACATTATAAGGACACATCTGTAAAATGGTGAGCAGCTCCAGTCACATGTGGGCCGTGTTGCAGTCACATAATGGAAAAAAATGTATGAAAACTGGAATTTGGAATAAAAAAATACACAGGCCGTGCAGCTGTATTGGAAAGATCATTGGGGGAGCTTAAATACCAAATAGTTTGACTCTCACGCTGAGAGTGGGGTCCAACTCCGTCCGGCAGAGAGGCCACAGACGGAAACGTTTTGCTGGGACTTTGTGCAGCTCTGGAAGGCTTCCCCTCACACCGCTGCCTCAGGGTGCAAAAACCGGAGACCCCTCGTTTCCTGCCTTCCGTTTATGCTGCTTGGGACTTTCAATGCTTTACTGATTAGGGATTGTCTTTAACTAAAATCCTGATAGTAAATCTTTGCTGCCAAAATGCTGAGTATTGCTTTGCAGGGAACAGACTCCAGCCGTGAAGTCGCGGTGTGTGTCCTGCTTTGTCTCGTGGACCCTGGGCGAGGAGCTCTCTCCCCCCACAGGCTTGCTGCAGGCCCTGCAGGGCGCTGGCGGCCTGGCGGCATCTGGGCAGTGGTGAGGAGGGGCGCTTCAAAGCAGGAAGTGCTGGACCGGGTAATGAGATGGCAATGCCACGGTAAAGACTGTCCTGCGGTACGAGCCGCTGGTGTTTCGGCAGGTAACAACTGTTGCTCGCACCGTGAGTAGTTGGTACAGTACATCTTTGAAGTGAAAGCTTCTAAATTGCACAGGGCCTACCCCCTCCCCCCCCCAGCTGTAATTTCCTCCCCACTCCACAGGAGGGAGGAACCCCTGTGAGTTGCCCAAGGCCCCGCTGCAGGCTTGGATTCTCTGGAACGGGTCAGCCCTCATGACAGGAGGTTGGTACGTATTGTCGCTTGGCCATTTTTGAAGAGGTGTCGCCTTTACTCCACTGCTCGCTCTGTGGTGAGGTGAAGGGTGACACCCCTGTAAGGTCCGTGTCACGAGGAGGGGAGGGCAGAAGAATGACGGGTTGGTGGCAGCAGCTGTGGCTCCCCAAACAGGCTCTTTCCTAGTTGCTTTCCCCACTGCCGTAGAAGAGGGTGGCCCTTCTGTGCAGGCTTCAGAGGAAACATACTTTTATTCTCCCCGCAGCTGCGTGGCTTTGTGGGTGCCTGCGTCAGCCGGTCCATGCAGGACCCGCACGCTGGGGCGCTGATCTGCTCTCCTCTGCCAGAGGAGCAGCCGCGCTAATGTGACCCGTTCAGTGCTGCCTGAAACACCCGGCTTGTGGCTGAAAGGAAAACATCAGCTCATGTTCACGGGAGGAACAGGAGAGGGAAGTATTCCCCAGTTGTCTGCTGTTTGCTTTAATTACGCTCTCCAATTGCGTAATGCAGCCCCGCACGCCAGGCCGCAGGAATGTGTTTTTGTGTGCTGCTCCTGCTGCGTTACTGCTCCTGGATAAGCAGGCAGCGCGGGGCTGTGCTCGCTGGCAGCGCACCAGGCGCAGCGGGCAGTGGACTCTGCGAGCTGTTGTCAGAAATCACAGGTGCTGCGAGCACAGCATGACACTTGCTGTCCTACTTGCAGGCTCGGGCTGGGCCATCTCCACAAGTTCCTGCTTCCCAGGGCTACAGGCTGCAGCAGGAGCAGCTTGCTGCTGGCCTGGCTGGCTGTTTAATACGGCCTCAGAGACTTCAAAAGGAAAGGGGTAGCAAAGGCGTTTCTTCAGTATAGATTTGACTGGCCCAGCAAAACCTATTGCTCCCCGAGCTGGCCCACAGAAAAGGAGGCCAGAACTGGCTGCACTTTTCCCCAGGCAGCTGGGGCTGCAGCAGTGCGCAAGGCATTATTAGCAGTGAGGAAGGCTGTGGTACATTCCCAGATGCAGATGTACCTAGAGCCGCATTCTTTTGAGGCTCTGTCTTTTTTCTACCACGGTTGGATCACACTTACTTATGGCTACCTACTATTGCTAGGAGTGAAATGGGACTAACTCGGCAGGTTATGTTAGTCTAGCAATTTCTTGATGACAGTCTGGGTTCCAAAAAAAAATCTGGCTTTTGGCTAGAAACAGAACATTCTCATTATCCATTATTAAAATGCACTTATAGCTACCTGGTGTATGCAGGGCATGGCTTGGGATTCAAGACCACAGCTGGTGTAATCCCTGCTGTGAGAATTGTTGCTAGTTTCTCTCTCTGCTGAACAGTATGGCCAAAGTCAAAGGATCTGCTCCGATTCGTGGTCGCTGTCAGGGATTAATCTGCAATTCCGAGTTGGGCCAGACTTTAGTAACCGCCAGTTTGCAGTCTCTGTGCTGGCCAGCGCTGTTCCTGGTAGGAACACCGCAAAGAGCAGCTGGCACACAGAAGTGCTCTCGTGCTTCTGCAGCCGGTGATCCCCAAAGACAGCATTACGTTGGCCAGTGCCCAGGCTCAGGTGATGAGCCCGAGTGCTTTTGAAAAGCCCGCCTGCTCGTAGCTTAGCTGGAAGCACACTTGTTACCTCACAGAAGTACCAACTAGCCCAGGCATTTAGTAAAGAGAACTAACACAGGCAGTTACCTCTGAGGGTGGCTGGCTAGAGCAGAGTGTCTCAGTAGATGGGATGAGCAGTTACTTTCTATCCTATTGTCATGGTACCATGCAGCGTCTCCCTGATGCTCGCTGGCTTCATCAGCACGTATTGGCTTTCATTTCTGAGTATCTTTATTTCCTGGTCTTTTTCCTTTAAGTATCACAGGTGATTTTCCTGTATTTACCTGCTAACATCAGAACTGCTCTGAAGCACCTGTGGTAACCAAAAAGTTTCTGCAATTGGTTTAAATGAAGCTGATAAAACCAAGTGTGATTAACTTGTTTAACCACATTTCCTTTTCAAAGGCTATGCAGCTGGAGTCTGTACTTAGAAACATCCTGTAAGAGTATTCTGGAGTGCCAGAAAGAAGCGTGAAACTTCATTTACTCAGTGTTTAGCTTTGCTTCATGCATGAACACATCCGCACACTCCTGCACTCCTGTTTACACTCAGCATTTTAACAGAATTATTTAGGGGGTTGAGCTGGGTGTTGGTTTGAATGTCCTGTGTACGTTCCGTGGTCTCGGACTTCTATGTGCAAAGGTTATGCCAGGAGTTAGTGCCTTGCCACCACCAGTTACACCTCCTCCCTTTCCATCAGAAGCAGCTGGCGCTGGCCTCTGCTACAGCCGGGCAGCTGGAGCGCACAGCCCTGCGCAGCAGCACTTCTGCTAGTTCCCAGGGGTTATGCTAACGACTAGCAACGGGACCGGAGAAATGGTAATGGCCCTGGAGAAGCAGAAGAGAGTAAACAGTACTAACAAAACTAACAAACCCATCAGCTAATACAGCTGTGTTTGGGCTTGGTGTGATGAGGCTGAAGATGCTTGACAAAAGCTAGTTAATCAGTGGGGAAAGGGCTGTCCCACAGCTCACTTCATGCAACTGGGCTAGAGAAGCAGCATAACGGGAAAACATCAGGACTAAGCAAAAGTGTAACAAATTGGGCACTCCTGTGGGAAGAGAGGGTCTTTAAAAATCCACCTGTGATGCGTGCAGTGACCTGGCTCAGTGCATTGATGCAGTAGCTCCTCTGTCCATCAGCCATTGTACTTACTTCCATCTTACTGCTGAGTGACCTGACTGGACGAGCTCCATCATCATCGCATGACAGCAAGGCACAAGCAGCAACAGCACGGAAAGCAACAATATTGTAAAGTTTGCAAACAAATGTTTATACAAACTTGATCCAAAAAATAGGTGTAAACAAACTGCAGCAGCAGAACAAAATTCGTTTTGCCGTAAAAAATTCCCCATTTTGAGCAGAACTGAGTGTCATCTTTCCACTATTGTGCACCTCACAGAGCCACTGTCAGGTCAGTGAAGCCTTTGGGCGGTTCCTACACATCTACTGTTTGGAGCTGGCTTTTACTGAAGATCCTTAAGGATCCGGCTGAGAACTTGTCAGGTGACATATGAGGGGAAATACGGTTTTAGCATCACAAGGCACCAGTAAAAAAGATTTAAAAAAAAATTAAATCCATGTCCCCACTGTATATCAATGCCAGAACAGTCTAATTGTGCATCTACTCTGCTTTACGTAGTCTGCTGTTGTGTAGACTTGGCTACTTGGCTACTTACCATGGTCCTATTTCAAACTCTAGAGTGGACTGTCTATTTTGGCTCCACCTGTAATGAACAGAAGCAACAATGCCAGTTCTGTGTTGTGAAAACCAACCTGAAATATATAAAATAAAGAGAAAATGGATATAGCCAGAGAATCCAGTTTAATAGGCTGCTATACAGGAAGACTTTGTTCTATGATACATTCTGGAAATAGTTTTCAAATGTTACTTACAGATACTGTATAAAATAGATACCAGTTGTATTGATTATACATCAAGATCCTTTAATAATTTAACCGTCTATTAAGTAATATATAAGATGTGTGATGGAAGGTGAGCAACACTTTACAGGACAATCTAAATCTAATAAATAGATCTGTATCTCACCACCAGATTGAGCCACTGCTGTGCCACCGTCAGACTACAGAGCAACCACAAAGTCACACACGCTGGTACATTGGCGTATAGGATAATAGAAAACGAAACCCCCATTCCTCAAGCAGCTCCTCTTCCCTGCGCAACTTGTTGGCTTTGGTCTGTACAGTAATACTGTGTGTGCTTGTTTGGTCCATGCAAAGCTATGAACAGTGTCTTCTTAAGTAAAAATAGAATTTAAATTCAAGAGGTATACTTCCAGTTAATTTAGGACTAAAATGAAGTGTGTCTCCGATCGCAGAAAGGTTTGTACCTGCTCTTTCTGTGCGTCTATTTGAAGTGGGGGGAGGAGGCAGTAGCTACTGAAGTGTTTTAAGCAACACAGCTCTTGGTGTCCAGACTCTACCCAGGATACTCTGTTAGCCAAAGAGGCCAGCAAGGGTTGTACTTCTGTTACAGCATGTGTTTGGGAAAATTCAGGCCGGGAGCGGGGGGAAAACCAAGATCTGAAACTGGCACTTCTTTCCCCACGGGCTTATCACACCATTAAGAACACTTTCACTCTGGACTATACAACACGGCAGCTGGGTTAAAACTGCGAACTGCACGTTTTCTATTGTCACAGGAATCAATAGCATACTTGAAAAACAAAAATGCTGCTGTTTCGCTGAATCGCAAGCAGTGTGCACATATGCCAGTTTTACAGAGAGATTTCCCATCAAAACAAACTCCAACAAAAACAGACCACGGGGAAACAAACTGCATATTTAGTAAAATACCATTGGCACCACTTGCCAAAACGTACGATGCTGTAGTTTTACAGTCCTTACAGAGGAGAGGGTGTGATCTTCACTCAAACATTTCGTAATGGCGCGTTTGCCTTACACGGGGTATCATGTCGATAAGCAACCTGCAGAGGAAAGCACAGGAGTGGTGATGCACAGGCACAGGAACGCCCTGGAACTGGGGTGTTCTCTTTACTTATTAATTTACTTGATGAGCTCAAAAGACCTCAGTTGGAGTAACAGCCTTATCTTGCTTTCTCCTGATCGGAATTAATTCCACCGCACAATTACTTGTGCTATAAGGGAACCACAAAACAAACTGTGTGGAGAGGGGCTCTGCGTTAGGGCGCTTGGACACGCGGTCACCTTGCGAACCTGAACTGCACAGCAGCAGTTGCTGCTGGCTGGAGAAGCCATGGAGGGCTTGGTGGGAAAGGGGCTGCTGTAAGAAGGTATCCAAGAGTAGAGAAGAATTGTAGTAGTTGCACAAACTGTAAAATAGGGTAGTTGCCAAAAGATAATTTAGTTTTATCCTCCATTAGCCTCCGCTGTGTCTTGGTGACACGCTGGCCAAGCGCACTGTCGAGCAGACTGATGGCATGTACGTAGCATGAGTTTCAGGGGCTGTACAAAAAAAGGTTTTGCTGCTGTTTGGTATGTTTAAATAAATACTTTTGCCTGTACAGTTTTCCAGAACAGTTAGTTAGTTTTACAATGGAAATAATGATTATAGTGATTTTTCCAAGAATGGTATTCCCCATTAAAATGTTAATTTAATTTTCCAAGTTTAAAACAAAACCACGCAGCTTCCAGATGATGACTGACTTACTGCAGCCTGGCCAAGGTCTGCTTCTCAACAGGCACGATTCCAATTAACTAAGATGCTACATCTCCCCTTTCTCATGGCAGAAAGGGGGATAAAACGCAAAACCCTCACTTAGATTCCCTGCAGCCACGGGAAATTGTGGCAGCACTGAAGTGCATGGCAAAGCGTCATTTGATTTTATTGTATTTCTGGTGTTGTGAATCAAGAAAACATCTTAAAATTCAATAGAAACATTTGAAACACGACTGGATAACCTTCAGAAGTTGCTTTAAGGGAGGGCCAGGATGGAAATCACTAGCAAGATCATTCTTTAAACTTGGGCACCTTACCTTTAACCTAGACTTTCTTTGGAGAAAAACAGTGCTTAGAAATATGCCATAAAAGCAACAGGCACTGATTTTATCTGGGATTTGTGGTTATTTTGCAAATATTTCAAACCTTGTATTTCCAAATTCAGGTATACAAAAGTCTTCTAAAATTATTCCAATTTCTTTTTAAGTCCTGGCTTCTTTCTAGCTGACATGCAACACAATCTCTTACCCCTTTCCACATACTTTGCTTCAGTATTGGCAGCTAACCTAATACATTCCAGTGACTGATTTGACCGGAGTTACAGAAGCCTTTAAGAGCTATGGCTTATTACATTGAACAGACAGCCCGTTCGCTGTACGTACTGAAATACCTGCGAGCAGGGGATACTCACTTGATTCCATAGGCAAATATTGTAAGTCCAATTAAAACTCCTATACTGCCATCCAGATACCAGACAGAAGAATTGTGTTTAAAAACTTCTGCGCTGAGAAGGATGGAAAATCCCATTATTCCACCTACAAGAGAGTTGAAACCTAGAAGGGGAAAAAAAATAATTAAAGGAAGAACCAATTCTCAAGGATTTTGCTTTAACCATCTCGCCCAAGCAGAGGTAATCTGTAGGGAGACGAGGCACTATTATTCCAGCGCAGCCAGCAAGGGCGCAGACCCCTGGGAGCCGTTATTCAGCAGTGCCTATGTGCTCCTGCACTGCGTTAAGGAGGCGGCAGTGCAATGTGTTCACATGCGGTTAGCCAGAGGTCTTTGTCATGCCACGTTACAACAGATCAAACACGGAATAGCTGGTGTCTGAGCAGTGCTTAAGAACTCTGTCACTTGTTCTGGCTGCTGTAAATAACTTCACATTCATTTCCCTGTACTGTGTGTCTTGATCTGGTCACTCGCGATTCTTGCATTCTCTGTGCAGTTCATTCTAGCTGCTGTTTCGTACGGCTTTCACTGCCTGATGCTAATTTTTCCCAGCAGCAATATTCTCTCAAAATACTGGACCTGCTCCATGTTGACAGTCAAGCTGTAAAGGAGTGACTGGCTGGCTGCAGCCCTGCGTGTGACGGCCGTAGCCGTTACCTTCCACAGAACCTCTCCATAACCCAGGTACCACTGCTGCACCTGCAGATATCCCCATTTCGAACGTCAAAGGCCACTTCGTGAGGTACCCAAAGGCTCTCACTTCCTCCAGCAAACTGGAGTCCAGTGTACCCAAAGAGCTCATGAAAAGGAAAATGGTTTTGTGCAGTAATGTTTCAAAGACCTTCTCTTGAAACTTTTTACCCTGTCCCATGTATTTATTTACATGGATTTGGCACTACAGCTTAGAGCTGCATGCACTGCTGAATGCATCGAGGAAGACAAACAAGATATTTCTAGGAATCCTTTCCGTTTATGCCTTTATGCTTTGGACATATCACAGAAGCTTCATATCCAGTATGCACAATTTTTATGAACATCTGTTTGGATTCCTCATTCTTTTTTAAATCCTCTCTCATTGTCTCTGTGATTGTCCCTTCAAAATTTTCCCACAGCTTTTGACATAATTAATGCCATTTTCCTTCAACTGTTGTTTGACTGGGCTTTGGGGTTTTTTAAGTCATTCCTTGTGTTAATTTTTTCCCCAAATTCCCTTTTTCTTGATTTTTTTTTTCTCAGTAACCCACAAGACATCGCTGCTACAAAGCCAAATGTATCTGATAATGCATTCATTTGGTAGATACATACACTATTTAACCTAGTTAACAAATGAAAAATTGAACCTGAAATATTCTGTATTGCTTGGTGAGTCAATTCTAGTCTGCTGCTGCTTCCAGTAGCCAGTTTTTCTCCCAGTTCCCCATGCCTGCCAACACCAACATGCATGACACTTACTCCTGTCTCCTTTGCTCCAGACCTCTCACACCCAGTCCTTACCTAAATCATTTGAAGTCTTTCTGAAAGATGTAGCTAAAAATTGACCTTTCCTAGATATCCCTATAGCTGAAATACTTGTATAAACCATCAATATTTTGATTAAGATTCACCAGATCCCTGTCAGGAGGTACTTGAATGCAAAGGAACGCCTGCCAGGGAAAAGCACGTGTTACTTAGCAAGTCTGTGGCAGAATGGGGCACACCAAGGTTTCAGGCTGCCAGCCCTGCAAAAAAAGGGGCTAGGGTGTTTTTTGGACCGTGGCAGTGCATTCTACAATGGGTATCGCAGGCGCTGTGTGTAAATGCCTGATTATTGGATTAATTATACCAGTACAGTTAAACTAGTATAGACACAGTTACTCTATCAACACTCTAGTCCAGAAGAATCCTGATCCTTTTTTATTCCCAGGCAATATATCTTATACTGCTAATACCTGTCGATGAAATATAGTGTGTGTATGTATAAAGAACATATAAAGAATATTAAATATAAAGAATATTAAGTACAAATTTATTAACTATAAATTGAAACTAGTGTTACTTCCCCTGCTCCAGCTTGCCAGAATCCATCAGCACAATATGCAAAAGGCAGGAACAACGCATTCTCTTGCCATTGTTGGCTGATGGTTCCAAATGATCTAAAAGCTACTTACAAAGGAAATAGTTTTCTCTTCCTGACTGTCATTCAGTCAAACCTTTCTTTGCTGGGGTGGCAGGAAATCATGTCACGGCTGCGGGTATTAATCCAGCCACCACGTTCTGTGCGTAAGGCTGGCACAGGAAAAAACAGGTGGCTAAATCTGGGAAGGAAACAGGTATCTAAAACCTACAGGAAAGATGGCTGACATCACCTAACTGTCACATATCTGCTTTTGTCCCCAGAGATGTTACAAAATTCAAGGTAGGAAATGGCTGGGTTTGGTATCCAAAAGGCCACGAGCTTTCACTATAAACAAATTGTACAAGCAACATTTTGCCTTATTAGGCTTCATATATTTAGGCTTTAAAAAGAGAGAGTTGTCCAGCCCTACTCCAAGAAAAAACTGCTCTTAAAGAAAATCGTTAACAGCGATTAACATGAGAGCGAATTTGCTGTTTTGAAAATAAACCTATTTTTCAGGAAGAAAAATATATGGTCTTGTTACTCGAAACAGTTTGTTGCTCTACAGCCAATGATCACAGGAGGTAAATTAGCAGGAAACAGAAAACAGTAAAAAAAGATATGCAAGGGAGTGCTAAATCTGTCTCAGCTGCTGAATCACATTGTCTCTGCCAGGTTGTTAATAAATCAAGTATAAATGTAAATATATCTTGCGAAAGAAGATATTTAACCACACATGGTAAGATTAGCCTCCTAAATTTTCTAAAGTAGTTCTGAAGGAAAGAAAAAAAGAGATGAAAAAACAGACCGGGGTAATTGTATACTGTATTCCCTAATTTTTTTAATCAAAGAATGAGCAATCTCCAGCTCATAAGCAATACAATTAGCACAAGGATGTAATTATGGGGGAAGAGATTTCTGTGTCATAGAGGAGACCAATTCAAAGCTAGAGTTATTCAGGAATTTTTCAGCTAATATTTTGTCTGAAAAAACTGCTCTGTTTTAAAAACAAACTGCATGGGTTTTTTAAAGGGAGCGTTACTCCTTTGCCTGCCTAGGCAGAGTTCTGAAACGCTCAACACATCCCATGTACACTCTGATGAAGTCAGACTTGCTGGTCTGTAGCTCCCAGGATCCTTTCCAGGATCCTTTTTGCAGGTTGAAGATATCTGAGTTTCAAAATGCCCATAGCAAAGAATAAGATTACTGAACAGCATGGTCTGTTGGGAGAGAACCCCAAATGCAGGGAGGCGGCAGCTCAGTCCTAGCCCCAGCACTGCTGTTTTGATTCCTTTTTCACTTATTTTGTGTTTAAAATATAAATACTTATGAAGTGTTTATATAAAGTGGGGCAACATAAAATATAAATACTTACAGTATGTGTTATCACACATGACACACAAAAAAATTAATGTGTTTAAAATACTTAAAGCAATTGTATGTATCCCTAAAGTAAGCTGAAAATTGCGTTTCCTTAAAGTGAAATCTTCAGTGGAGTACAATAATTTATGTACCACAATCCATGCATCATTAGCACCGTACCGTGTCTGTTTACAGAGCATTTCAAACTGTCCTGTGCTTGCAGATAAAGTCTGGTGGAGATTCATAGGGTGCTGTGAAATCTCTGCCATCGCTGTGGCCTCGCTTGTTTGCAGAGCAGATCCCCGTGGATTTGTGAGGATTCACAAGCTGGAGCCTGGTCAGTAAGAGGCGTATCTGGAGCTACTTTTAAACTACCCCTTGAAACACAGCTTTAAAACCAGCAGCAGCCAGTGCTACACACCTGAGCCAACACAGCAGAGGCAGCGAGCTCTGCTAAGGATCTAGTGGGTGCGATTCACCTTGTGACAAACTCCGGCCGGGCTGGCGGAGCGTGGGGCAGCAGGCAGGCAAAGGCTGTGTTGCGCACATGCGATGCACCAACCCTACTGAGCAGCAGGAAAAGCACTGCAGTGGCAAATTACATATGAAGGATGGTTGTAAGTCCTGCTCAAGGCAGGGCAGCATTTTCTGCAACAGACTTGCTTCGTTTTAACTGTAGGGGTTGGAATGGTTTACCAGGCATAGGCAGGGAAGATAGATGGGACTTAACCAAAGCTATATAAATTGGTGTCATATCCCCATTCTGTATTAACCTCCCACTAATACACACCTAATTCATTATATGCTCTACCTCTAACTCTCCATTATTGTGTACTATCCACACATTAACTCTTTCACTTCCACCAGACAAACACATTTCGGCTGAGGTACCTATGTAAGAAGCTAGCGGTACCACAGGCTAGGGTTCTGGAGGGTTTTTTCCCCATTCCCCTGTGGCCTGTTTATTTCAATGCTCTCTCACAGTTGTCATTGTGCAGGTGTCACTCATATCCTCAGTGTCTACGACATTCCCTGGAAGAGTCTATAAATGCAACAGGATGAACTTCACACTCACCATCAGTTATCAGCGCTCTGCTCGTAAGGACCTTTCCCAGCATAAATTTGATTACTGCCAAGACAGTGCAAAGGATTCCGCTTAAAACGGAGACACTATACAGAAAATCATCCTGAAAGGAAAGATGTCAGACATTAGTATGCCTCTGGTCGTGCCCCATAATGACAAACAGTAATAGTTATTGTGCAATTATTTGTGCCACTGAAGTATACAACCTGAGAAAAAGATTTCCTGAGTTACGACTTCAACAGCTGGTGCTTATTTTGCTTATATTGCCATCTTGTAATCGCTTTTGCAAACATAGCTGATGATGGCTCCAAGCAACAAGTTTTGAATTGACCCACACTCCTCAGAATCCGGAGGTAACATACCTGCAGGGCTGACTGCAGACTGCTGAGCAGTCTGGTGTCTCATGCGGTCAGTAATGAAGTCCCCACACGCAGGATAAAGGCTTGAAAGCGGTATCCCATTTCCCAGACCTTTGCTGAATTTTGGTGTGACAAATAACCAAATAGTATTGTTTCTCATCCTGCACTTGCTTTGGTTTTGTTTTGTTTCCTTCTTCTACGGTAAAGTCTGGTCCAAGCTACATCGATAAGAGTTTTGATACTGATGTGCAAAGTCAGGTTTAGCTCTTTCTTAGAAAACAAATTGCCCATGGACTTTCATTTCACAGCTACAGAAGTATCTACATTCCTTAATTTGAATCTATAACACGGGCTCCCTCAACAGAAAGCTGCGTATCTATGTACGGCAAATAAGACTAACTGTTCTTTAAGACACATTCTCTAAAAGGTCATCTGGAGGCACCTACCTCCATGTGCTGACTGTTTGGTTGGGGCGAGAGGAGACACTCCTGGGTGCTGAAACACGGGCACTGCAGTAAGGTGCCTAAAGGGCGTCCCTGTGCCTCCTCATGGGTACATCCGCCCATGCAGAGAAACCCAACCAAGCTCTCAGCCTGTTTGCCTGCCATCTAACCACAGAACTTTGAAATACATTGATTTATTACTCTTAATAGAAGCTTTAATTTAAGCTGTTGCAACATCAGTACAAATAAAGGAAATAGCAAGTTTTTTTATTTTTTTTTAATCTACAGGTCTAAGTGGGCCAGTGCCATCAGGACCCTGTTGCTGATAAAAACAACTCTGCAACAATCCCCGTTGACAGTAAACATTGTCATGATGATTCATCATCAGCTCCATCCATTTTCAGTATTTTAGCAGCAATTCAAACCCCAAAGAAATTAAAAAAAAACGGTTTTGAAAGCTGCTTAGGAAGATACTGGGAATTAGGTTACTGGCACAATGTACTCACATCCCAAAATAAATCATTCAATATATTTTTATACCATTTTTTATGTCATATAATTTTCACAGTCTACTTCATTCACTCAGTCATGAGCTCATTCTCTCTAGTCCTGGTACAATATTAAATATTAAGACAAAATCCACCAAGGGAAAGAGAATAAAATAGAAGTGAGAACACAGAACTCAGCAGTGGGTAAAGGTAGGATAAAAAGCAATTGTAAAATTATTCTGACAAAATGACTGGAAAATAGCCAGGCAATTTTGGAGTGCTGGGGAAGGACTGAGGAAGGACTGGGAATATTTGCTTGCTGTCAGCCTAGCAAGGAAAGTTGGGAGCTTTTAGAAGATCTGAAATGACAACAAAGCTCCAAAAGTCTGGATAAGCTTTGTAAAAAGCACTGGAAATTTGAGATCCTCATCAACTTCATGCCTCTAAGTTTTGCGCATCTTTCTCAAAAATGTATATTCGCCACGCACAAAGACTTAAATTTAAGAGCCTGACAAATTCAGATTGGTCTTGAGATTTTATCTAATCTCATCTAATATTTTATTAGATATTTTTACCTAATATTTAATACACTGCATATATATAAGACTTCAGAATAACCTGAAGCAGATTGATATGCTCCACCAACCAAGTGATCTCTACGCCAGCCTGCAGAGTGCCATTCCCACACTGTCATACAGCACGTGTGCCTCCCATAGATGCACGAGTTTGGTTTTCACTTTAATCATTTGTAACAAGAAGTGTGGCAAGCAAACCCACTTGTGATGCTCTCAAGAGCGTGAAGGCCTCTCGCTCACTGGTGAGCAAGGACAGGACGAAGAGAGCAACGCAAAGGGGTGTACAGACTTGATGTGCTCTCAACCATGCACAGGCTGGTGGCTAGCCCCAGCCTTCCACAGGCAGCGTGTAATGGACAGTTCAACACCGCGTTTCTCTTGCATACCACCTGCCAATGCTCAATGACTACATGAGATGTCTTATTGCATCATCACCACACAGACTGATGGCTCTCAGGCATCCCTCTCTCGTCTTTGTCTTTCTCCTCAGCAAAGCTCAAGCTTTGTCATTAGCACAGAACCAAATGTTGTAGACCCAGTGGAAGTGACAGCACAAATTACTTTGCTATATCAAAAGTTATTTTACCGTCAGCCCTGGGTTGACAAAATGCAGTTTTCCTACACCTATGAGCTTCTTGGGGATGGACCTGCAAACAGTTACAAATTCACATAGTTTGGGAAAAATATGAATCCAAATAGGAGAGATTTTGAAAATTATTGACGCAAATGCTCAAAAGTCCAAGTATTTAATTCAGAATCTGGAAAATGTTATAGAATCACAGAATCATTAAGGTTGGAAGAGACCTCCAGGATCATCTAGTCCAACCGTCCCCCCACCACCTATTACCCACTAAACCATGTCCCTAAGTACCACATCCAACCTTTCTTTAAACACCCCCAGGGACGGTGACTCCACCACCTCCCTGGGCAACCTGTTCCAGTGCCCGACCACCCTTTCTGAGAAGAATTTTCTCCTAATCTCCATGCTTTATTTGCTGTGCTACAGTGCAGGATTTCATCCTGTGCATGGCACATTATTTTCAGCTGGTTTGGTTTTTTTCTTGTCATGGCATGTACTATAGATTTTTGGATGAATTCACATTTTTTCCTGCATGTGTCACTAAACTCATGGTAGAAGTGCATCTTGCTATATGGTCGTGATCAGACTTAGTCTACCTGCTTTACTGGAATCCAAGAACGACTTAAATGTGACATGGATTTCTGAATCAACTCATAAACTGAATTAATGAACAGACTTTTCATAGAGAATTCAGAAACTAGAAATTTTTCACAAGTTTTGGGTTTTTGTCATTGAATCACAGAAAACAAGCTTATTTTGTTTCTATTACTGATCTAATAACCACTGATAATGCAGAAGATCTGACAAATCAAAGCTCCTTTGTTGTCACAGTGGACACAGAAAGGGAAGAAATCAAAAACCCCTGCTCTTCACGCAAGCACCTCAGCAGTTTCTTGCTTTAGACTGTGCCAAACAGGCTTTTGGAAGATGATATTCCTTTTTTTAATCTCTAAACCTCTAAATCTACATAGTAGCTAAATAATTGACTCCAGTTGTGTGCAGCTTTTCGCAATAGCCACGGGGAGGCGGCAGATACTTCATAACTGAGCACACCCAAGGCGAGAAGACAAAACCGATGGGGGGGTGGGGTGTGGAAATCTTTTAAATTCACTTTTCTCAGTACTTTGTCTTGTTTTCTGGGTGTCCCGGCACTCAAGAGCTGGAGGAAGATGACCAAGGCTACTTGCTTCTAACGAGAAGGTTTTGCAGCAGTAACGTATCAGCCCAAAATACACGGTGAAGCCCAGTAGCCTGGACAGATGAGAGCTCAAAACACTGCCTTGGCACTGCTTTGCTGCAGGGATCAGAAGCTGGAACCAGTTCAGGACAGCAGCTGGCTGCACTGGTACGCTAGGAGTCAGGACATCATGGTAGGAAGCGCCTGCTAAGAGGGATTCAGTAAATTACCGTAGGGAGGGCTGCAGTGGGCTGAGCACCTGGGCTGGCGCTGGGCTCTCGCAGGGCCAGCCGGCCAACGGGGCAAACAACTGGCACGTGCACTTTGCTGCAGTGCTACGGGCTCCGAAGAGTTAAACACGTCATACTGTGGCTGTGAAATGATTCCCATTAAACTAACTCATCCTTTGGAGAAATGAAGAAAAGAGAAACCATAATGGAGAACTAAATTAATAAAATAAGCCTGGCCATCTGGCACCATCTCCCTCCGGATCTTCCCGCAGTCCTGCCCTCTCTGTACCCCTTGCCTTCCCATCTGACAGTCATTAAGAGCACAAAACACATCTAGCCAGACTCACTGTACACATCCTTGGTGTTATTTTAATTAACACAGCAGCAAATTGTGACAGATGATAAAAATTTAAATTCTGATCATTTCCATATGATAGAGGCTTCTCAGTGCAGTAAATACAGCTCTTTCCTATTCCATTTCTTTTCATCATATTCCCTCATTACTACTACGCTGTACATGAGACCTTAATTAACAGACACGTATATCTTATTAGATGGCTTCATGTATAAAACAGCACTGTACATAAAGCGAGGTGCCCATCCTGGCCCACCACCTCATTAAAAAGCACTCTAATAGCTACAATGTCCCTATTTAAGTTTTATTTTATGCAAGATTTTATTCTGTGAGAGTTTCCCAAAAGAAAGCTTTCCTGGTACGCTCTTTTTTTCGGTCCTAGGAAAGGAATAATAGAAGTCAGCAGGCAGCTTTCCCATACTTCACCCAAATGCATTGTCCTCACCAGCGCAGCTAAGAGAGGTCTTCAAAATTGTTACAACTGTTCTGTCCCCGCTTTCAAGCATTTCACCAAAAGAAGCAGTAATCTTAAGGCTTAAGGAAAATTTGTTGATGATTATGTTGTAACTTTGATCTCTTTCTGAATCTGTTGTAGAAACTAAAAAAAAAAAAAAGAAGAAGAAAAAGCCACAGGGGATGCTTCAGTACTTGGCTTATTAGGTGGAGATATTTTAACCCAATTCCCAGCCTAATAAACACATTTCAGCTGATTTGGGCTCCTAATCTTTTCCTAGAATGCATCTCATTAATTCTGACCCTAAAACTTTGCCCTGATTTCACATATTATTTCTCCACTCCCTCTGTTTTAATTACAGCCCTTTCACTTTTGCTTTAAAAACGTTCTCATTTTACCTGAAGTGTACAGTGCTGAGAAAAAAAAGGTATTCATCAGTATGGGAGGAAGGAGCTCAGTGTTCCTCCCCAGTGATCACATCGCGTACAATATTATGATTCAAATCTACGTACGATCCTCCTCTCTGGCCCTCCTTGGTAGCTCGTTCTAGTGCGACCCCAAAACAAGCTGCTTCTCCTGCCCCCCAACAGCTGAGGGTTTCTTTCCACTCTTTGCCCTGCCCTTAGCTCCCTCTGTAGACTGCCCAACGGCTGACCCATCTCCCCACTCCCGCAGGAGCTGGGAATTACTGGTAACACCTTTTTCATACCAGTTTCTCATGGCGTTGCAGCTCTTCTCTGCTGAGCCTTACTCATCTTGGCTGAGGAGGTAGGGACGTGTTTCTGGAACACTACAGCTGCTATTGGCAGGAGCGATATCATGGCTAGCACAAACTGAGCTGGAGTTTGTGTCGTTAAATATTAATTTTACCCATCTCTGCAACTCACCATCTGTCTCTCAGGTCCTGACAATGACCCTTCTTCAGTCCAGGTGACTGGTCACCATCCTGTCCAGCACCCACCAGCTCCTGCTACCACCCTGCTCCTCATCCTCACCTCCACACACATTCCACTGCCTCCTGCTCCTCCAGCTCCCTCTGCAGCGCTCTCATCATCTGTGCGTACTGCCTGTCGCATCACTAAAAGCCCCTGTGTAGCATGTTACTTAGCCAAAAAGGACTGGTTTTCCCTCACTTTCCTGCTGAAGGATTTTTTTTATACAGACAGTAATGGAGATGTTTCGAATACAAACACTAAAGAAAAAAGTCCAAATCTCTATCACACTTTCTCCCAAGTAATAAATAGTTTATGTAATCAGTCTAGAGGGACCTTCTGAGAAGCCCGAGGGTCTCTCTCACCAGCAAACTTCAAAAGGGACAAGAGTTTTAATTGCACTTCACTGTCAGAAAACAAACCAACAGCCCAGTGTCTGACTCAAGTAGGAGACAGTCTTCACACAAAGATATAAAGATCTATTCTTAGTACAGAAAAAAAAAAAAATCCTATGAATGTTTAAACTTGTATCTTTGGCGCTGAAGTGCCGTGACAAAGCAATTCCACAGCACAGAGCACTTCTTCAAGAAACAGATAACAAGGACACAGTGCGCCGAATGCTGTGGTGTGGGCACAGGGACCAGGAACTGCGGGGCTATGAACTCCAGAGAACTATCTGAGGTGACCCTAGGACTCCTTCAAAGGGTTTGCTTGAAACTCTGAAATCGCTCATGCTTCATATTTTCCCAGCATTCATCTACATTGTTTTAGCATCAAAGAGCTATAAAACATAATTTAACCTGGTATTTGTCCACCCTAGGAAGTGTCTCTCTAGTGAGACTGCCATTGCTCCAGTTAGTAGGGGGTTGAGGCCAGCCATACATTCCACATGACCTACCAGACGGCTAGCACTTGCCAACTTTATTTCTTATCACCGAGTGGTAAAGTCTGAATACAAGACTTTGAACCAAGAGTGAAGTATAGTTGGTATGTTTTTCCTAAGCCTGGCTTACTAACTAGTTCACGTATCCACAATGTTCCCACCAACCTATAAGAAGCATATATATTTTAGGGTTGAATTAATTGTTTAAGGCCAAAGCATACATAATAGGTAACTGTTACGAAACAGGATTCTAATGTATAATTAATGTATACAGTACTTTGATTTGAAATCATAAGCAATAAGTTATATAGAGGAGAGATTAGAAATTTATAGGGAAGTATGTATAAGGACATTTTATGTGTATATACTGACAAATATTATTTGTTATATTGCTGTTGAACTATTCAGCTACTGATATTGTTAAATATATTGGTGTTGTATTTATTATATATGATTAAATTAGTAAATAAGTTAGAACTTACAAAGCTACGCTGTGCCATCCCTAGCTTCCCATTTCAACTCTAATCAATAGTATATGATAGAATTACACGCAGCCTAATCTTTCAAGTGATTTCATTTATAAAAGCATTGGAGGCACCACGTCAGATGTGCTGCACGTCTTTTGTACACAAACTGATTACTTTTTTTCCTTCTTTGTTCTGCAGAAAACGTCAGAAATATGGCGTGATGCTTGCTTACTCTTGCAAAAAAGTGTCCTTTGCCATACTAATGAGGACAAATGCCAAACTGCATTGACATTACATGTGTTATACTATTACCCAGGGAAATGCAAGCAGTAACTGAATAGTAAATGGATATTGATTTACAACCCCAGGTGAAATTAAAACAGTCATTTTCAGTGTGGCTGGGTTGAGCTTTTTTAGCCTTCTTTAATAAACAAGAAAAGGTTTGTGAATTCTTTGTGGCAACATTCAAAATAAAATATGCCATTTACACTTAAATTATATTTATACTATCCAAGAATATATAGTAGTTGACATGAAGAAGGTAAATGTGCAAATGAAAAAGGATTTTTATCAGGGAGACAGCAAGCATTAACACTAGCAATGCAAATGCCAGACAATGCTCGAAACCTATGCTTAATTTGCATTTTGAACTCCTTTCTCAATATATTAATAAAACAAAAAAAACCTCACTAAAATTTACACAGAAGTCCAAGCATGTCATCATCAATATTATGCAATATCACTATTCCTCCTTATTTGTAATCAAATGTGCACGTACCAAATCCTCAGGGTCAGTACTGGCTGTGGATATAGCTCTCTGAAACATCAATAAAGGAATGGTAATTCCTTTTCCTTATGAGAATTATCTTATTATGGCTAACATAGGTTGGAGAACAAATGCTGCAAGTAGTTGGGGAAATATTCTGAATCGGATAGCTAGGGGGGAAAAAAAAACATAGTAAATAATTTCTTAGCCAACAAGAAGTGATTCTATTTCAGGTTCAACTAAACATCATACGAAAAAAAAGAAGGTTTTAAATTCCAAATACAAAGCTAATCAGTATTTGAGAAGTCAGGTGTATTGAACAACAGCTAAAATTATCAGAAATCTTAATTCCAAACATCCTAGAAAGACGAACAGCTGGCTTACTTCTTCTAACACTTCTAGCAAGTATATTAGCAACAAAGAGAGGGGTGGGGAGAAAGAAAGATCTGATCAGTGAAAAATATTTCCTTAGGGGTCAACAACATGAAACTGAAATAACAACTACGTCATGTCATGCTGAAGCAGACCCTCAAAGAATAAAGATTCACAGCTATGTAAGAAATTCACAGCTATATAAAAAATAGGAGAAGAACAAAGAAAGAAGTGGAATTTGTAGCTGTAAGGTTCCCATACATTAATGCCAAATCTCTCTTTCCTGTAAAAAAAAGAAATTGTTTTCCTTGGATTTTGTGATCTTTCATATTTTTTCAAGTTTTCAAGATCACAGCTACTCCTCATTGCAAACATACGCATAACTGTTTGGGCAGATCCACTGTACAGCACAAGCATAGGAAGTATAAAACAGTGTGACTTAAAAACTCTGGGCAGGTCTGGGGGTGCTGTATGGGCTCTTTACGGCACACGTACACCTACATGTTACACGAAATCTTACCCAAATATCAAAGCACCCCAGCTACATGACTCGGAGAGAAACGGTATAATTTCCTTCAAAGCCAACATTTTCTAAGAGAAGTGGAAAATGTCTTAAAAATTCTGAATTCATAAATTAAGAAACCTTTAATTAAAAATATTTTCAGGCAAACGAGAATGAAGGTCACAGCTTGACAGAGCAAACAACTTGCATGTATGTGTTGATGCATGCAGAAACTGCGTCTACACACACACTCCCACTCAAATTTGCCTGCAAAGGAAAATAAAGCACCTCTGCAAATTCAAGGTAAGGTTAGATGACAGACAGATCCTCTCTGGAAGGGACATGAAAGCTTTATTCTCGTCTACTCCTCTGTCCAAAAGTCAGAGATCCATAATACATTTTTTTACTTAATGTCCAAAGCTTAGAAAATGTGGGAGAAAAAAATCCGTTACAGTTCTCACTCATATATTCAATATTGGCTGCTTCCAGACTTTTTGGACAAATAAATCCCGTCAATTACAATATTTCTTCTACATCTACCTTATCAACCCTGTAGTTAATGACTTCATGAATTAAATTCATTTAAAAATACAGTAAGGCATACAATTCTATGGATCAGTTGTTGGAAAACACTGCTCTATAAAGCAAATACTGAAAATGCTAGCACAAGGGACTAGCATTGAAACCTTGAGGACTTTTATTTTTATAGATCTATCTCAATTTCTTGAAAAAAACCCAACTTTTTCCCATGACAGTAAGTGTAGAATTAATACAAATACAGAATTATATAGTAAGTGTATAATTAATTCGCTGGCCAACTCTCCTGACACAGGATGTCATTTTTCAGGGCAGGCTTCTTTTTAATTATTATCTTAAGTATGGTGTACAGGGAAAAGCCTAACTTTACCTAATAGAGACAATTTCTGAACTTGCTATTAACTGCAGGAGATAGAATCTACAGTTAAAGTGCTGTAAAAATATCAATTCAGTGCTCAACAGTAATTTGAAAAAATGGACATATTGTATAAATCTCTGGTGACCCCTATACCTTGAATCCTGTGCACTCCCTGAGGCTTCCCCATCTGAAAACGGAGATAAAACTTAAAAAAAAAAAAAAAAAGGCACAAAGAAAGTCAGATGTGACCAAAGATAGGCCTGCCTTTAGGCCAACCCAGCGTGGCCATGATTGCTGTTGTATATACAAAAACCAGACACTACCAGGAGTCAAAATTCCAAACATTTATCATTAAAATCATCCGTATTTTAAACCAATTAATCATTCGTATCCTGCCTTACAGGCTATTTCAAAGGTAAGTACAATCCTTGGCATACCAAGCAAGGGAACTAAAAGGAAAAAAACATATTCATTCCTGTGTTTCCCAAGGTTCTGAAGTGTTTAAAAGAATTACAGAAAGCATGAAAGCATGTGCTGAAAACACGTGTAGTGACATACACTACCTATTATTTATTTTTACTTAACACAGAGAAAGAAGTAAAACAAACAAAAGCAGAAAAGAAAGGCAGAAGCAGTATTAAGAAATGCAGAAAGTCAGAAGCTCTAATTGTCCTCTCTTCTCTGCCAGTGCAGATCAGGAGTGCTGCCATTCACAGGGGTTCAGCAAAATTACATTCGGCATGGAATACACGAGAATTCAACTAGGTGACTGAAAAATACCTGATTGAGCTAAACCTGAGTTCCTGTCCTGTAAATTAAGTAGCTCCCCTCTGCAGTCTAACAAGAAACTGTGGACATTTAAGCCCCTTACAGGATGGGGTACTCCAGCTGGAAATGCCATTAACATGTAAACCTGTCATTCTCCTTTCGGTTCTCTGAATCCTGGTGAGGGTTGTCAGACCTGCGGCTGAAATCATCCTATGAAATGACAAAAACACCGAAGGCTCCTGTTTCTAAATACCCACATAAGTAAAATAAAATCTGTGTTCAAAACATTCAGAAAAGCATGTCAAATTATTTCTTAGTCATGTGAATTTTATACCTTTTCTCACTGGTAGTATTTTCATGAAAACTCTACTGAGATCCACTTCAAGGACAACAGAATTTCTACATTAAAGATCTCAAATTCTTTCCAAAGAAATACCTTTCTTCCTACACGCATACTAAGAACCGACAGATAAGTAACCAATGTATGTTACACACAACTTTGTACAACTGATCCAGAATTACTCAGAAGTGACTGACTACGCTTTTAAGATTTTAATCATAGCACCTTACAATTAACACGTGGATACTTAATTGCTTCATCTGTTTCGTTTCTTAAATTAAACTTGTCTATATCATGCTACTTTCTCCAAAACTTATGGAAATTAAAATGACCTTAGAAATTATAACTGCTCCCAATTTCCAATTCTGACAAAGTCACTGAAGTTTACCACAAAAAAAAGATGTAAAAAGAGACTTTACTGTTCTGAGGATGATGCAGTCAGTCATAGTGCTCTGCACTGATATTACATTAAACTTGAATCCCCCACAAACAGTAGAGCAATGTCTTCCAAACCATTTCTGTCTCTGTGACTGACAATACTACCTTTGTGTTCAGCATCTGAACACCAGGAGCAACATTTTCCCATTGAGTTTTAGCCACATTATCTCCCCTAAAATTGAAGTCACACATCTAAAATTTCACAAGACGCTTTGAAACGTACCCACATCTTCAAGGACCTTTGCTTCAAGACTAGTAAAGCCACAAACTGTACCAAAAAAAAATAAAATCAAGCAACTATGATTCACATATGAAACTTCTTGTTGAAGCATACGTCGTCTTAATCTAGTGCAGAGCTCCTCACCCTAGTTTTATGCCAGTTTGGGACACCAGTGGAGTTACATTACCTTTCCTTGGTCTTACTGTTCTGATCTTGCTCACACCACTAGGATATTTCTTTGGCATCAGAGTAGCACGCTAATATGAAATCTCAGTAAGACAGAAATCACCACCAGAAAATATTTCAGGTCACTATTTTGATGCAGAATTTGGTTACTTCACTGCTACACAAAAACCCATAAGCAGAAAATGCTGTTCTATTATTTTTCCATGTACGTCCATACATTATAGCTAAATTATGTGATAAGATATTACAGGAATTAGTTTTATTAGGAATTAGTTCTACTAGCAATTAGTTCAATGGTGGTCAAAGAAGTAGAAGTCAGCACCCTAGATAAAAGAGTAGAGGCAGAAACTTCTCTTCCTTACTGATTTAATTTGAGCAGATTTCCACTCTTCTAAGATGCTAATGATACTGTCTGGGCAGCTGCAGATTAGCTGAGAACATACTCGATCAGCAAAGACCTAAACATCTGGGAAGAATGAGTATTTCTGCTGAGACACCGAGCAGCTATGGGAGCAATACGCAAACTGAAAACCAGCATCGGATTCAGGCACAGCTAGAGCAACAGAAAAGGTTACTATTAATCAATGTTCTTTTCCCCCAGCTGTTTTTAATGTAGCAACTCTTAGCCATAATACCTCACTGGCCATGCCTTGCTGTTCTCTCGGTCTCCCCATTTTTCAGTGTTACTCTTAGTTTACACAGAGATATTTCACCTGTCATGCAACCCTTACTGAATCAGTTTCCCACAGGGAGATGTACTGAAAGACTTTGAAATAAGAATCCTTGCCATGTCATCTAAGAGACACTGAAGAGAAGTGCCATCTTTTTTTTCATCCCTTGTTCTAACCTACTTTCCAGGCAGAACTGCAAGGTATGAAAATCCTTTACGCGTGTGCAGATGGCTTTTACCCTGCCACAAGTCAGCCACAGTCCGTGCCCTGCCAGACACCTTTCAAGCTGTTGATAGCACTTGAGTGCCTAAATGAGAAAGAACGCTCAGCCCGATGTCCAAGGAACAAAATTATCTATTTATCCTGATACTGTGTCAAATGTAAGAAGTATCCATCCTAACTTTTACCTGCTTGACACAGTTTTAGTCCACCAAAGTCTGAATCCAAGGCAAATCCTTGACTAAAGGGATCTGTACAAATTATTCTTACAGGACACTTGAAATGTAATGGGATCTTCTCTTCAGGGATACCTTTCTGTAGCTCTGATTTCATACTTTTTCCTGCTATAAATGCATTTCAAAAAAAAAAAAAACAAGGAAGTACAACATGTCTGCAAGTCATAAATTACTTTGATGCGGCAAATAGGAAATATTTCTCCCCATGTAAGAAACGGAGCCCTGATCTGTAGACAGCACCTGTCATGATGGAACAGTGAGATACAGATGACACACCTTTTAAGCTTTTGTTCCTATTGCCGGAATTATTAGGGCATTTGCCCACAATGAATTAGACTGACACATGCAAATTAATCTGATCTACGCTACCATAAATTCACCGAACGGGTGTTTTAATTCTTATTGCAGCCCCCCTTCTTATTCTACTTCTGCTTCACAGAGTCAAGACTTGTTTTGTTTTGTTTTTTTGCAGTAAACAGGAGTCAGACTGTAGCCAGATGCACTGATTGGCAACAGCCAGGTTAAGGTGCTGTCCTTTAGCTGGCCACCACTGCAGGGTCTCCCCTCATCCTTACCAGGACCTCCTCCAGCCTTACTGCAAAATGGGATCCATGCTCACTCCCTAACCTAGTTCTGTCAAAATGTTTGGTTGAGTTTAAGAACTGACTATTAAAGGTGTTTAAGCTAACCTAGATCATTTTGACAGAACCGGGCTGGTGAACAACTACATGTGCTGTTACGCTGGCAGAGCTGAGGAGGCAGTAAATTATGAAGACTGGAAAAGAGGAAAAGTAAAATGCAAAGAGAACGTGAATCACCTGTGGTCAGACAACACACCTGGCTGCAATGCAGTAATGTATTAGTTCATGGGCTTTTGCTACACTACTCACTTTGTCCAAACTTCACTAAACTACTGAAAATAAGTTTCCGTGGTTACCCAGCTTTGTGGAAGTTTCCATGAGAATACAGGACTCAGTAGGTCATCTGCACTGCTAACAGTGGGTAACAAGTTGAAACCCCATTTTGGTTTTTTTTTTTCCAGCTCTGCCTCCATCTGCTGGTTGAAAGCGAGGAGGTTAGGTTTCTCTCTAGTGATATGTTGAGAATGGTACCTGGCAGGGTGAAGCCCCGATGTGAAAATCTGCACCAACTTACAAATAGACCAAACTTCATGAAGGCGGAACACAAAAGGTCCAAGTCAGGCTGTATATACTGTAACTGAACTGAAGCCTCACTTTTATTTCAGCACATTAGCAAGAGTCTTCCAAGAGTGGAACCATTGCCAAATGGCTCTCCCAGTGAGTAGCTGGTTTGGATGAGTAAAGCTCAGGGAAGTTAATACCCAGCACTGAAAGGAAGCAAGCAGGACAGGACAGAGCAGAGCTGAGAGAAAGGCCGCTGGGGAGAGCTGCTCTATAGGCCAGGTAGGGGCTGGCTTTCATAACCAAAAGAGAGCAGAGCGCAGGAGGAAACCCTTTGTGATGCTCCATGGGGAGCCAGTCAAAAAGCCAGCTCTTTCACCCAGCATGCTCCCCTCACCTGTTTCATTCCTGCTACTCGTACATGGCTCTGGAATTGGAGGCAAGAGCTGGAAAACAAAAAAATACAATCCAAAAAATACATTTTTTCCACATGAAAAATAAAATATGTAAGCCATTGGAGTAGTAAACTGTAGGAACATTCTGCTCATAAAATTCTACTACTTTCATTAAGCCCAGAGAGACCTCCTCTCTGTAAGTGAACTCCTGTGGTGCTGTATAAAAGCTCTAGGTGATCATTCTAAGAAAGATTTGGCCCATAAAGGTAACCATGGAGAAGAAGAGATGGGTTCAAGCCTATAAAACCCCATAAAGTCTAGACTACATCACATAGGGAAAAAATACTGCTTCAAGACTCGGACCAGTATGTACAGCCAGGCAGGAAATGCACCTCCTACAGCTTTGCCGAGTTCAGTGGTCTTGTTGAAAGGAGGCACTGGCTTTTCTCAGTTTCACAGGCAGTGTAAGGAATAAAGAGAACATTTTAAAGAACCTGAATCACCTTACCACTTCTGGAAGCACCTTCTTCGCAAGATCGTGGATGGCTTTGATCACAATACATATAGATGACAGGAGGAATATGACACCCAAGATAACACAAGCTCTGTGGAAAAAAAAATATGAGAGAAAAATACAAAGAAATGTTAAGAACATATTTGGAGTTGTCAACTTCCTCACTGCTGAAGGATAACACACAACAGAATACTACTAATAAAAAAAATCTTAAAGAGAGAGAATTGAATTGAAGTCCAGTTCCTCTTCAGTTCTTAAAACCTGGATTATATGTGAGAAGACAGGGCAGACTAGATGATGTTTCAGAGTGAAAGACGTCTCTCTTCTGCTTCTGGTGATTTATCATAGAGTCCTCTAGAGGTCTGTTTCTCTTTGTTTGTTTGTTTTGCTAGGATCTCACATTAGAAATAATCAAGGGAACTTCATTCTCTTTACCAAACCAGGACAGATGTTTGGTAAATCTGGTCAGTAGCATAACAGAACCTGAAACATCTGTTTTCTCCTCAAATATAAAGAAAAAATTTAAGTGCAGATCATTTAAAAAAAAAAAAAAAAACACCAAACCAGCAGGTTAGGTGCATCACTTAGGCCGTCCAAGTGTCTCTCAATACCTAAATAAGGATCAGTCTTATCAAATCAGGTGCTGTGCAGAATTAGACTCTCCATACCTGCTCTGCAGAGCTTACAACCCAGTTTTATGAAAAGCAAACAAATGGGTTAATGAAGAGAAAATAAATTAATAGAGAATAATTAAGTTTTGTACAGGACACAGGCACAACGAGGCTTACAAAGCACATCATTCATACCCAGAACTTCAAAGTAAAAAAGAAAACCTGCTTTTGTTCAAACATACGGACCAATACTACTCTGAGATGGAGTTCCTCTGGGAACAATGGGATATAAGGGTTTGATTTCCTCTACACAGACAGTAGTAGCCAGTCTATTACAGTATTGATATACCCATAATTCTATTTTACTAAATGCTCTTCATATAAAATTCTATTACAATAGATAGCTATACAGTAAGAGCAATTTTACTGTTTAAAGTATGATAGTTAAGAAGCGATATCTATATGTACATCTTGTTCTTCAAAAGTTGTATTTCCTTTGTTTGTTCTTTATCATTTGGTATCTATCTGTTAGTTCAGTTTACAGATGCTATAATTATTCCAGTAGCATGCTACTATTTTGAACAGCTCAGACATCAGGCCATCTGGTGGTTGGCAGCACACGTAACATTCACATCAAGCTCAATCTAGAGACTGCAGTTGAACTGGCATTGCTCTGCCTAGGTCAGAAGACGCAGCTGCAGCAGTGACACAGGAGAGCAGCAGGTCATTTTATTCCCCAACACAAGCAACATGAAACCGTGCTGTGGACAATCCTCAGTAAAGGGGCTGCCCTTCTACCAGGTAGTACAGACAACATAAGGTTATCATCCTTCCTAGCAATGGAGTGCCATGCTAGATGAGGTATGCAAAACTCTGCCACACTGATTTTAAGAGAGATGTTTAACTCTTTTGTAGTAAATTGCAACACAGCCCTCATTCTTGTTAAACATAATCTGTTGTAAAAAGTAGGCAGAAAAGGCTTATGACAGTCTGACTGCCCTAGAGTCCCTCCCCTAGACTCAAACATAAGAACAGAAATCTGGCTCATCATCTGTGATTGAGGAAGAAACTCACAGGATGGATTCTCTGCAACCCTGCAGTGAGAGGTGATCATTAAATGGTAATATGTATGGGGCAAAGTTCATGTCCCAAAAAGAATGAGTAAAACTGAAAATTAGAGGGCTTTCCATTTTCCATTGCACATTTGCAAGCAGGTCCCTGTTCTGCAATAGATTCTTTTCAGAGATTTGCAGTTTCACTCTGTCTATGGATCACCACACAGAGATCTGTCCAGAGCCTCCTGACCCATTTTGTCAAACTCAACTTCTCAGTACAACTTGTATGTATTACTTCTGTAGTATTTCGCACTGCCATAACCTAAGCAGCTTATACTGCACAACCCCTCACAACAGATTCTGTTGTAATATTTTTTTATTATTATTATGACGTACAGAAGCATATACTAAAAGTTCTGCTCATTCACTGGGGACAAATGCAGGCATTAGTTAACTTGAACACAGAACTGGTCCACAAAAGTTGGCTGACTTGCCTAAGGCCATTTGCTGAGCCAGTGACAGGTTGACATAAGAGACATACACTTCATGCAAGAATATGCTGACATTTGATCTGAAAGCAACACTGAAAGAAAAGCTTTTTAATCATTCCCAGCAGGCTTAAACCACCATAGCCGCAAATGTGTGAGTTAGACACAAGGGATTAAACTTCCTTGTGTCAATACGTGTGTTGAATACCAAGAGTATGGGAAAGAGAAGACAGCGAAGCATCATCACCTTCCCTTAGCATACCTTCCATTCCCTGCACACATCTTCTGAGGAAGACAGGCAAGCATTCCCTGAGGGCTAACAGGAGCCTTGCTGGCACAAGTCTAACCTGTCCAGGGAACCAGCACTTGCCCTCACCCATATGTGGGTTCTCACATATGTTGGAAAGTTTGGAGTTACTTCAGCAAACTCTCCAACCACCCAAGACTAACAGCAAATATTTTGCATCTTTGCCTATGCCAGCAGATCAGTAATGACTTCAGCAATCTTAAGCTGCTTCTCTTATTCTCCAGATCAATTTTACTGTGTCCAAAGAATTCCCATACATCTACTTAACTAGAAATAGCTAAAAGTAGAAAGAAAAAAAGGAAGATGTTACTAACAGTGACAAGGGTATTAATAGCAAGCAGAAATGCAGTCTGAGGTTTGAATCAGCACCATATTTAGCCTAGCTTCTCCTTTATATGCTGCCTTTCGGAATCCACAGCCATGCAAAATTCATGAGTAATGGCATAGTACTTTAAGTGCAAAAATGCATGTTTCTTGTCTTCTTGAGGGTATCAATTTATCTGCAAAACCACTAGAACAAAATACTGCACAGCGTCTTCTTTCAATCTCATTTCCAGAAAAACAATTTCTACCTAGACTTCAAATCATGCAAAATTCAACTACAAATGTACAAAATACGAAACCTCCAAAAATGAATCTGAAATTTTAACTGTAGTACATAATAAACAAATTGTAATTGATTATTGTAAGCTTGCTTTATTTTCAAGCTATTAGACAATGAAAACTTTAATACAAGCCTGCTAACTTCCATCTGCTAACAATTACTCAACGCTTTGTAACTAAATAGCGTTTCCAACTGCACCTGAAGGGTGTTAGTGCCAAGGTTGTTGGCAAATGCAATTTCATTAATAACATTCCATTAAGTTAGATGAGCCAACTGCCATTTCTAAACGAGTTCAAGTCAACTCAGAAGTACCCATAAAAATTAATGAAAGAGGAGTTATAAAGAAGTGAGGTTTGACTGTAAACCCAGTGAAGATTTTACAGATACACTATGGCGATTCCAAACCAGGAGTAACAAATGCTCCTCATCTCCAGGTCCCTCACAACCACTGCCAGCAATTCAGACACTCTGGAATAACTGGTGATCCACCTAATGCCCTCATATTCCGAACATTGGTATCTTCTTGCTATGACAGGAGAGTACTGTCTGTTCAGCAACACCCATGATGAACACATCTCCATGGATCATATACCATCAGTACCACTTACTTCAATCTCCAGCAGACATTGCAGATCATGTACTTATTTTACAGCCATTTCTATGTGAGTTAGTGTAAAAGCTTCCCACTAAATTTCTACCATATTATATATAATTGATCTATAACGCAAAATAATTCATCACTACAGGTTTGACAGGCCACTGAAAAGGTCTAATGAAGAACGTATGAATCTGAGATTTCCCTCAGTTCCACGTAATATATTGATTCTAAAAAGAAAGAGGAAGAGACAATTTAGTCAAAACATTTTAAAACATAATGGAAAGCCATGATTTGACTTTCAGAAACAATAAGCTTTCTGGAATCTTCGAGAACACAGTATAGTTTAAAGAATAAAAGACTAATTCAGAAAGAACAATGTGAGGGCATCTCTCTGATATGCAGGCAATAATCAACTCTTAGGTCAACTACATCTCAAACTTCCAAAGGTTTTTTTCTTAGAGCAATTACACTTGGAATGCCATTGTAATTAAAACTGTATCATTAAGTTGTCAGAAAAGAGAATTTAATATTACAATTTTAACAGTGAAGCCACCAAGTCTTCTTTAGTTTGCTGTACGTCTTGGTAGCAGATCACGATCTGCCAAAGATACTTTCTGATGTGTTTTTGATGCAGTATATCTATCTGAAAATCCAGAAGATAAAACCAACCCATATACAACCCATTTATACTATATAACCCATTTATAATTATACAACCCTATAAATACTCATTTTGCATTACACCAGTCCTGGATATTTGCATTCACATCCATCAAAATACGATCAGTGTAACTGTATTACATGACATACAGCTGCCACCTCATCTTTTCTATAACACGTTCCCTCTACGGAGCTCTAATACATATAATTCTTCATTTTGATGACAAATTCTCACAACTCATAAGGAAACCAAAGAAGGAAATCTATCACTGTAAGCAACTGATATTCTTTCCCTTAATCAAAAATTTGTTACTTTGCATAAGTTAATGGCTTCTAAGCAAGTAGCTTTGAAAAATACTGAGATTCAGGGGGCTCCACCTCCAAACACTGTCAATTTCCAAGCTGCTATCAGTAAGTTAACTTGTTCCCCACCCTTTTTATCACAAAAATAATTTCCTAAGGAGAAAAAAATCCAACTATTAAATTCATTTGCATCTAGCAGACACAGCAAAACAGCCTTCTAATTCAGGGATTTATCCTTAATTCTGCCCTACATTTATAATTATTTGTTACGATTCCCTACAGGTAGTGAGAAGACTAAAATTCTATAATATTTCCATCACAGAACTAAAAACTAATCTCACCCAGATCTCTATGGTGATTAATCTTCAACTTAATAAAGCAATTTTACCTTTAGCATGGCTCTTGCCACACTGACTACTCTTTACAGGAGGTGACCCATTGCAGCCAACAGGACTGCTCTTCCATGTAAGCAGCAGTCAGCCTGAAAACTGCAGATTTAGACTTTCAGCTACTTGTTTTGTAACATTTTGAAAAAAATAAATAGATAATACTAATTTAAAAGGTACAAATACTCACCCTGTGATGAGCTCTGCTATATACTACCTCAAAAGAGATCTGGAGTAAGCTACACAGGGGTGACTGATAGCAAGTTTTCCTATCTCTTCTAGAGAAGAGGAGGCTCGGGGAGACCTTATTGCCCACTACAACTACCTGAAAGGAAGTTGTGGCGAGCTGGGGGTCAGCCTCTTCGCGCAGATAACTAGCAATAGGACCAGAGTGAATGGCCGCAAGTTGCACCAGGGGAGGTTTAGGTTGGAGATGAGGAGAAATTTCTTCTCGAAAAGGGTGGTCAGGCATTGGAACAGGTTGCCCAGGGAGGTGGTGGAGTCACCGTCCCTGGGGGTGTTTAAAGAAAGGTTGGATGTGGTACTTAGGGACATGGTTTAGTGGGTAATAGGTGGTGGGGAGACGGTTGGACTAGATGATCCTGGAGATCTCTTCCAACCTTAATGATTCCATGACTATCTGGCAAATGGCATACTGTGGTACAGTACCAACAAGGGTTCATAACGAAGCTCTTGGTAATTACTCTTCTCAAGTCAATCTACTGTCATATGCAGCCAAGGTGGTGCAACAGAACCAAGGATTCAGAAAAAAAAAAAAGGGATGCATATGAATATCATCTGCAAAAATGTGTTAATTTTCTCTCAGCAGCTCAGAGAGACAGTTTTTTGGGGTAGCGGAGAGGGAAAGGGGTCTCACATATTTCGTAGTATGCCTGTTACATCCTGGAATGTATTTCACCAACACACTTCAAGTTCATTAAAATGGTCCCTTAAAATGTGACGACACCATGTGGAATAAAACAAGATTTTCAGTAGCAGTCTAATTACTTCTCAGTTTTCTTAACATACGATACACCTACAATGCAATACTAAAAACCTAACCTTCTTGTTAAATACTGTGCTATTCTTCCACCTTTTTTATTCACTGCTGTATCTCAGATTACTTGATCTTTTTTGATTACACACATTATTTGAATTTTCATTACTTCTATCAGTTTAAAGAACCTCGCACAACCATAGAACAGCCCAGGTTGGAAGTGACCTCAGAAAAATCATCTGGTTCAACCTTTCATGGGAAAGGGAGCCCAGATGAGATTATCTAGCACTCTGTCCAATTGCATCTTGAAAATCTCCCGCAATGGGGACTCTACCATGCACCTGGGGGGGTTGTTCCAGCAATTCATTGTTCTCCCTGTAAAAATTTTTTTTCTTATATCAAGTTTACTTACCTTATTAATTGAAAACATCACTTCCCTTATTCATGGAAAGCATTTTAATAATTTGAGCAGAGCTGCAGAGATAAACATGACAAAGAGAACTGTGGGAAAAGACATTATAAACCACTAGCATTTGTATTAAGATTCTTGCGGTAGAAACTATATTCTCACATTTGCAAAGCTGCCATCAAAACAAGCTTCGGTTCCTCATCCAATTCTCTGGCAGCTAGGACACTATAAATACTCCTAATTCCTACATACAACTCCATTACCTTCCAAGAGCCAGGTTACCCTAGTTTATTTTAAATCTGTGCTTTCTTAACACTCTCACCATGATATATTTTCCTAAGAGAAATTAGTTTGCCACCATGGGAATAGTGGAACAGTTCGCCCAGAGAGGTTGCGGAGTCTCCACCCTTGGAAGTTTTCAAGACCTGACTGGATAAAATTCTAATTATCCTGATCTCACCGCTGACTGCTTTGAGCAAGAGTCTGGGCTACAGACCTCCTGAGGCCCCTTCCTTCCCGAATTATCCTATGATCCTACAGATTTTTATTTACGAAATCTTTATCTCTGCAGGCTCTGTCAAGATCTTTCAGCACTAATGGCTCCTAATAGCCCACAGGAAAGGAAATGTTAAATCTCTATAGGCTGTTTTCACCACTGGAGTGAAGAGGTAGTGTTAAAACTATTACTTTGCAAGGAACTGTAACTTAGCATTAAAATGAGCTGCAGGCCAACGAGAGCAATATGAGCTCCAAGCCCAGGAGCTTCTTCAGCAAAGCTGAGCAAATCAGTTTTATGATGGATACAGTATTTAATCTCTAAATAAACCCACTAATGAAACCTCTGGAGTTTAAGTATGAAAAAATTTAAACAATATAGGTAATTAATTTAATAAATACTATAAATATATTAATTCCTGTTTCCCTATGATTTGAAAGGATTTTATTACTAGTGGGTGACAGAGTGAATACGTGTATGGAAACATTCAAGGGAAATCATATGGCACAACACACAAGGCACTGTGTGTCATTGCCCAAGAGATTTTTGCTATGCCAGGAGTTAGGAAAATATCTTTAGGCAACAATATTTATTCACTTTCTAATTCTGTATCCCTCGATACATTTTTCTCAATTGTTTTCTGTGTCTTACCACATGACAGGAACCCTTTTGTATCTCTTTGCTTTGCTGGTACTCGTTTTCATTCTTTCTTCCCATAACCAGATACAAACTACATTCTGTGAATGCTCCTTCATTAGTAACTTGGAGCTTGCAATTATCTGCACAACATTCCTTCTAGATGAGAGGCAGTCGGTCTATTTAAACAATGCTATGGCTACTTCCATTTAATACCTGTATTATGACAGCTTTTATAGTTTGATGGCAGCAGCCAAGTATAAAATTCCAGCCACAGCCAGCCCAAGATTTCTCAAGCATATACAAAATGGAATGTTGGGTGAGAACTGAGGAGGAAAAAGGTCAGATTTTGGTCATGAACAAATTATTTTTCTGGTCAAAAACCAGTGGGTTCTAGCCAATGGGGGTGAAGTGGAACATGGTAAAGAAAATGGAAGAGGATTCAGAACTAAGTCAGTGGACAAAAATTAAAGAAAGGGAAAAAGTCAGAGGATGTTTCAAAGAGAAGGGTCTGAAAGTGTTTGTTCTGGTTTGCAGTCATTTGGGGCACCAAGGCATGGCTGGGGATGTTGCAGATGTGGCCCTCTCTTTGCTTTCTTTTCCCTTGACCTCAACTGCAATCCACATCCTTCTAGTCACTGCAAAACAGGGTATTTAAAATCATGCAGCTGAGCTGGGGCAACAGTTCCATAAATAATTTGATTCTCCAGGTATTAAATACCTGGCAATAAAAGCTAACAGACATTTCTACAATTCAGAGATTTTGAAAACTCTTACGACCTATTTTCTAGCTTGCAAAGAGCTGATTCCTGCTCCCAACCTTGTAGCAGGTGACTTGAGATTCTGTCATTCCCCTGAAGATGGAAATTAAAGCCTTTTGAGAACTTCTGTAATACTCATTTTTACGATGATAATCAAATTTCAGTACGGAACACCACCATATCCCTGATATATATATATATATATTCTCTACAATACTAAGCAATATACACAAATACTGCCTAATCAACTACCAGTGAAGTAAAAGGAAAGGCTTTCATAAATCAAATAGATTTTGGATTTAGCTCCAGTAAAATCACTGCCAAGTCTACAGATGCCACACTTTTAGAAACAGATTTTAGAATGTATAAATATATACATTCACTATTTCATATTTAATATAAATTCTATGTGTGAGGATTTTGTGTGTGTGTGTGCATAAATGGATGTATACATGTATTTCTGCCTGGATAAGAGCAAAGTTTATGATTGCTTCACTTCTGCTTGAATACGGGATAACGGATTTATGGAGAAATGATGCATTTTAGTAAGTCAGAGTAAGAAAGCACCTCTAAAATTTGTATCTAGTATGGTACCTGAATGTAGTATTTTGGCTAAATATTTCAGAAGAAAGAATGGTTTACAAATTTTCAGTGTAGTTAAAAAGAAACCGTGTTTTTCCTCCTACAAAGCAGATACCCAAGCATAGGTGAACGCTTACATTGCAAACTCTGCACTGTGCTCCACTGGGTAGGAGAAATACGTACGTGCCATGTGAGGACCAACTCATGGTGGCTGAGAACGAAACAAGAGCTGCAGAGTTAGGTTCTTAGCTATTTGCAGTGTGTAGGCTATCTCCATGCATTTGACACTTTCCCAGATCACTTAGCTATTCCATTCACTCATCACAAAAGAGTTTTTTTCCTCCAGCCACAGAGGTTTGCCCTGAACTGTGGGTAGGTGTGGATTTTGCCATCTGTGCTTCAAGTCTCTTTCGTATGTATGGCATAGATAAAATTATCCACAGTTTTTTCAGTGTGACTGATATGTTGGGTCTGCATTGAGAGAATTATTTTCATTCAACACTACCTAAATAGACAGTGCTCATTTAGTCAAGCTAGCCAGTACAGCAAAGCCAATCCACACATGAACGTTTAAATACAGTCCTAATACTGAAAATTAGGGTTTTTTACTTCTGTGAAGCAAGAAAGAATATACCCTGCACCCATACAGATCAGTATGCCCTCTTACTTGAATCAGAGGAAAAGAAAGAAGAGCCAGACCTAACCTGGCAATGAGAGCCATTTTCTCCCATGAAAGGTAGTTTCTAATTCTTTTAAGCTTTGGGTGCAAGAGTAGGATATGTCACTGTCCCATATTCCATGCCTAAATGTAATACACATAGATGCAATATAATTTCAGTAAGGGTCCCCACGACCAAACCCTGAGGTAAATAGTCTCAAGTGGCGTTAATCTGAACATAAGCAAGTGTGAGAAAGGGGGTTTGATTACTTTGGAAGGAGAGGCTCACTCTGTCTTAGGGTCCAACCTGTCACCACATTTTCTCAGTAAGAAAGAAGTCTTCACACAAAGTCCCCACACGTGCCCAGCAGCCACACGGACATGTCCACTTCCTTTACCAGCAGATGTGGCCCTACAGGAGGTGGCGATGGTGATGGCTCTTTACTGAATCAGCACAGGGCAGTAATAAAGTAAGAAAGGGCAATTCCAATGATCGCGATCAAAGCAAAAATCGCTGGTGGGATGAAAGCCTCTGGAGTGCTCTGGACTAGGCCACAGGCAACTGGACAAGAGACTACAGTGCAAAAGTAGATTTGCAATTTGAAGAGATAATGTAGTGCAAAGCAGTAAGGTATCAGTTCATGAAGCCATACAGCATTTCTCCCTAGCAACTGCGGAAGGATACCGTGTACGTATCTGATTTCCCCCCCTTCCACAAATGAATTGCACCAGAAAGTAAACAGCAGGAGGACAAGGTGTCAAAGGAGTATTTGTCCAGGAGATACCCATGCTGACAAAGAACACCACAGCAAAGGACAGTTCCTTCGGGTATATTCATTTTAGAGTGAGTGTCTACTTACCATACACAGAGTTGTACAGATGATTTTATTATTACTGTTGACTTAAGTCTGAATTCCAGAGAGAAGGTAACTAAGCAACTGGTAAGGGTTTCTAATCACTTCGCTAGGCTTCTCCAAAGGTCACAGGCCTAAGAAGATGTAAGATTATAAAAGCAAAACTGTTCAAAGCTGTATCCTTCTGCTTGATAAACATCCACAGTTTCGTGGCAGTATTTGAAACGCTAACATGCCTACTTGCTGCATTGCCTCATTTACCTGAAGAAGTTAGTTATAATCAAAACCTGAACACAAAGCATATTCTGTGAAAAGATAACTGACAGGGTACCCACCAGGTGCGATCCAAGCAACCAAGGAAAGGGGTTGGTATAAGGGCAATTTTGTAGTCATTGAGTATCCTAAAAAGGTGTTAATATTATTAATATGTCTCATAAAATATTTTTAAATACCCTAATTCCTATGTCATACTGTTACATAGCTGTAAGCTTCACCCCTAGTGGAAACAGTCCTAGGAAAGTGTCAGAATATCCTTGTTCCCTTCCTTCCTCTCTTCATTACATATCCCTATGTAAATGATAAGCCATACATATGGATATTCACGTAATGGATTCCTAGTGTTCTTGGACAACTGAAAACCCCAGTGAAGCACCAAAAAGAAAAATATATATACACACACATACACTGATTAGAAATAAAATGTACATTTTTATCAGTGAGCGTAACTAAATATAAGGGTAGGGTAGTGAAGGATACAATACATTTTTTAATTGTTGCATCCAGCAAGGTCATTATCAGTCAGGTTTCTTATTTACTCCATCGCTGAGGAACAGTCAAATATCTTTCTTAGAGATTGCTTTTAGCTCAAACTGAATTAGAAATTCTTGGATTAAGCTCCTACAGTTGTGCTCATCTGGATCAAAATAGATGAGAAGACTGGCTCATTCTCCCCATAATTTAAGAATCTATAAAAAATCAAAGCCTCGGGGCAGGCATTTTTCACTTGGTCAATGGTTTCAGCACAGGATAGTATCAAATCCAGCTGCCACAGCTGAGGTACAACATATGGAGATGAAAGCTAAGCTGCTGACACACCGCAAAATTTTTAGACGGCTGCAAGACTTTCCCAACTCTTGATGCATTGCTTTTAAACCTAACATAAGGTGAGAAAAGATATGCAAAATAAATACAGGAACAGAGATAACTGAAGCCACCTACTGTTCCAGGTGAAGAGTCTCTGCCCACCGAGAACAGCAATGACTATTTTCTCCTGGCAAAAAGCTTTCTCAGCAGCAGGTGGAGGTATGACAGATACCTGCACCCTTGTCTGCCACAAGGTGATTCTTGTTATTTTAATATTACTGCCAATGTTTTGGACAACAGCTCCACCAATATAAGAAAGAAAAAGATAAAAATTACATATCTGCATTCATTATGTATTATGTCATGGCAACACAGAGCACCATGAGTTCATTAGAAATTATTTACCCCCGATACAATTTGATTTTCTTATTAGAGTAATAAAGGAAAGAATAGCTGGAGTCTGACATATGGAGAAAAAAAAAAGAAGAAAAAAGAAAAACCCCAACACACCCACCAGTGAAAGAAATGTGAGCTTTCTGCTCTTGGCTTTCTCCAGCGTGCTCATTATGAGTAAGGTTTCCTATTCACTCTGGCACTGGGTTACGAAAGATGTTGACAGACTGGTTCTTGGGAAACATAGAATTTAACTTGGTACCATCAACAAAATAATATATAATAAACAACAGCTGCAACTGTCAAGAATCACTATGTTAAATACGCTGCACAGAGTTTTTGCAATACCAAACATGCAAGCTTAAGGAAAACACATCAGCCAAAACAAAAACAAACAAAAAAACCCCACAAAACCAAAACTACCTAGGAGCAATGGATCCTACAGGCATAAGCAGATACCCAGTCCTGTACTGCGCTGTACAGAAATGCAAGACTGTAGCTCTGTAATGTAATAACAAGGATATTGCTTTATAGTCTATGAAGTAGCACTACTCCATTTAACCTGAACAGGCTGCCAACTTACTGAACTTATCATGAGTCCTGTTTTTCCGAGCAGAGGGAATCAAACGAGATGTTTCCTTTGCTCGCAGTTTTGAGATCTTTCCAACCAACTGTACATAAAAAGCTCCATCTTTTACAGCTTTTTCACAAGGCTGTGTGCCCGAAGTTTGTTATTCTGTTTTCTTGATCTTTCCTTTTTGAGCAGTATTTCTCACTTTCTCCTCACACACAGCTCCAGCGCTCCAGTCTGTGTCCTTCATTCCTGAATTTAACAGATCAAACAGCTGCCATTTGGCTGTATAGCTTGTTACTAGTTCAGTCTCTCACAAGACATTTTTCTAGGTCCCTAATGCTTCAGTCTTCTATTAAGAAAATACTTATAGTGCTATTTATCGTGGGCTTATTTATGCACATCAATTTCAATAAATTTCTTCCTTCAACAGAACTTAGATTTGCTTCAGCAGCCCAATAAGCTATTATGTTACTAAAGATTTACTAAAGGGTAGAATACTCAAGATACTTTGGCAATGTGAGCTTGCAGCCCAGAAAGCCAACCATGTCCTGGGCTGCATCCAAAGCAGCAGGGCCAGCAGGTTGGGGGAAGTGATTCTGCCCCTCTACTCCGCTCTTGTGAGACCCCACCTGCAGTACTGCATCCAGCTCTGGAATCCTCAGTACAGGAAAGACATGGAGCTGTGAGAGTCCAGAGAAGGCCACAAAGATGATCAGGGGGCTGGAGCACCTCTCCTATGAGGACAGGCTGAGGGAGTCGGGGTTGTTCAGGCTGGAGAAGAGAAGGCTCCAGGGAGACCTTACAGCAGCCTTCCAGTCCCTGAAGAGGTCTCCAGGAAAGCTGGCAAAGGGCTGTTTACAAGGGCAGGGAGTGATAGGACAAAAGGGAATGGCCTTAAGCTGAAGGAAGGGAGATTTAGATTAGATCCAAGGAAGAAATTCTTTACTGTGAGGGTGCTGAGGCCCTGGCACAGGGTGCCCAGAGAAGCTGTGGAGGCCCCATCACTGGAAGAGTTCAAGGCCAGGTTGGATGGGGCTTTGGGCAACCTAGTCTAATGGAGAGTGTCCCTGCCCATGGCAGGGGGTTGGAACTAGATGATCTTTAAGATCCCTTCCAATCCAAACCGTTCTATGATTCTATGACTAATATTTGTACACTGCTTATGGAGAGCAGGAAAGGGGGCCATTCAGATTTCTTTGCACATCTTGAATGGCTCAGTGATCATTCAAATCACAAAACAGAAGATTGGATTCAGACCTTTAACCCGGCAACCTGCTCTAATAGATCCTGCTTTGAGCAGGGGGATGGACTGATGAGTTCCAGAGGTGCCTGCCAACTCCAGCCATTTTACAGCACAGCAGTGCACAAAACTCTTTCTATGAAGTAATAAACTGTACCTGGCCTAAAGTGCACAAGTAGTGGCCCTACTATATTTTTACAGTCTGTGGTTTATCAGCTATGTTTGAGTATATTCCTTCCTCTTTGCTTTTCCTCTTATGAAGGAAAACAGGGAATTGTAAGTATTTTATTTTGGTCATAAATTTTCAACTTCATTGATATTCAAAATTATTTCTCAAGTTATTTCAGCATTCTCTTCTTTCTTGGATTTCTTGATGATTTGTTTATCACCTCGAAGTTTCCTGCATGTTCACTTGCCACTCAGCAGATCATGCTGAGCAAATCAAGCTCTCATGAACTATGTACTCCCTCTTTCCAGATATCTGTAGTCCTTCCCAATTTTTGCAATTCCTCAAGACCCACAGTTCTTTCAACCACTCTTCTAAAATACATGAAAATGTAGTAGCCTGCTGTTACCCTCTTTTATCTGACTGCCAAAACAGAAAGATGGTGAAGTGTGAAACCATCCAAAAAGAACCAGTAACAAACACATCAAATATTCATCCCACTCCTACACGCTCTTTCATTAATGAGCCAGCTCGGCAGAATCAAGCAGTACCTCATACGGCCTACAATCTTACAGTGGTTTATCTTTTCAAAGCCACCTGGTATATTTAAAAATAAAGCATAAAAATATCGTCAGAATTTCAGATATACCTTGAACATAATCAACATAATCAGATATATCTTTTCACAATGATGAGAAAAATTTTCATCAGTAAAAAGCCTGGCAACTTTAGCTTCTCAGGCCATCAAAGAATTTTCAAGAACGGCAGATCACAAAGGTAAGTTAAAATGTATTTTGCATTTACTACATGTAAACCACCAAGAGAATCAATAAAGATGTGCATTGTATAACTCTGTTCACCGAAAAAGTACCTACTCATCTTGCCCCAGAAAATGAGAAATCAAACAAACTACTGAAAATGAAACCCATTAAACTGAGTTAAACTCAGCAGGAGAAATTTTCATGATAGTTTCAGCACATTCCCCTGAAGTCAAATAGAAATGCATTGGTTCAGCTTAGCAGAACTTGGCACAGCAAGCAGTTTTGTACTCTTATTCTGAGTACCATCCCAGGAAATGTTGCATCTCTAACCTCCATATGGCTACATCTTAAAGTAAGATTACGCAGTTCTTTTACATGTTCGTACTTTAGTCTGAGCATTTAATTCATCGCACATCCTGAGTCAGGCTGTAGTCGCTGTGTCTTTTTCTGGGGTTTTGTTTTTCACTCTATCTTTGCATTGTCTCTCAATGACAGCCAACAGTTAGGATTGGATCTAATGTTGCCCTTCTGTGAGAGGCTTTTCACTGATTTCAACAGATTTTGGATCAGTCTCTTGCTGTCAAGTTAGTGAAACAGGAAGTTTTACAGATTTGCAATACTTAATTGGCAATTCCACTTGGCTTTTGTCAAGGAGATCATGTTATTTTCAGGTATTTTAGGATACCCGGGCAAATGTCATGTTCAAGTCAATAAAAGACAGACCTACAAATAAAGAACTGAACTGAAGTCACTCTGACACACCTTACTCTGGTAAATAGTAGTAATGCTTTTGCAGAAACCGAGTTTTGCACAGGCTCCTACGCTAAGGTAAAGTATGGCTAGGCACACAGAAACATGAAGCATGACCTAAGCACCTGTAGAAGTTTGCACCGAACTGTCCAGGATTCTGAGAGCTGACTTCCCCTCTGAGACACAGGCACACAGAAACCAAGGACTGTGAAAGACCAGTTGTAGTTACAGGCACATATGATGCAAAGATTATTTAGATTAATTCAAAGCAGCCAAGAGGAGTCATGCAACATTTTCCCAGCATAGAGGAAATATAATTACAAGCAGCCTTTCAAGCAAGAGATTGATTAAACACAACAGGAAATTAGAAATGTGCCTCCCTCAAAATATTGGCACAGTAAGAGTTGCTTTAAGAGACACAACCGTCTCTTCACTTGTTGGTGCTGTGATGATTCTCCTGTCAATTTCAGAAACATAGGGATAACCTGTCTGCTTATCCAGAGATTCATATTCCCAGCATATAGTAACATTCTTTCACTCAGTACTGATCTCATCATGTAATCTTAGCTGTCTTCAACTAGAGGGCATGGCAAGTAATTCATTGACTTAATTTAGCCTTATGTAAAGCAGAGGGATTATATGAAAGCAAATTAAAAATGAGCATAAAAAGCAGGAAAATATGTTTGCTACTTTGCTTGTTCACTTTGTTGCCTTAGCCATAGGGATATGTTGATTCTTCTTTTGTATTGGGATTTATTTTCTCTATAAAATACTTTACAAGGTTCACTTGAAAAAGCTCAGCAGAAGGAGATTTCAAAAATATGTTAATTGAATGTTGACAGGAATCTCTGTGGACGCCCACAAAAGCAAGATATTCAGGAAATGTCTGTTAAGATCTCCAAATTTGTGCAGGAAGACTAATTTTAATCACATATTTCTGGATTTATTTTTATGAATCAATGCCACATCAATCTTCTCTGGCCTTTTATTCCAAACTGTTATGTATGGAGCCCTGCCAGAAAGGAACTCAGCACTGGCAAGCTGTTGCATGAGCCTGAGTTAATGCATGTAAAAATGCTGCTTAATCTTTTCTTAGTTTTTAGGAAAGGACTCTGAAGAAAAGTTATACTCCCCTCTGCATTACCTTTTTTTTTACTTGACCATATCAGTTATGTAAAAACTCAGTTTTATCAAGCTTCCCTTCTTGTAGGGGGAACTTCATTAGAAGTGTTTCAAAACAAAAACTACCTATCCCCCTTTAGTGTAGAACTGTAGTCCACTCCAGGACTACAATTGTTTGTAGACTGAACTACCTTAAACAAGCCAGATGGGATACTGCTAGCAATGACAGTACAGAACAAAACCAAAGCAGATAATGTCCTGCAATTCTTCATCTAGTCTAGATTTCAGTTGGAGGTTAAAGTCTTCTTTATGCTTTAGCTGGAACAACTCTTGAGTCAATCTCCACCTAATCTTCTCAGCTACCACTTGCATTGCAAGTAGAAATGCTGCACAGTGATGCAGAAAATAGTTTCCACTGTGATCAATACTGCATTGCAAATTCAAGATTTTTTTCCCCATAGGATTCATATAGCCATCATTAAATATGCTTACTTTGCAAGCTTACACTTTTTCCATAAAGAAGACATGCAAGTATTGATATACTCTTACTTACCAAATCAGCAATAGCTCTGTAATAAAAAGGGTGTGTGTTTCTCTCTCTTTGTGCAGCAGTTACAATAAACTGTGTCACCCTACTATCATATCACTAATACAAGCTCAATCTTATCAGATGTTCTGTAATCTCAACTTCTAATAATACCACTAGCAATTGAAGTGATTTACATTCAAAGAGAAGGGGTTCATATTCCAATCTTGTTAAGGGAAGCACAAATATAAATATCAATTTTAAAAACATACTCTAGTAAGAATAATGGAGCAAGATGGAAAATAAAATATTTACAAATCCATTACAGACTGCAAATACAGTTCATTTGATATAGGTGCTGCAAGGAGAATAATCACAAAGCCCTAACAATTACTATTCTGCCTAAAAAGAAACTGAAAATCACAATCTCATGGAGGTTTGCCTAAGGAAAGGCTATATGTTTGGGACCAAACAGTAAGTTGGCAGAAGGAAAGAATACTTGCTGACACGACAAAATGTTTTTTTGTCAAAGCTCTGGAATCTGTAGCATCACAGCTTGACAGCAAAAGCTCTGCAGGCCTCTACCAAAGCCAAAAGTAATTAAGCGTACTTACATGTACTCCCTGTGTGCAGAATGCACAGCAGCTGCGTTGCTGTAACGCCACAAAACTATCGCTGATGACAAAACATCCAGGGTAGCATCAAACTGAAAGAGACACAGAGTCAATTGTTTTGTGGGCCATTAAATGTGCTCTGTACTAACAACAATACATTTACTATCCTGCTGCACAGGCACAAAGCAGCTTCAAATAAATCATTTTAATGAAAGCAGGATTTACATTTATTAAATTGATCTTCTTTTTGCCATGTATTATTGCACAATGATACAATTCAGAGCTCAGTAAGTCAATCAAAGGATTAAAACTTTTTATTTGTAATCCATTACCTGCTGAGAAGTTCAAATAAAAACCTAACCAAACTTATCATAAAATCAGCCACTGTCACACCACAAGAGTTAAAATACTAAAATGATTCTTATGCAAAAATTGAAAATGCCTGTCAAGCATTCCCTTTTCCTGCAAATTCACTAATTTTCTGCCATAGAAGGTTTTGTTTCAAAGTAAGGAAATATTAACTGTTTTTCAAAATCCCATTGTATCCAGATTTTGTATTATTCTGTATCATCAGCAAATCAGTCATGTTTGTATTTCCAGTAAATGAAGAAATTATGTCTGGTAAACACCAAAAAACACACTTGTCCCACTGTAAGAACTTTGATCCTCAAGTCAAGCTTTCTATGGAGTCAATCAAATTTCAAATTTCAAAGCTTCAAATTTCAAAGCAAAAGTCAATTTGTTTGAAACTAAGTCATTGGCTCGTCATTAGGAATTTTTTGCTCTGCCACTATTTGGGAAAGTCACAGCAACTACTAGAGAGGAAAGCTGTCATCTCAAAGCCAATGAGAGTTTTACCATAGACTTCAATAGGAAAAGGGTGATGGAAAGTCCAGAAGGGAACTTCAGAATTTGGCTCAAGTTCAACAATGGAGCTGATTAAGCTGAGAGATTTTGTAGAAGAAAACCATATCTGGTGGATAATATCTATCAACAGTGAGATGAGAATTTATATTAATGCCAGTACAAGACTTATTAGTAAGAGACTATATAATGAAAGTATCTTTATTATCCTTTCCAAGATATGACTTCAACAATATTTTTTCTAATCCATCATTGACTTTGCACACCTTGCCATGAACCTATAATAAGAAAAAATATAGTATTTCATGTTCAGAAAAAGCCCGTGAAAAAAATGGTAGAGAATATTTAAATTGTATCTCTACTTACAGCAAATCCAAATGATGATGCACTGTATCTCATTACGGAGACAGCTAAAGGAAAGAAAATATTATTTAGAATCACTTTAAATCTTTTTTTTTTTTTTTAATTCTTTCTTCTTCTCTTGCCCAAGCGCTACACAACCACTTTCAACGCATGGGCTGAATGACCTGACCGACGCTTAAAAATGGTCTGCAAGGCAGGGCTTGGGCTGCACGAAATGGTTAGGTCACTTGAGAGATGCTTTTCTTTCTTCCAAAACCATAATGGGGCACCCCTTACTGTAGCATTCAGAAACAGTCTGTTTATGAAATATGCTGCATTTCAGATGCACTTTTGACTAAAATTATGCTGAAAAGACAATTTCAAACTCTCAGAAAACTATACACGTGTCAGAGTGCTCCTTGCTCCAACAAGGCACAAAATTCCACCTGAACTGTCTGACAGAAAACTGTGCAGGCCCATCCAGACTTCTTGACTGCCATCTTTTTGACAAAAAGCCTGAGGGTAATTCACACAGCCCCAAGAAACGCTTCAAATTCCATCAGATCAGTGATTTCCAATGGAAAAATCATTAGCAGGAAAAATTTTGACATGCTCTGATTTTGACTGCATACTGTCTGTAAAAAGTAAATGACTTTAAATGGGCTAACATCTAGAAAAAGCTATCATTTTTATAATTTCACTCAATTGTCCTGGTTTTGACTGAGATAGAGTTAATTTACTTTCTAGTAGCTGGTATAGAGCTGTTTTGGATTTGGTATGAGAATAACATCAATAACACAATGATGTTTTCAGTTGTTGCTGGGTGGTAGTTGTGTCCACACTCAATAAAGGACTTTTCAGCTTCCCACTCCCTGCCAGGAGCACAAGAAGCTGGGAGAGCACAGCCAGGACAGCTGACCCAGACTGCCACAGGGATATTTCCTACCACATAACGTCCAGATATAACTGGGGCAGCTAGCCAGGATCGCTGCCCAGAAGACTGGGCATTAGGTTGTTTGGGTTTTTTCCCTTCCGCTTGTGGTGAGCAATTGCATTTGTGCATCTCTTGTTATATTATCAATATTATTGTTATTCTCTTCCTTTGTTATCCTATTAAACTGTCTTGATCTCAACCCATGAGGTTTTTTTCACTCTCCTCCCCATCCCCTGGGGGGAAGAAGGGGTAAGCAAGCGGCTGCATGGTGCTTAGCTGCCAGCTGGGGCTAAACCCCAACATTTATGCACCTTAATTCTATCATCTCACCATTCTCAGTTTCGGGAGGTACTGTGCAAGGAAAAATCCCTTTCAGTAGCCCAGAGGAATGTCAGGGAAGAAGTTGGCAGCAACAGAAGAGGCCTTCACCTGGAGATGGGACATCAAACTGCAACTCTCACAGGCTAACAGTAACTACAGCTATGTCAAGCTCTGGAGCACTGAGCAGCTCTAGCCTTCTTGCTGTGTTTTGTAGACTGTGGACTGAGAACAGGACTAACTGAACTTGTGCTCCTCAATAAAACACAAAGTACTCTAATTCCAATGTTAAGAGAGCTCAGAATAAAGCCTAAAAGGATTGATTTTACTATTCTCTTATGAACAGATAATCCACTAACTTACTAAGAAAAATACATCTTTGTAAAATAAAAATACTTGAACTAAAAAAATCCAGACTCATCAACAACGTTGTCAGTCTTAGGCTGACAAACACAATATCTCATTTTCAGTATTCCAGTATTCATTAGAACAGCTTGGCAGAACAGAGTCACTATGGTTTGACTGTTCTTTTCAGTAGCAGCAAGCTGCACTTCTGTGGCGCTTACATGGATAAACAGGAAAAAAAAATCTTGGAAAAAAATAACCCTTTTCTCATTGAACTAAGACCTAGCTGTGGCCATAAGCATGCCAGCTATCACAAATATTTGGATTTTATCATTACAGTTGGTCAAAACACAAAGAAAAGCCTTCAAGCTCATTTCCTGATTCCTATTTTCTCAAAGTTGAAGAGTATTGAAACAGTTGGTATGGATTTACAACTTCCTCTCCCTGTTGAATCATGATTTCCCGCATTGCACCCAGTTTTAAAACGGGTAGAAAGGACAACCCTGGCAACTACCAACCTGTCAGCCTCACCTCTGTGCCTGGGAAGATCATGGAACAGAACCTCCTAGAAGCTCTGCTAAAGCACATGGAGGACAGGGAGGTGATTTGAGACAGCTAGCATGGCTTCACCAAAGGCAAGTCCTGCCTGACCTATGATGGTCTTCTACGATGGAGTGACTACATCAGTGGACAAGGGAAGAGCTACGGATGTCATCTATCTGGACTTCTGTAAGGTCTTTGACATAGTTCCCCCACAACATTCTTCTCTTTAAATTGGAGAGAGATGGATTTGATGGGTAGACTGCTTGATGGATGAGGAACTGGTTGGATGGTCACATCCAGAGGGTAGTGGTCAATGGCTCAATGTACAGACGGGGATCGGTGACAAGTGGTGTCCCTCAGGGGTCCATACTGGGACCAGTATCTTCATCAGTGACATAGTGGGATCAACTGACCCTCAGCAAGTTTGCCAACGACACCAAGCTGAGTGGCGTACTTGACACTCCTGAGGGATGGGATGCCATCCAGAGCGACCTGGACAAGCTGGTGAAGTACACCTGTGTGAACCTCAAGAGGTTCAACAAGGACAAGTGCAAGGTCCTGCACATGGGTCAGGGCAACCCCTGGTATCAATACAGGCTGGGGGACAAAGGAATTGAGGAGAAGGGTTTGGGGGTACAGCAGATAAAAAGCTGGACATGAGCTACCAATGCACGCTCACCTCCCAGAAAGCCAACTGCACCCTGGGTTGCGTCCAAAGAAGCGTGACCAGCAGGTGCAGGGAGGGGATTCTGCCCCTCTACTCCACTCTCATGAAAGCCCCCACCTGCAGTACTGCATCCAGTTCTTGTACCCCAGTACAGGAAAGACACGGACCTGTTGCAGCAAGCCCAGAGGAGGCCATGAAGATGATCAGAGCGCTGGAGGACCTCTCCTACATGGACAGGCTGAGAGAGCTGGGGTTGTTCAACCTGGAGAAGAGAAGGCTCGAGAGAGATCTGGAGAGGGACTCTTTACTCGGGTAGATAATAACAGAACAAGTGTGAATTGTTGTAAAGTAAAAGAGGATAGATTTAGATTAGACATTAGGAAGAAATTCTTTACTGTGAGGGTTGTGAGGCACTCAAACAGGTTGCCCAGAGAAGTTGTGGATGCCCCGTCCCTGGAAGTGTTCAAGGCCAGGTTGGATGGGGCCCTGGCCACCCTGATGTAGTGGGTGGCATCTCTGCCCATGGCAGGAGGGTTGGAACTAGATGATCTTTAAGATCCCTTCCAACCCAAGCCATTCTGTAATTCTATGATTCTATGATCTTACTGTGACCTTTCAGTACCTAAAGGGGCCTTTATAAGAAATATGGGGACAAACAACTTAGCAGGGCTTGTTGCAATAGGACAAAGGGTAATGGATTTAAACTAAAAGACGGTAGATTTAGACCCTATAAAAGGAAGAAGTTTTTTTACAATGAGGGTGGCCAAACGCTGGAACAGGTTACCCAGACGGGTGGTAGATGCCCCATCCCTGAAAATGTTCAAGGTCAGGTTGGATGGAGCTCTAAGCAACCTGATCTAGTTGAAGATGTCCCTGCTCATTGCAGGGGGGATTGGACTAGATGACCTTTAAAGGTCCCTTCCAACCCTTCCAATGATTCATCTCCTAGGTGAAAAAAGAGGCTATATTTCTCAGTCAGACTTGCCAGGTAAGAGTTACACTAGACAAGCTGACACTACCTCACAGTGATCTAGCTGCCAATTCAAACACTTCACTGCATAATAATATATTACCCATCAAATTTTCGTTATATGCCTCCTTAGAGGCATACAGTTCAAAAACTGCAGAAGTTGCATCAAAAAACTATGGGCATTCACAGGTACACGCAAGCTTGCAATGTTCCTGTCATTTCTGCTTTCATATGATGCAGTTCAAAGCCACACTTTTACTCCTACCTCTATTTCTAGCCTGCCTCTGTAGTGGAATTAGCTCCTCAGTTTTTACTAAATTGCTGGGTTTTTTCCGCACTCTAAACCAGACTTAAAACATATTAACTCTATGGTTCCCTTAAAAATTAATGTATCATTTCTACAGGTGATGAAATATACACAGATAGCTACACCTTAAGAATGCTCATAGGGACATATTTGCTGTATTTAAAGCATAAGGTCTTTAGCATGAGAACTGTATTTTTACGTATTCTGCCACAGTGAATATCCACAGCACTAACACACAATCTGTTTGGCCTGAGCCATCTAAAACAGAAATGAAAAACAAGTATTAACTAACAGTGTCACATGTCCGTTTAAACCTTGCTAGCTAGGGAACACTGGACTGAAGGAATGACATTCCCTTCAATACTAACTTGTTGTGGTAAAAGACCATAATAAAAGTAGTAATAGGCACTGGAAAGAGGTATTTTTATGTTTTTTATTTATATACTGGTTTTCTAATGGGAAAAACAACCCATTTGTCTTTCTTTCAGAGTCAAATAACAATGCTAAAGCATCTTCAGCCCTGACTTAAGCATATTAATAGTCCTAGGTGACAACTACAGTCATAAAGCTCACCAGTAAGTCACTCCAGCTTAAATAGGATGTTTATCTTTGGGTCTAAGCTCTATAGCAGAGAAAGCAAGTGTAATACTGGCATACAGGGTATCAACCAATTCAGGTTGCCACAGACTGACCATATCCTCTAAAGACAACAACTGGCTTCCATTCTAGGCATTGAAGCTGAAAGGACATTTAGGGAAGTCCTTCTCAGCAGCCAAGAACTTGAGACCCCTGGGCAAAGAAATAACCAGTGGTCCTTATGCCTCCAGTATCACTGCCATGCTCCAGGACCAATGTACTGCACTGCAGGAATGGATCATAGAGCCTTTGCTGAATCCTCATCTTCCTTCTTCTCAATACACATTTTCAGTTATTTGCAGATGAGCCTCTGCTGTAAAAAATCCCAGAGATTCCTAATCTCCACATTTATTCAGTACAATGGTGGGAAACAAGCAATGAGGAAAGAACAGAGCAGGTAGTTTAAAATCCTGTGAAGCCACTGTATACATTTAGCAGCTACACTGTCATGACACTGGGAGCCTACTCTTACCTATTTTATTGGCTCAATTGGACAACATTTTATTACCTCTACAATAAAGCAGATAATCCTAATGCATTTTCCTGACATTTGTAAATGGAACTTGCAAGCAGTCAGAAACTAAAAATAGAGCCAGCACTGTAAGCCACAAATCTACCACTGCCTCCACCTGCACAGCAACATCAATTTGTAAAGTCTGCCAGCCTACAGGTCAGATTTTGTTGTAATTCCTTCATCTCCTTCAAAGTGATTCTAAATAAAGAAAAATAACCCATTTCCCACACATCCTACCGTCAAGAAAATTAATTTCCATGTGCCTCAGAAAAATCCTATGACTAGGGCCCCCCTACAAAACCATTCCAGTTTAACTCTTCAGTCATCTGGGCTCCCACTAGCCTTTGCCAGGTTTAATCCATCTAAAACGTGTTCCTGGAGAGCTGGGACCCTGCAGTGGCCCTGGGCCTCTCACTGCCTTCTCTCTGTTGGGAAAGCACCCGTTTTGCACAAATGTAGGAGGCAAGAAATAGGTCAGGAAATTAACTCTGCCTCCACTTCTCCCAGAGAGAAATCTTTGGGATGAGTCTGGCTACAAATGCAAGATGGTTCATACAAACAGCTCCTCCATCTGTCATAAAATCTCTTCTTGCCTAGTCAGGGAAAACTATTTTTAGGAAGCTCATCTTGATGGGACAATCACTCCATCATGTTTGCTTTGAAATTAGCCTTTTTTTAAAGACACACTTGGATGTCAGCACATAAAACATCACGGTTTCAAAGCACATGACCTGCACTTATCAGAAATCAGGTAGGCAATTTTAACATCACTGAAAGCATTGGATGATTATCTTGTGGGCTGTACAGAGTCACAAGCAATGGGAACTGGAGGTTGTACTGAATTAGAAGTGAAACTGAAATAAAGTCTGGTTTTCATTGTCCAGTGTTGGTAAAACATCAAAAACTAATGTTACAATAAATGTTTCAAAATAAATCCATTCCAAGCACAGAAAACCAAATGAGTAATACTTTTTAAAAATCCACAAAAAAAAAAAAAGTCCTTCACAAAAACTGAAGTCAAAGAAGAGACAATACTCTGATACTATTCATACCTGTAACGAACTGTACTGACCAGGACCAACAGGTACTCATACATTTCCCCAGGCACCTTTGCCCCATACAGAAATTTTTGTAGAGCTTCCATAACTTCATTTTCTTCAATGAACTATGACAGCATATATCGGTTGAAGATTCTCCCCATTTCTTATCACAGAACAGTAAAAGTTCAGGGCTTTGTGCAAAATTTTCCTTCACATTTAATGCAAACAGTTCTTTCCAGTTTGGTGACATGTTAGCAAAACCAATAATAATTTATCATCTCCAATTCCAACATTTTCTATCTTAAATAATTCCTTCAATTCCCTTTATTCACATGCTTTTTTTTATTCATTTTGTGGCTGCATCAGTGCCTCATGGTAAAAGATCAGAAGACTACTCTTTCAGGGGTTAAATATTCACAGTACCGGCTTTCATGCAGGCAGCACGGATGTAGATTTCCCAGACTGATTATTCATTATACCATGGTGCTCACCAACCATAGCAATCTCAAAGAATAGCAAAGCAAGACCAGACCTAAAGCTTATTTAGTCTCCTGATTCACTTCTGATTAATTGGCTTTCACATTCCCATTTACTACCGAAAGAGCACCCATGTCTCCACTTTGGCATGTCCCACAAATGAACAGAATGGTCCAAGCAATCAAGCAAGACTGTGCAGTCCTGAATTATGAAACAATCCTGCAACAAAAAACCAAGCTATTACTTATCAAATCATGAAAAAATCATCAATGTGGAGAAAACAGTGAACCACCTTTCTCTACAATACACAGTAGACAGTCACCAAGGGCATACCAGTTATATGAAAAATCTCAAGCAAACAGTGAATGATGGAGACATGCACACACTAAGGGTAAATTAGTTCCTGATCTCAGAAAAAATAATGCCCGGGCTCTCTTTTAATAGCTGCTGACATAACTTCTGCATACAACAGATCTTCTCTGCACCCTTATGTGAGTATAACGCTAAAATATGGTCAGCCAAATACACCACAGCAGTCAATTGTGTATATCACTCTTTCCAGCATAACTAGAGATGACCTTGAGAAAACATTTGTTCAGGGAAAGTAGGCAACTCCAGTAAGGCAGAGTTCAGAGCAATTTACAGGATTGCTCAAAAGTCCATGCAGGGGTAATACTAGAGCATGCACAAGCACTGTGCAGAACTGTGCACTGCAGTGCCGGTTCTGGGAGAAAGCAGGACCCCTCCTGCCCAGCGCCCCACTGCTTCACACACTCCCGTGCTTCCTTTCTCAGGTGCCAACCTTCTGTTTTCAAACAAGATCATCTCAAAAATAGAACATAAATAAATCCAAGAAAAGAAGGAATGGTATTTTTGTTTAGCTTTGGCTTCCCAGGGGGCAGGAACTAAAAAAAGGCCCATATGTTATAGCTCCAGTTGAGCTTTATCAGGATACTAAATGCATACGTTTGCATTTAAGAATAGGAACGATAACACTTGAAAAATCTGTAAGAAATGTACTGGTTTTTCTTCCAGGCACATGGTGCAAATTCTCTTCAATTGAATATACAGGCGCATAGTTAATCTGTTATATTTCAAATGGGGTCAACTGAATCACCCAAAATAACTCAGTGCAATGACATTAAAGCACATTGTCTTTTAACGAATCTATTATTGATGCCTCAACCCCAAATATAGCTGAAATGGGCTAGAATGTTGCAAATGCCTGTAACTGCATGTTTACCAGGAAGCTTTTGCAGTTTATACTTACAATCCAGAAGTTTTGTAATTCTGAGCTTGAAACTAGCTCCCAAAAGCAATGGAAGAAGTTTGGCCCTGGACAGGGACAAGGAACAAGTGGGACAGTGGCTGAAAAAGCCACAAATGACCAGAAATGTTGAGTGATATCAGACACACACTTCAGCAGTTTCTAAAGCCCTGTGGCCAGGATTTGTAACTCACTGTATCCAAATGAAGGTTATTCCAGATTTAATGACCTAGGAGACTCTCCAAAGGCAACATTTCTCCCATCTTCTGTGTTTTACTGCCTGGAGGCAAAGCTAGCAGAGAAGTACTCAGGTCCTACACAGCAAAAGGAATTTATTCTTGGGAATTTGGTCAGTTGATTTAAAGCAGGTTTTACCTAAGTGAACAGAATAAGCCAGAAGACCAAGGTGAAGCTTTGTAAATGCTTATCTGACTTAACTGGGTTTCATGGAAGCTTCATAGAGATCCCATGAACTCATATTTTATACGGGTATCCCCAAACCTGTAACAGCTTGGACACAGGCTAAACGATTTTAGCAGTCATTGAAGGTTTTGAATTGTTAATAAGAGCTGAAATACTGTCATTATTCTCAGGTTCTGGTAAGTTCCTATCCTGTGGTCACATAGGAAAGATGGAGAGATCCTCTCAAAAAAGTAATTAAAGAATTATATCATACACAAGCTACAGCTCAGATATATTAACACAGAATTTATGTGCAAGGATTCAGGCTAACTCCAGCACAACCAACAATAAATACAGGAATATTGTTGGTTATGCTATGTATTGGCGTGTATATGAAAAAATATTGTTAATTACCTTTTATTTAGAACATAACCACATTTAAAAGAACACAACCACTGAGAACTGCATTCCTTGCCATCCTCCATTATTTGTCTCCACTACTACAGAGAAGCCTAGTGGTTTAATTTTAAAAAGATGCTTACCTTGAAGTTTGCCAAATTCAGACTAAATGAAATGTATCTGACAACTCCAAATGCCAAAAGTTCAGATTCAGCATTTATTTTTTCCCTGCTACTATTTCAAACTTGACCTGATTGAGAATTGTATTTTCAACAATTGTGGTATATCAGGCATCAAGAGCATTAAAAAAGAAAAAGTCAGTGCTACTGTTAAAAAACCATGCAAGTCCAGTTTGGAAGTACTTCTAAGAAACATAAATAATTGTCCAATGTCCTTCACACCAGCAGACAAACATAACACAGCTTTAAATACCTGAAATTATTCTACAGTATAACCTCTGCTCCATATAAATTGGCTGAGTGCTAGATGAAGGATTTAAATCAAGAGAGGAGTTACTTTGCTTTGCCACATATCGTATTTCTTCTAGAAGTATTTCAACTATCCAGTACCTTAGATATAATTCTTAAATAAGGGAGGGGAGGGGAGAAATATCTAGCTGTGGTTTAAGTCTACAAGTTGGATTCTTCTTGGTGTTCTTTGAACTTAGAGAAAGGTTAACACATTTGAGCCACGGTAAGCATTTAAAACCAGTCCACAAAAGCACTGGCTAAGTACTCACTCTCCCACATTAACTGCAAGAACCCTTTCTTAGTGTCTGCTATCCACAACATAACACAGGTGAATTTTATAGTTACAAACAAATAAATACCTGTCACATTACATTTTCGCTGGAGTTGCATGTAAACTTCAACATAGAAATTTTTGATCAAAGACCTTTTTCCCTAGAATTTCAATAAAATTTTAGTCAATGGATGCAGCCATGAATTGCAAATTTTTGTACTTACCATAAAAAGTTTTCCAAATAAATTAGAAACTAATTTCTTTATTTGATGGATTTTAACTTTTTAATTCAGTATGCACGTGGAGAGAGCTATTTTTTGAGGTCATTATAGACATATAACTATATTCACAACTACCTCAAAAAATAGATCAAACCAAATATTTAGAGTAGCCTCCCTATTTCACAGATAAAGAAACAGAACTGCATCAGGGACCTTAGGAGATGTTTGAAGATCAGGAATCCAGAACAACTAGGCTCTGAAGAGAGCATAATTGTTTGAAAAGGTTCAGGTGGTTGTCACAGTCTCACACATCATACTGTCTTACCGAGTAATGTCCAACAAAACCCTTAAACATTCCCTTTTTAGGGTTCTTGTCTATAAAATGGGACTAAAGTACTTCTACACTTCAGAGTGTTATACACAGGAAAAATCATTCTACCATATGGAAGCACATAGTAATTCCACAAAGATTGACATCAGGTACCATGAATATCTTATCTACTTGAAAAAACGGTTTAGTATTATGATCTGCCTTTTATGATACGTCATATTCTCAAAGCACTCCCTTAAATTTTAGCAATGCAAACTTTAACTACTGAAAATGGTAATGCAATTAGAAATGATCTGCATAATCTTTATGGCATTCCCATAGCTTAACAGTTGTAAGATACTCTATTTTTATACTAGAAGTGTTTCAACAGACTTCTGAAAAATCAAAGCAGGCTTCCTTTTATACAGAAATACAGTAGTCCTTCAGAAGCGTATCAAGTGCTGAAAAAACATTCATATTGAAAATAATTTTGCATTGCCCTTTAACTTGCATTAGTATAATGTAATTACAATTACTGAAACTGATGCGACTAGTGCACCCCCATCAATGGGTTATTACAGGCTCATTTTTGTCCTGCTGAAACCTCTAGAACACAAATGCAGCGAGATCCATGAATGCAAAGGTGACTATTTTAAGCACCCTTCATTTTAGGTACCTTTGAAAGGTTCTGAATTTGGAACACGGAGAAATGAGTCCGCACAAAATTGTCAGTTGGACACCCAAAATAATTATGAGAGAGAGCTATTAAAAACTACATTCAAACTCAGGTAAATGAGAACATATAGATAGGCTAATACTTTTTTTTTTTTAAACAATTTTTAGTGTAATGATTTATCTGTGTTCTGTTTTTTTGCAAAAATCACACAATTCCAACAGGAAATCTGTCAGAAGGAATGAAGGTAAAAAAAGATACTTGCTTGTCACTTTCCTTGGTATTTTTGTCTGGTTCCTCCCTCAGCTAACAGGTGGTTAAGTCCTGCAATTCTGTTCTTGAGGAGGATAAACAGAATTACAAAACATTCTCTGCACATACATCCTTGTGATTTAGAAATCTAAGACTGGCTGGAGCCCATGCCTGACTGATGCCAGTTCAGTGGATCGTGGGGCAAGGAACTGCCACTCTAACCTGAAAGTCAGAGGGCACAGAACATGATCCGACGCAGATCTGCCCCGCACAGTGGTATAGCAGACTGCTTCTCTGGAACCAACTGTTCTCTATACGTGGATCAGTGCCTTCCCCATCACTTCCTACACTAGCCAATGACTAATGGCAGAACTGAGCCTCTCTATGGTCTGTGAGAAAACTACAAAAAAGGAGCAAAATAATGCAAAGATTGACAGGTTTTCCTTATCATAATAAGTACTATTTTTTAAAAAAAAGAGAAAAAGGAGAATTATATTCATTTCTCTATGTGTGGCTTTCTGGAACATGCTTCACAACGGTATGTGAAGACAAGACCAGAAGAAATTCAAACTCATGACATTTAGACTCGCATTAAATCTTTGTTCTCTGAGCATTTTAATGACCTTAGAAATATTAAAACCCGGGAAGATTTCAACTGAAAAGCTTTTGTCATTGAAAAATAATTAGACATCTTTGCGGCCTTTTTTATCATCCCTACCAATTTTGGAGACAAGTCACATATCACGGTAGCCCCCACCTTAATTAGATGGCTAGTGAGCTGCTACGGAACCAACACAAACTGCCAAATACAATTAAGCAGGCTGCCAGAATATAGCACAATATTACAGAGGTTTTCATTTTACATAGTGAGATTAAGAATGCAAACCATCTCAGACACTTCAGTGAAGTAGTGGAGAAAGTTTAAAACATGGCTTTACATACACATGTAAAAAAAACCTCAGAATTTCAATTTAAAGTTGCTTTTTGGTGTAAAAATTTTTAGATACCCCAACTGACTGTAGGAGAGGACATTTGATCAGACTTCTCCAGCTGTAGACACGCAGCCTGTTTTAATAAATAGGAGCCTGAAGGCCTGTTCTCAGAGGCGAAGATGTTAAGCACAGAGCACATCATGCTAAGGACACCTCTATGTACCACTAGACAGGAAATAAGCTACTCCATACCCCATTAAATCCTTCCATTTAATCTTCAGTTTTAACAAGTGAAGAGTCCAATTCCTGTCATTTAACATCTTGTACTTGTGAAAGTCTTACAGGGGCAATCCCACACTTTAAGTATCAGCAGTTTAAAAAAATGCAAAATCACTTGCAGTCCCTTTATTGGTCTGTATGCTCAAGAATTCCTGTATGTGGCATATTTGACAAAGCACTAAAATCGAAACATGGAAGAGTTACATTAGGATAAAGTAGTATTTATTTTGGAACCGAGGGTCATTATTTTACACAACAAACTTTACTGGTCCGTTTTGCTAATAAGCCTAAAAATTCCTAAACAATTATAGTAGTTCTGAAACAGCAAATATTTTTGTAATCTTATTTTATTTCAGCACTGTCCTATCGACATTTATTTACATTTCTGTATTGTCAGAGAGTTTGTGGCAGTTTACCACCTAGATTCTTACACTATAAACTCATTTCTGTGGTCAGATAACTGCCAAGCAAGAGATAAGCAAAAAATATTACCTTGGTGTTTATTCAGTTAGACCAACCAGCAGATTTTTTTCACCTATTTCGGTATATTGTATCACAGGTTCTGATCAAAGTGACATTTAACTTACATTCTTATCTTTATTAAGAAAGGTTACTTTATTTGCACAAAGTAGTTAAATAGTCCAGGTAACAGCAAGTAAAATGTTTTGTTAAAGGGAGGAAATTGCAAGCTTATGTATTGCTGTTCACGATGTGTAAGTGAACTGGTGAACATACTGACTTCCACCCAAGTCAACATGGCTCTGACCGACAAAAGAATGATAAAACTAGGATCTAACATGTATAAGGCCACTTACTGAGTTCTCCAAGCACAGAGGAAATTACATTTGCTGATTGCTTCTTAATGAATTCCATTTTGTAAGCCCAAAAAAGAAGGTAGGAAGCCATACAGGTATAAATCTTTAAGATACGCCCTCCTTACAACACTAATTCTACAAAAGTTATCTACTCTTAGTTTTATTTTAGCATTGTCTTCAATGGAAGTCATGTTGGTTCATTCTTGTATAATAATTTTGATCTTTTATATTCCCAAATACTGTTTAAAGTGTGAAATTCAGATGACTATTTCTTTGCTGGACTTTCTTCACCCATGTTTTTTTTTAACTAAAAGACATTTTGTGTGTTTTGTTAACCGGATTTCTGCTGAACAGCTAAAAGATAGCAGACTTGCTTTACTTGTTTACTTATGGCTGCTGGAATGTAAAGAAATCTTGAAGTTTGAACTGGATTATTAATGTTCCTTTAATACAGATCACCAAGCAATGAAAAATCACCCTTCTTACGCAAATTTAATTTAAAATCGAGTTCTGAACACAGGCAATTCTGCTAAATAAATCAAAAGTCAGCAAGAAAGCAAAAAAGAAAGGAAATCATCTGTGCTACGTTTTTTATCTTTCTAGGTTGAAATATAAACAAACCTTCTGGGAGAGAAGCAACTGTCTGATGTGTCTCTGTTGAATTTAACTGTAGGAAGGAATTGAAAGCCTTCAGACAAATATCTTCTTCAACCTATTGCTAAGGGCCACAATAAAGGCAGCTGTCATCAATCCTACTTCGCTGTTGTAATATGGATATACTCTGTGAGCAAGGATGACACCAACACACCATACACACAAAATAGGACTGCAGTCAGGCTTAGCACACAACTTGAGAGCAAACCTGATACATAAGGTTAGCTGCGAGCTCCAAGTCATCAAGTAAAAATTACAATAAAAGGTGAGTCTTAATGAGTTTCCTTTGTACTGCGGGTTTTAATTAAGCATTGGTAGTAGATTTTTAACACGATAATGCTAAATAAACCTTCTTGGAAACATGCGATGCTGATTTTCTACCAAAAAATATTTTGAAACAGTTTTCGTCCAGTTGCACAGTCTTGACAACAGGTAGCAGCAGAAAACACTACTCAGCAATTTACAAGACCAGGAAAATTGTAACATCTTCCCTGAAGGATGCAGATTTCTAAAACTAAAAGAAAAAGTAACAAATGATTGACACACCACACTACTTGGCGTTTGTCCAACTTCAGATAATTGGCTTGACACATCTACTGCTAATTCTGATCAAAGCAACAGAAAACTTCCAATCCTTTATCTGTCAGATGGCCTGGATTTATGTGGACAAAAAACAGTCCAGGAAACATTAGAAAAAATGTGATGCTAAGACAGGAGGATATTACAAAGTTGTACATTGCTATTTACAACATGCAATCATGGCAATAAAGCTCGAACTCCATCAATTGTACTTTTGCATTCCATATACATCTAGTCCAAGGAGCAAGGTCTTGAAAAGTGTTAGAAACACATTCCCCTTTACGTCAAGCAGCACACAGCTCTTCTTTTAACATAAAAAAGGACTGCTGCTTCTGTGTTTTCTTCTGTTACACAGACGACTTACTAGCACAGAACAGCATCAAAACCAGGAAGAAACACTTCAGTATAGAGGGAATGATTAAAGCAGAGCAGACATGTACTTGACTTGCAGTCAGAATGACTTTTCAGTGGAAGACCCTAAGCACCAGCAATCCATGAAGTCATCTACAATATCCTGACTTAATTTTTCTAAAATTATAAGCAAAGGGTCTGAAAACGCAGTACCAAGGTTTCTGCCAGTAGAAGGAGCTAACATTAAAAGGGTTAACATGCCTTCTGCAAACATGACACCAACAGTTCTAAAAATTTTTGTTGGCAATGATATATTTTTAAAAACATTGCTTCAGATTATTGAAAGGGAAAAAACACACACACACTTTTATCATTCTTAGATCCTCATCGTCTCTGCTTTCAGAGATCAGCCAGTATCTAGTCATTCACTTGCTCCATCCATGAAGCAAAGGGTTTTTTTATTTTATTTGTAAATCATGTTGAGAATACTTGCTTATTTATAAAGGGAGAAACCTGGAATTACTAATAGCAGAATGCTGGACTTGTATTTAAAAAATCCAGTGGTGTGAATTTGTAGTCACCAATCCTGATCCTTGAGATTAACTTACTAGAACTGCTAGGTTTTGCGATGCCTGAGAATTGTAACACTATTGTAGCATTTCGTATTGGCCAGAGATGTTTTGCTTGCTGTTCTCACTATGCCAGGCTTACTGTTTCCCTTCCTGGTGATGAAAGGCTTTGAACTTTCTTGGCCTAATGCACCAGTACAGCTGCAGTCCGATTCCCACAGTGACGCACACGCCACTGCCCCTAGTGATTTCAGCTGCCTGCTGCCTGATGAAGAAAAGATGTTCCCTTTGTAAAGCCTTCCAAACCAAAATAGGAATCTCATATTCAATTATAGCTCTAATTATGTTAGCTTATTCACTGCTTTTGATGACCTCTCAGCCTTCCTCCAGGTAAGACACCCTTTTAAGTTTAACAAGTTACTGTACTGTTTTCCCTGCAGTGCTGTTACTCATCTTTTCTTTCCAGCTGCCTAGTGGTCAGAGCCATACCACAACGTTAGGTATGCTTTGCAGCAAACAGAAAAGAAACTGCAGCAAGTCCATCGAGCCACTTTAAAAGAAAATCAAGAATAAAATTAGCAGTGTAAAACTAATATAAATGATCTGAATTTAATATGTAGAATTTAGATATCTTTGTATAGGTGTTATAGTAGAGTCTAGCAAATATTTTGCCTCTACCCCCAAGCAGGTCAACTCTAGAGTCAGAAGATATTATTGCAACATTCAAACAAGCAGACTATATTACTACATTGAATAATATCACATGAGAAAAGTCAGTTACTTTTGGAAAGCAGAAAGAAAAAGCTTCTTTTTATTCACTTTATAAAGAAAATTACTGTGAGTTCTGGAGTATTATAAATCCACCTCGCAGTATATTTCATGGTAACTTGATTGCATACATAGGAGATAAAGAGTCCAGAGTCTCAGACTGTGTAAAGTTACATCACCTTCTTCAGATATGTTTATTTATACTACTTGATTTTCTAGCCTCCATATAATTGACTGTGTTTATAACAGCCTCAATTTACAAATTTCCCATTTCGAATAGAGTGTGGCAAAGAATCATAGAATCATTAAGGTTGGAAGAGATCTCAAGGATCATCTAGTCCAACCATCCCCCTATCACCTATTACCCACTAAACCATGTCCTTAAGTGCCACATCCAACCTTTCTTTAAGCACACCTAAAGACGGTGACTCCACCACCTCCCTGGCCAACCTGTTCCGAGACCACCCTTTCCGAGAAGAAATTTCTCCTAATCTCCAACCCAAACCTCCCCGGCACAACTTGCGGCTATTCCCCCTTGTCCTGGGGACAAAACGTCTAAAAATGTTCAGGGAAATTATTGAGATAACTGATTTCCTCCCCCTGGCGACCAGTGATAGAACCCAAGGGAACAGCATGAAGCTGCCACAGGGGAGGGTTAGGTTGGAGATCAATAAAAGGTTCTTCACCCAGAGGGTGGTGGGGCCCTCAAACAGGCTCCCCAGGGCAGTGGTCACCGCCCCGAGCTGAGCTGAGTTAGGGCAGCACCTGGACAACGTGCTCAGTCATCTGCTCTGACTGGGCTGGTCCTGCGTGGAGCCAGGAGTTGGCCTCGATGGTCCTTATGGGTCCTTCCAAATCAAGATGTTCTATGATTCTATGAAAACGTGTATAGTATAGACAGTTAGCCCTAATAATATTCATAAAATGGATTTGTAATAAGGCAAATAAAATCTCCTCTATGCCAGAAAGCCCTTATGATACAGAAGCCAATGTTTATGCTATACATATATTTATAAGGCTCCTGTTTTCAAAGAAAACCATTATTTATTTCTGGCCTCCTTAGCATCTTTTATAAATATATGACAGAGAAAGAAGAGTCATGGGTCAGCCACCAGGTGGACTACATCAAGCATGCTTTCTTTGTTGTGGCACTTAGTACTACACCATGCATTCAGTTATCAGTTACAAAACTGTACAAAAGATCCAAGAGGGATCTCGGGGTACAAGTCTCCCAGTCATGTTATCCAAAGGTCTGGCATACAAATTACCTCTTGGAATGACAGTACATTTCCTACAGATATTCCAAACTGATGTAATGAAAACCCTGCAAGTGATCTCGGTTGCAACAGGGAAAATTTAGAAGGAAGAAAGGACCAAAAGCCTAAATCATAAACTCTAAAGACTCCATTTGTTTGCTTTTTTTCATTTGTTTTCTTCATACGCGTGGTCTTCCCAGGAATATATAACAAAAGCATCCACTCTTTTGTATGAAAGACCCGTTTCACATTTTCTTCCGCCATAAGCCGTAACAGAAACAAAATGACAGCCTGCTACCCTGGAGTGCTATGCAATAAAACCAATACTGACGCAGACTGGATTTCACTACAGGATATGCGCTTCACTTTCAATAGATCAACACATTTCAAACCTTACAATCTAATTATGAGCCAACTTTCTTCCCATCATGGTTTTTTATATTCTTCTAATTTCCAGACTAGAAGAAATACCTGTGTTCACTTGTACTTCTGACTAGCCTTGACCATTAGCTTAAATACTTCATCCTCCCCATGACAATGGCATGCATCCACGCAAGGTTAGCTCCTCGGTGGTGGTCTGGCCCTCGTCTCACAATGGTGCAGCACCAACCCAAGACTGGGACCTCAAAAGTTACTTCTGTACAGATATCTCATACTAAAGGGCTCGCATGCATTTACAGAACATTTTTCTTCACGTGAATTTAATTTAAAATATTTCCAAGATAACAGTCCAAACAGATAACAATTATTGGAGTATGAGTACTGGTAAACTAAGGTCCAAAATAAGTCACTTTCTTAATAACTTGGTAATTACTTCTGACAAATTATTGCTTTTGTTGTAAAATTAGGTGTTCTCAACAGCAAATACAATCAAGGAGTAAAAGGGGCTTATCAGGAGTTTGTAAGTTAACATGATGGCAAGAACTTTAAATAAAATTGTGAATAATTTCTTTTGATGCTGTACATTACTCAACAGAAATAATTTTCTCAATTGTTTCTGCTACTATTCTATGCCATGGAACAACATGCAACAGTGATTATTTGATCTACATCTTTGATGTTCTTTAATAAATTCTGGATTAAACGTTTGCAGCCTTATACTGACACAAGTGGAATCAAAGAATTCTTAAGTTCTACAGTGAAAGAAATTGTAAAAAATGGTGTTGGCATTTGGGAATTGATTAATTCCATGACAGGTACCACAGAAAGCAGTCCTAAACAGAAAAGTTAATTGAGACAGCTAGAAGAATTTATGCATGAAACAAACCAAAACGGTTTTATAAACATTCAGTAAAATTACTTATTTAAAATTAATTCAAACTGGCAGAATGTGCCAAGCCAGCTTCCCTTTATAATTGAGTTTTCACCTGTCTAAAACACACAGTCTTCATCAGTTATGGATACAATTAGTTTGTCAGATTCTGACCAGAGTCTGAATTAGCATTCAGCAATCCACAGATTCTGATTTTTACACCTTATGAAGAGGTTAAATATTTACTGTAACTTTGATTATTTGCAATTTTGGATCTGACATTAGTCACACTAGAACAGCTGGGCTTCTAATACTGTTAGAGAGCTTTGAGATAAGCTCTCAAATAAAGAATTCTACTGGTGGTATTTTATTTTTTCTTATATTTCTGTTTTGTAGCTGACCTGAGATGGATGTTTGGCATCTGTTATCTCTTAGAACCACTTTCAATTTACACAGTTTCCATACCAAAAATTAAGATTTCTACTGCAAAGATCTCACTGTAAAAACACAGATTTAAACAAAGAACACCAAATATTTAATCACCTTTAAATGACTGTTGGAAAGAAAAGAATTTATTTCTGTGTACAATGAGATAATTTTTGGGGGGTTGTTCTTTTGTTTGTTTGTTTTTTGTTTTGTTTTTTTTAAATAAAAAATACTACCCGCTTACCTTTCCTAGGCCCTTTTCAAAGCAAACCACCGACAATGACAAACGCTAATCACTCTGCCTGATTAGTCTCCCTCTTCTATACCATGGTATTCACAAAACTTTGTTGACTTGCAATGATTCACCACACTTCTATAGGGTTCCTGTAGTTTGATACAGATTAACATAGCATTGTCATTGGGTAAACTCAGAGGGGAATGAAAAACAATCACAAAATGTAGAGGTAATTATGTACCTGTTTATTCTAGCTCATCTGAATATAGAATCTGTCATTTAAATCAGGTCTTACACAGCGCCCAACAAAATCAATGGAATGACTTCAACTGATCTTAGTATAAACTGGACCAGATCAACTTGTTTAGAAATATTATTTTGTTGTTATTAATGCTCAATGTAAAAAGTATGTACACCTACATACTATGGATTTTTAATCTTTTCTAAAAATGCATTAAAAACTACTAGAAATGTATATCAGTAGCCTAATTCACTCTTGAAGATAGTTTATGACAAAGCTCCAGACTTAAAGATATTGAAAAAAAGTCTTATTTTTGAAGCTAAACTAAGCTAATCCACTATAAGAAATTGAATGCACTTACGCTCTTTCAATGTTACTTAAGCCCTATGTCTGAATACCAACGTTTCAGTAGTTTTTCCACAACTTGAGAACATTTTCAGTTCTTTATCAAATTAAGAAGAAATGCTTATTCAAAAAAAAAAAGTCAAATTACAGCAATTAAGTAATATACTTGAGTGGTTCATCCTTACACTTTGAAAGAAATACATAAGAATCTACCTAAAAGTTTATTACAGCAAGGATAATGAAAATATCCTTTCTTTCTTAAAGAAACACTAATGCAGCTTGAACAGCAATATGAAACCACCTTTATTTTACAACCAGACAGAAATGTTGGCTGGATAAAAGTATCTAGAAACAGAAACAAAGAAAACCCTGTGTAATGTTATTACACAGATCTGTACAGATCATTAAAAATGTTGTAAGACAAATGTCCACAAAGCAAGTCCTGCGGAAATGATTTGATTTCCTAAAGAATTCGGTGAATTAATTATATACTTTTTATGTTACTTTAAAGATGCAAGTCTTCTCTTTTTTATAGATTTTAACGTAATGCGCTCTTGTGATACATAATGACAATATTAGAACGTGAAATTTTAAAAAGCATGTATTCTTATTTTTCCTTTGCTTTTTGGAACTACTGCAGAACAAAGCTGCTCAAGTAATGAAAAACACAGTAAAAACAACTGGCCAAAACCAGTCCCTGAGCCCCTATGTGTTACTAAGAAGTCAGGAAGCTGCAATGAAATACAACAAAGCCTAATGCACATTGAATCAAAACAGATGCAAACTAGTCATTTGTACACATCTTCCAACTAAAGAAAAGGACCGGTTTAGCACAGCAAAGAGAAATATGCTTCCACATGTTTTGCAAGCACATGTAGGCACAAATACGCATACATTGGGAGGATGGAAAGTAAACAACACTGAGCGGACAGCTCTGGCAATGTACTACATTTGTAGAAACAGCGAATGGTGCTAAAACTGAGCTAGTCGGTGGGATAAGCTGGAGAAGTCGGTGGGATAAGTTGGCCTACAACAGCAAGAAACAATAGCCACACTTATCAACGTCCATCACCAGCAGATTCTTTCTCAGGTCCCAGCCTTGTATCATCAACAGAAAACGCTTCAAATGGGGGAAAGCAAAGGGAATTGTACAGAGGCTTAAACAAAGTCTTTCAAGCTCAACCACCTGAAGCCAGCTACTTCTTTTCCTGTCTAATACAATATACGCTGCCAAAGCAAAACGACAGGAGCAGCATTCAGCTGGTTAGGTTGCGGGTTCAAAACAATAGATGAGGTGCTGGCTTCAGCTTGGGCAAGCCTAAGACTTCTGCTTCATCCATTTATGGCACATCTTCTGCTGTTGCCATGACAACACTGACATCTCCTCCATGCTGTGAAGTGCTCTTAGTTTAAATATTGTATAAATGAACATAAATCTTTCATATACCTCATGCAGCTATTGTTTGTGAAATGGGGGCAGTATTCCTCTTCTCAGTTTTATTAGAGGAAGAAATATTATACAGATCAGTTATATTGTTATTCACTGAACACTGATAAATTTCAATAGCCCAACCCAGCAAAACATTAACATTTTTTTAGGAAAAGCAGTACAGTAAGGCACTCTATATCTTGAGTGCAGAAAGGACAGTTTCAACAAATTTTCTGTCCTGAAAAATGCAGGTGTGTTGGAAAACAAGACCTCTAAAACTTATTTTCCATGTAGAAACTTCAGCCAGCTCAAGTAAAAGATTTTTTTAAAATGTTTCCATTGCATATTCTAAGTGAGCATTTTGCAGAGATTTCCAATTAACAGTTTTTGATATTTTAATTTTTAATTCCGTTTGGATATTATTCATAAACACTGAAAATTTTCTTAGGATAACAGCATTCCCATCTGTCTCTTTCCAAGTTTCAATGCACAAACATGATGCTATGCTTTTCCTCAGGGCATTCTGCACTTGAGAATCAGTAAAAACCTTATAGAACAGGGTACAGCTTCTATTATCACATACATGTAAACCTGTAACAGTGATTCCATTATTTTCAATTATGAATTAAATTATGAATTACATTCATAAAATTGAGAGAGTCCTAGAAATAAACTCCATCTTCCTACTTTCTATTTCATTAAAGAAATTTCAGAACAAACACACCGAGAGAAAAAAGGTCAGCCCTTTTAAAAAAAAATCCAGTACTTTTCCACTGCAAAGGCCTATGAAGACATTAATGTAGGTATTATAATGTAAAACTGGCACCCAGTTCATATGTTGCTATCACTTTACATCACTGTTTTTGATACTGATCGGTTGTTTTAATGGGATCATCTTCTAGCGGGAGGACCTACGTCTTTGCAGGTAGAGTTGATAAACTCATCCTTGTTTTGTACCAATGTGGATGAAAATTATTTAGGACTGAATGTGGCTCATTGGATTGGGAGTGCAGTTAACATTAGGGACAATGTGGTTTGACTGCCCTAATAAATCCACATCCAACAGGTCATTTGCCCACAACAGAAACCAGCCTCTTGTGCGAGCACTCTATCCTGTGCCCTTCTTTCCATACACAGAATATGGAGCTTCTACTAATGTGTCATAACATATATGCAAATTTTCTATCACTTATATACAGATGTTCCAGAATAAGATGACACTTGGGAGCAGGGTATTGTTTGTAAATATACAGCAATGCTGTAATGACCTATAAAGAAATGCATAAGATAAGATCAGGCTCATCTTTAATCATTCCCTGTGTTTTCTCTATAGACCAGGCAGGCAGACAGATAGATATTTCATCTTCTCATTTTTCTTTTAGGCTCACTTTTCGTGGCTGCTGTAGCATTTAAATAGAGATAATCAGTTTCCTCCAGAGCAAAGGCGAGTACTATAAACAGAGCTGCATGGCTCAAGGGATGTTCCACAAATGTGTTCAATCAACACTTGCTCCTGCTGGAATAAAGAGGATGTGCCTTTGCATCAGATTTAGCCTTTGTCTACTGTTTGAATAGTGTGGATAGTGCCTTAATATGATTTGGATCCATGGGAAAAAGGGCATAGGGTTATTCTAAAACTGTACTGCAACGCCCGGGTTTCATTTAATGACAATTATCTAATTTACATCTGAAAACCTGCACCTATTGCAAACGTGCAAGTCACAAAAGAAGGCGTGTGCAGGGTTGGAGCTGCTGGTGGGAAGGCATATGTAAATTTACTCTGCCAGGACTCTTATTCTACATAAGCATTTAATTATTATCAGAATAATAATTAGAATTATGATTAGAAAAGAATAATTATTAGAATAAAGGTTTTATTAAGCAAATTAATAAAATCTTGAATCACAATATTATCCCTTTGGCTGATGAATGTACACACCTCCAAGTTAATTATAATTGAAAACAGCAAGCTTACAAGCATAGCATTTCCTGGCATGAGAGAGTGTGCAGCTTTAAAAGGTGATAGTGTTAGATAGGTTATTTAGTCATAGTTTGCATTAAAGGATCCTTACAAATGTCATCAATAAATATCAAACAGTACTCCTGATTCTGTAAATTCACACAGAAATTGGCAATTTCAGCCATGTTTAATATCTCATTTAAACTGGTAAATTATCCAAATCCTCATAAGTATCTCTCTCCCATTATTTTAGTACGTTATAGGTTAAATATTAAAAGATTTGGAGCCCTCCTGACCTTTCATTTTACATCCCCAAAATCCACTAAGGAAAGATAACACAGGGCCATTGTTGCACACAGACACACAGGTTCCTTTCATCTCTAGAGCCAAGTTGTATGACTCAATGTCCCATTACTTAGATAATCTTTCACAGGATTATTTGCTAATTATCCTCAGTAGGATTTCATGATATGAAAAAAAGCAAAGGATAAAAACCAGAGACTTCTCTAAGAAACCTGGCAGGCTATATGGAGCTCAGTATGGAAATAGCTCGCAGATTCTTAGGGATCCTTCAACCACGACATTCCAGGTATAACAATACAGTTGTTAACTCCTCTTGGGCAACAGAGTACCCAGGGTCTATTATAGAATCATAGAATGGTTTGGGTTGGAAGGGACCACAAGGATCATCTAATTCCAACCCCCCTGCCCTGGGCAGGGACACCCTCCACTAGACCAGGGTGCCCAAAGCCCCATCTAACCTGGCCTTGAACAATGCCAGGGCTCCAGGGGCAGCCACAACTTCTCTGGGCAACCTGTTCCCGTGCCTCACCACCCTCACAGTAAAGAATTTCTTTCTAGTGTCCAATCTAAATCCCCCTCTTTTAGTTTACACCCATTACCCCTTGTCCTGCCACTACACTCCCTGATAAACAGTCCCTCGCCAGCTTTCCTGTAGGTCCCCTTTATATATAGAAAGGCCACGATTAGGCCTCCCCGTAGCTTTCTCTTCTCTAGGCTGAGGAACCAGGCTCAAAAACCATTCAACACCAGGCAGGACTTTAAAATAAGATTATTTTACTAAAAAACATGCTTAAGCAACTACCTGACAGATGTGGAAACAGGCACAAAAAATAAGTGTGATCTCTAATAGCTCTATGTCATGTACTAGCTATGGGAATTTCCTTCTTTTTCATTCTGCTAGCAGTGTTGAAGACAGACACAGGAGGGAATTTTCCACTTGTAATAACCAAGGACCAATTTTTAGATGAAGCAAGTTTTCCAAGCAGTCTCTACCCAAACAGAAATGCTGGCTTGAGTGGGAATCCTCCCTTGTAAACCTCCCTACTAAGAACTCATTAATTTCTCAGGTTTTCCTGTAATGTCTAATTCTTACAGCAAATTCAATCAAGAAATATTTCCAACTTCCTTACTAATCAAATACTATTTGTGGCAGCTTTACTTTTAGCTATACCATGATGCTTTTAAAACATTTCTGCTAGACCTCTCTGCCAGACCTAAAAGTATTAACATGTGGTTTATTACTAATATATTCATATGATGCAAACACAATTCATTCTGCCAGAACAGCTTACATCCTGTTTTGAGATACTTGCTTTGGGAATCACTTCTCACACAACATTAGTGGCACTAAGAAGTGCACTTTACTATTTGCTTATGATCAAAACTATCAAAATTATTAAAATTTTAGGGTTGTGATATATTTGGGCAAGGTTACAACTTTATTACAATTCCAAGGATTTGGAGGGCAGGAGTTGCTATATATTTTTGCTACCTATATGCTTTTTGCAATACTGCATAAATGAAGGTATTAAGATGACTCAATATACTGGTCAAATGGGCTAAAAAAGAAATGTTGAACTGCTACTTCCATTAGAGCTGAAGACGTAGTAATAAACAAGCACTGGCAGACAGTATGTGCTTGAAGAAACCACCTTTTTTCAGCAATTCTAACTACCCATGCTTTATAGACTTTCTTTCACAGTCCTTCACTGTCGTTTACAAAGTTAAACCACAGTTGCCTGATACTCATGTGACCAGCTGACATAAAAATTGTCTAATTCTGGGTTTTGAGTTACTACATGTCCACCAAATGCTACAGAGATTGTATCTATAACCAGTAAATCTATTCCAAGCTGCTACTCAGTTGACAAACTAGACATCTGTAACCAGAAAGGATGAAACAGGAAGAGAGCTGTCAGACTTACCCAGCCATAGCAGTTTATTTCTTCACCTTCTCCCAGTTAACCAAACTATGGCACAGAGTTTTGGCTGCTGCTGTCCTTGACTGCTCTGTCTTGCTGTTATTTCCAAGGCATAGCAATGTCAGTTCTGTTCCAGGATCTCCTATACCAAAAATCTGAGCAGCAATGTGCGGTCACGTGACTTGATGCAACTCAGATAAGCAAAATGATACCTCAGCCAACTATCCAGTAACCAGAAAAACGATGGATCAGTGCTGGCAGCTGCATATCACAGTCTTGTTCACTGCTGAGTCAAGCGTTCGCAGCATGTTTGACAGCAGCGGACGCAGCCAAGTGTGTTTAAGTTCCAGCAGTGTGGAAGCATCCTGCCCGCAACTGTGGAGCCACAAAAATCCTGACAAAGACATCATGTAAGTTCACTAGCCTCTAAGTACATACTGGATGTGAACTTTGGTCACTGAAGTCAAGAAAGCTACTCAGAGAAAGTCAACCATTGTTTATGCAGTTGTAGAACTTGGGTGCCTTAAGTATACCCCAGAAATTTGGAAAAAAAATGTTGTGTACATGTCTATACATGAAAGAAGTGTCTACCTCTTTTGGTGACCTAAAGAAAAGGTCAAAATCCTTACCCATAACAGATTCATGAATATTGCTTATGTTGATGTAATGTGCTGGTGTTACTGTGAATTAAATACACTCAAGAAGATAAGTATTACTGTCCTGTAGCACTTTTAATAGCACTCTCCTGTTGAGATAATGAGAATATTTTTAGTTTGAGTAAAGGAAAGAAAAAAACTGTACTAACCGCTCAACAAGAGCTGATGGTTTACCAGTAAAGACAACTGTTTTTAGAAAGTCTTTAGAAACATCTGGATTAAACATGCACCTCACAGCGCAGCCTACACTTCCTTGAGGGATTGCTTTTATAAAGGAGGCACCTAAGTTTTAAGTTAAAGTAATGAAATAAAAGATATTCCAATTCTCTTAATTATCAAGGAAGTAATGACTGTCAAAATGTGTTACATTTCAAAGTCTTGGGTTTAAAATCATCTACTATTTTAAACCCACCACTAAAGAGTTATGTGTGTTTATTCAGCATGTCAATCCTTGTGATAACAATAACAAAATATCCCTTAGATTTCTAAATGTTACAAACTTCATGGCTATAAAGATACTGTAAATAGATCATTCTCACTATGCCCCATTGAAGCTTTCTGAGCACAGATATTCTAGTTCACATGCACCAAAGGGTAAGGAATTCAGTCTTCAAAAAAGGAAAAATAATCACCACCACATATACTTAATGCACATCTGGTAGCCCAACGCCAAAAATTGGCAATTGCTCTTTCTTCAGTAAATGATTTTATATTTCTCCAGCCACGTTGTCATGCATGCGATCTGAAAGCAGGACACTAACACCATATTACTTGTCTACCTCATCTATGCCTCCCAAGGAAGGCAAACATATTTTATTCAGTAAAGGAAAACATATACTACATAACATGAAATCATTACAATTGTCTGTGGCATATAAATGAAAGGAAATATGGTGGGTAGTCTACAGATGTTATAGATGTGGTCAGTGTACTGTCAGGTTCACAGAATTCCCAGAGCAAGCAAAGCGAACAGGGAAAGGGATATTCAAAATAAAGCCATCTGGCCAGTACATTTAAACAAAACAATGTCCCACATTAATGAATGTGCAACTAAGGGTTCAGCTATTCTTCTCTCTCAGTAAAGCTAAGGTCGAGGAGGAGAATACATCACTAATCTCTACATTACCATTATGAGAACATGATTTAATTGAAATTCTCTGGTATATGCATTTGCTGCCAAAATTGTCTCCCCTTACACTTGCTCACTGAATACAAATGTAGTGATGCTTCAGATTCACTTCTGGACAGTGTAAAGGACTACATCTAGTGTGTACCTGGACAAAATTATTATGTAATAATTTCTACTGGCAGCAAACTGCAACAAAATTTTGAGTTCTTCAGTTGTACCAAACAAAGACTGCTGGCATTAAAACTTAATGAGCAGAAGCATTTACATTTTATTTTTTCTTCCCAGTTGTCTGAAACGCAATCTAAAAGATCCTGCATCAGATCCAACATGTATATTTAATAAAAATAAAATCGGTTTGATTTCTATTTTTAAAATAACTAGAATAAAACAACAGGTACAAAGTGTCATATGTATAACAAGCATCCCTGGAACAGAATTCTTCATTTTCCCCAGCAAGCTTACAAATGCAGACCTTGAAACAAACACAAATATTTATGTCAACAGCAAAAGTAATTTGGTTTGATATCTATTTGTGGGCAAAATAGATGCACTTAATGACACCAATCATGCCACTATAGTCTACCGTAATTAGAAAATCGTATAAATACTGACCTTATACATAGGGTTTTTTTGAAAGACTCGTTACAATCTCCCCAGGAGATACTTGATGTTCTAGTGTTTTTATACCACTACATTATCGTAGTCAGTCTTTTCCCAAAAACAAGACTTAAAACTGCAGTATAGGGTAAGAGGTTGCTCAAATCAAAGCTAAGCTATAGGGAGTTTAGAATTAAATTCTACACTTACATTATGCCAGTTCTGTTTATCCAAGCAAAAAGTGCAACCATCAAGCAAAAGGGCACCCATGTATGTTCGAACAGATCAGATTTTATTTTACATTAAAAAGAAGGGGGAAAAAAACCCCACCACCAAAAACCCTCCACAAAAGACCAGAGTAAAATTTCCACCAGTACAAAACTCACACTGCTCTGTTATAGCATTTTGCTGCTGAAAATGCTTCTGCACACATCAAGTTCCTAGAATCTTACTTTTTTCAAGTCTTATTGAAGAGTCCCTTGTAAATCTTTATACAATTAACAACTTGCAGTCTGAAGCCATCCTGGAGATGACTAACACAATTTGGCTGAAAATAAGAACAGATTTCAATCATGGATCAATTTCAATTCAAGCTCTAGCTCATGCACTGAGGCAGTCCCATTTATGTCAAGTGGTATCTAAATTTAAACAAATTCAAATAAAAAAATGTAAATAAATAATATATATAATATTGCTGCTTATTCTGAAACTTCCATTTCTCCTAATCCCTCCCCTTCCTCCCACCCTTCTGATATACTAAGAATATACTCCAGTAAACCTTGGATTTATCAATGAAGTAGCCAAAAAACAACCACCAAACCTATTTTGAATAAGGTTCCCTTTCAGACACTATACCAAATTTTTATGATCACCATACAAATCTGATGATCTGTAGTCTTCTTTTCTCAGTTTTTATACGCATTTCCTTTATGTTATATGAGACTGATGAATTACAAGACTGACAACTATCATAATAAAGAACTATTCCCAAGATGAGCCCTAAGTATTTTTGAACTCCATTTTATAGTAAACCAAAGTTGTCTGGAGTGGTTCAAAGTTCAGGGTCTCCGAAGTCTGCTTTTCAGCTGCTGAAATTCTGAATTTGACAAGTGGTAGCTGTTGCATTCCATTCTACAGAATGGGGTGTTATACGTGAGGTTTATCTGCCTACAAAACACCTGAAGTAAAACAGCCTCCTGATGCTCCCAGAATTAACAGTTTTTAGCATTACATGGGCAATCCATTAGTGTTTCTATTCTTTAGATAACTATAGCCATGGACAGTACAGTTAAACACAATCTATTAAAATATGTAACAAGCAGAGGAAGTTGAATTTAACACAACAGCCATTTGCTACTCCTGTGCCAAAACAGAGCCTCAAAGGATTCCCGATATCAAAAATCTGAATAAGAGGTGAGTAAAGACATAATTGACTTGGAGCCATTAATCTTCAGGGAAGGACCTCCACTGGTCAAGACTTATGGCAGCTGATGACAGCAGTAGGTATTGTACTACAAATTGAAAATTAAATCCTGGCTCGAAAGCCTATGCCAAATTCCAACAGTACTTCTGAGCAATTCTTAGCCTTTCTGACTCAGATTTTGAACTGTCAGTTGAGTGGGAGGTGTGAATTGAGGAAATGTTTTCATGAGTTTCCTCATTTAGCCATTTTTCCATAACATACATTGGCAGAGCTCAGAGGGAAAGAAAAAAAAAACACCACCCCACTCTGCAGACTGTTCACTGTTTTCTCAGTGAATTACTCAGCTTTTTTGCTAAGCCAACGCTTACACCTCCCAGTGTTTCCAGAAATGCTGAAGGCTGCAATTCTCACTCCTCAACACAAAGACCCAAAGCCCGGGAACAATTCTCTTTCATATTTTTGCAGGTCCCTCATCTTATAGGTATCCACATGAAACACTTTAAACTTCAAGATACTACTGAAAGGGAAAAACTGGTTGGAGACTTTAATGCAAAGAATCATAGAATCTTTAAGGTGGGAAAAGTCCTCGAAGATTATCAAGTCCAACTGCCAACCCAACACCACCATGTCTACTAAACCATGTCCCGAAGTGCCACGTCTACACACTTCTTGAACATTTGCAGGGACGGTGACTCCACCGTCTCTCTGGGGAGCCTGTTCCAATGCCTGACCGCTCTTTTGGTGAAGATGTTTTTCCTAATATCCAAGCTAAGCCTCCCCGGCCGCTTCTTTAGGCAATTTCCTCTTGTCCTATCACTTGTTGCTTGGGCAAAGAGACCAACACCCACCTCACTACTCCCTCCTTTCAGGTAGTTGTAGAGGACAATAAGGTCTCCCCTCAGCCTCCTCTTCTCCAGACTAAAACAACCCCAGTTCCCTCAGCCGCTCCTCATAAGACTTGTGCTCCAGCCCCTTCACCAGTTTCATAGCCCTTGAAAGAAGAAGCATGGTTGCATACACAATATTAATTATTATCATAACTTCAATACTTATCACAGCATGAACTTCAGAAAAACTTAAGCGGGATGGGGTAGGAGTTCCTGAGCAAGGCAGCAAAGATGTGTCTGTAACTTCAGCCAGGAGTTGGCAGTCTGATCTCTGGGGACCCATTTCCAGCTCTGCTATTGCCTAATTCTGTGACTTCAGAGACTATGATACAAAATCTAAAATGTAACAATCCTTTTATGGCCCAATCAGCTCCCTAAGTTTTGGCCTGCTTTTATGAATTCCTAACAGACAGAGTAAGAAACATCCACCTCTCTTTGGAACATATACTTGAAAGGGGACCAACCTTCAGCATTCTTTGCCTGAGAGAACATGTCAGGGTTCAAGTCACCACTACAGGATCAGCTTGGTGAGGAGTTAGATAGAAACAAAGTGTCTGCCCAAAACTGACTATGCTGAAGATGACTACATACGGGGAAGAAACTTTTGAAACAAAGAAACATAACAACAGCAGAGAAGCTGTGGAAATAGCAGTAACCAAAACTGGGTCTGGAACTACCAGAAGTCACCCCACGAGGGTTACAACCTCTGCCTAGGAGCTACAGAGCAGTCTTCTCAACAGAACCCGGAAGGAGCCAGCTCTATAAGCTGCAGGCCGACAGTATGGGGTACAACAGGTAGGGACCCTGCATGCATGTGACCCTGTGGGGTGCTCAAGGGCTTGGATACATAAAGTAAGAACATCCACATCTCCAACTAGAAGGGTGTGCAACATGCCCACCACATGCCTAGAGAAAACATCCTCATAGTCCTTTCTTTCTGTAATGAGGGGATCGGGGTGCACATACAACCTAGGGGGGGACTAGGGTTAGTTATAAAAGAGTATTTAGAAATTTGCAGTTGCATATAAATATTTTGTGTCTAATATTGTGGTTTATTGCATTGCTAATTTTGATCCTCAATGTGCAATTTACTGATTGCCAGTTAATTACGTGTCATTAATAAATCAATAAACCACTTTGATCCATGTTTGATTTAATCTATGTTAACTGAGTAGTGTGTCCCTGCAACCAGCATTCAAATCAAGTGCCACTGCACTAAATAATTACCTGGATGTCCCCAAATAAAAAATTCCTTTGTGGGCCACAACATACCTGGAGACCTCCAGGGCAGACAGCATTTCCAGCCAGAACAGCAGCGCTCTCCAGATACACTATAGCTCCCTACACACATAAACACAGACTACCGTGTTGCTGTATGCCATTATGCATGCAAACTATTGAAAAGCTTTTGTCTTTCTGTGCTCTATTCATAGAGTACTTTGCAATCGTTGGGGGAAAGCCCATCCTCTAATAAATAAAACCTAAATTTTGTTGCAGTCACACGACAATGCACTCTGTGAAAAGTGCATTTTAAGTACAATGTACCACCAAGAATCTTTGGGGTCTCCTCAGTTTGAGACAATATTGCTTTGCATAGCAACAGCCATTACGCACAGAGACTGCAGAAATGTAAGCCTATTACAGCTGATTTTATTTAAAAGATAACAACAATTAAATTAGCAGGGAGATAAAAAAATACAGAAAAAAATAAAACTCACACACATTTTAACCATAATCCTCTCCAGTGGGTCAAATGACATATCTTTTTCATGTCTACCATTAGGAGAGCAGTTTTCAGTGATGCTGGTTTACTAATTGCCAGTCTCCCCACAAAATGTTGACAAAACAAAACTGGAAATAACAAACAGTAGAATACACAGCACTGGTTTCTCAAGGGACCTATATACAGGTTGATGCATGACTGCAACATGAATAATTCAGAATCTTCCTATCTGAAAACAGTTTTTACATAACTAAGGTCTAAAACCCCTTACATTGATTACGAAAGATTAACAGCAACAATTCCAAAATCTGGGATTTCTTATTGTCATTAGATTTAATGGTTAGAATGTGAGTTTTATACAGGCAAGGGACAATGATCTCCTGACTGTGCTCTGCATCTTCTGAATAAATCATTCAATAGCTTTTCCTTAAAGTGCATTTTAATGATATTGATTGCTCAGGTGTGTCACATTAAAAATGCACCATTTAAAATACTGTTAGGGTAAACAGCTGAAATAAAAAGCTAAAAGGAAGCTTCAAATAAGCAACAGCCATTTTGCGTCATACCACTGATGAATCTGAGTAAATGAGGTACATGCTACATGGTTCCCAGGGACCCACCCTGATGCAAAAGAAAATCCTTAGCAGGAGGGAGGGAAGGCAGTGGATATTCCAGTTCTCTGCTTTTTGGAGACATTAGTAGATGGCATCCATTAGCAAGTCCTACAGTGACTTTTTTTATGCTAGGGCACTCACAATTATCACAATGATGCTGAACTTGGGATGGGGAGAGAAGCAAGAAAATGCTCCAGGCTACCATTTTTGCAGTGTCCTAAATCCAGTTAGCTGTGTTGCATGCAGTTCAAGTAGACACCAGCAAAGTCCTACAAAATTTTCTAGTATATTCTCACTTGAGTGTTAGCAAAGGACGCTGTCCAATTGCTGGTTAGCTGCAAACAGTAGCAGTGGGGGTATAGCTCAGTGGTAGAGCATTTGACTGCAGATCAAGAGGTCCCTGGTTCAAATCCAGGTGCCCCCTTGTTTTTCTCACCTTTGCTAGGAGAACAGGTTGAGAGAGGTGGGATTAGATTGTTCAACCTGTAGAAGAAAAAACTCCAGGGAGACCTAATTGCAGCCTTTCAGTACCTAAAGGGGCCTACAGGAAAGACTGTTTACCAGGGAGCGTGGTGGTAATTACAACGGGAGATTTAGATTAAATATTAGGAAGAAATCCTTCCCTGTGACGGTGGTGAGGCACTGGAACAGGTTTCCCAGAGAAGCTGTGGCGGTCCCATCCGTGGAAGTGTTCAAGGCCAGGTTGGATGGAACGTTGGGCCCCCTGGTCTAGCAGAGGGTGTCCCTGCCCATGGCAGGGGGGTTGGAACTAGGTGAACTTTGAGGTCCCTTCCAACCCTAACTGTTCTATGGTTCTATGATTTTTTAAAAGTACAAAATGTGTTTATGCTTCCAAAGAGTAGCCTCTTCCAAGAAAAACAGTCAAAGCACCAAACCATAAATGAAATATCCCATAACCTTTATAAGCAATCCCTCTAATATTAAATGAACCTCACTAAAATGATTCCATTGACATATTTATGTTTTGTATTTGTGGCTTTTGTGTTTCTCTGCAGAGCCCACTAATGATAATTGGGCAATTCAATATACATGCATTACTGGTTACTATCTCATTAGCAAAAATATAAAGCCCAGCTATTAAAAATTTTCTGATGGTTGTGACCCTTAAACTGTATGCCGATGATCTACAGGCTGCCTATGTAAGCCCATCAGACTTTTAAGGATTTAAACGCATTAGAAGAGCAAATACTGAAAAGTACTCAGGTTCCTCATGCCAGACTGATTGATATCAGACATCTAAGACCATAGCCTAAGTTTCAATTCATACCTACTTCAGAAATTATGCACACACTGATCAACAACTTATATATGTTTCTTCAAAGCAGAACATTATTCTGTCAAACACAAGAACTTTAGATATTATAACTTACTAACTTCTGGGTTTTGCTGAAGACATGTGTACTGGGTCAGGCTGAGCTGGAGTTCATTTCCTCGTAGCAGCCCTTACAGTGCTGAGCACTGGTAGCCAGCATGGTGTTGACAACACACCAGGGTTTTGACTACTACCAAGCAGTGCTGGCACACAGCAAGGCTGTGTCTCCAATCCTTCTTCCACTCACAGAATCACAGAGGTTGGAAGGGACCTCGAAAGACCATCTAGTCCAACCCCCCCTGCCAAGGCAGGACCACCTAGAGCACATCACTCAGGAACACGTCCAGTCGGGTTTTGAACGTCTCCAGAGAAGGAGACTCCACAACCTCTCTGGGCAGCCTGTTCCAGTGCTCTGTCACCCTCACAGTGAAAAAGTTTTTCCTCACATTAACTCGGAACCTCCTATGCTCCAGCTTGGACGCGTTGCCCCTTGTCCTATCACTAAATGAGACGGAGAAGAGCCTGGCTCCATCTTCCCAACACTCACCCTTTACATATTTATGAACATTGATGAGGTCACCCCTCAGCCTCCTCTTCTCCAAGCTAAAGAGACCCAGCTCCCTCAGCCTTTCCTCGTATGGGAGATGTTCCATGCCCTTGATCATCTTAGTGGCTCTGCACTGGACTCTCTCTAGCAGTTCCCTATCCTTCTTAAGCTGAGGGGCCCAGAACTGGACGCAATATTCCAGATGCGGCCTGACCAATGCAGAATAGAAGGGGAGGAGGACCTCCCTCGACCTACTGACCACAGCCCTTCTAATGCACCCCAGGATGCCATTGGCCTTCCTGGCCACCAGGGCACATTGCTGGCTCATGGTCATTCCTCTGTCCACCAGGACCCCCAGGTCCCTTTCTCCTACACTCAGCAGTAGGCTGGGGGTGAGCAAGATCCTGGGAGGGGACACAGCCAGGACAGCTGACCCAAATTGCTCAAAGGGATATTCCATACCATATGACGTCTGCTCAACAACAGGAAGCGGAGAGATGGGGGAGGAACGGGGGGCCCTGCTTCCCAGGCAGTGGCCGGACATCGCCTGCTGACAGGAAGTAGAGAATAATCTTTTGTTTTTCTTTGGTTTGCTTCCACGTGGCCTTGCTTTTGCTATATTAAAACTGCCTTTATCTTGACCCACGATTTTGGAGTTGTTTTTTCATCTTTTTTTTTTTTTCCCTTCTCCCCTCTCTGCCCTGCTGCGGAGGGGAGTGATACAGCGGCTTGGTGGACACCTGGCGTTTAGCCAAGGTTAAACCACTACAACATGTCTGGAGAATCAGCGTTGTCCTAACAGACTCTTGAGATTAAACTACAGTAAGATTCCTTAAAGATAAACAACATTAGTCAAACGCCTCTTACTATGCATGTACAGCAAGACCTATATGAACAAATACATGTTAAAGAGTTGAAATGCATTTGCTCATAAACCTAAATAAACCATGTAATCAACTCAACAGATCCACCAAGAAAGTTTCTTTTCCCAGTGAAGCTTTGAACCTCCTTAGCATGTAAGATGATCAGTTCAACTGTCGTGCCTTATAGACAGGCACTCAGCTGAGAGAAGGGTCATGATTTTAATAAGAGGAATCAATGGAATGTCCGAAGGGACAAAACAAGCAGGAAAACAGAACTGCCACAAGGTAGCTGAGCAGCAAGGAAGCACTGCTTCCCACACCATTTGCCGTTTCATTGCTCTCTTCAATACTTTTGGTCCAGGTCTGCACAAAGTAAGCCCACAGGCCAAGTACACGTCGCATCCACCCGTAAGACTATACCGTATTATGTTATAAATGATATTTCAAGAACACTGAATAATTTATATCAAGTATCACTTGTACTTCCAAATGCTAAGACATCAGAAGGCACTATTCCAGGATAGGAAATAATCACTGCATAAGTTGGAAGGAACTGTTCCCCTTAAGCAAAATATTAGCTACCAAAAATATAAGTGAGATTTTCAAGTTCTTCCAAATGTTTTCGACTTGCAAAATCAGAACCAGAAAAGCTCATGCTGTGAAGTCACTAGTGCGGCAAAGCACACGGTTCAACCATTCCCTTTAGGTACAAGTATTTAATTGGTCTTAAAATACTTCTGTAGATATATGATGATAAAAAGTCAGTATTAGGAAACAAAAATATGAAAAACTGGGGCTAACTTAAAATTATCCAGTAAAAACACTGCATCTGGGAAAAAAACAGATAGAATTCATTACAGAGGAAAACATTCTCATACTGCAGTAGGGGAAAGAGGGTCTGCTCTTGGATATCTAGATTTTACACATTATCCAAAGAGTATCGAGATTTTAAAATATTATTCAAGGGCTGAAAGCCCTCCTTGTTGAAGATTAGACCCTCCAAGTCAAATATTTCTGCAGGAAAGACCACTTTAAGGAGTATGGAACTCCACAGCAGGGTTTTATTTAGCTCAAAAAACATTTCCTCTCTAATGCAATGAGGTGTTTTAAAGAATGGAATTTTTAAATGAAATTTTCTAGTGGAAAGTCCTATGCCAGACATTTGAGCCACCAATGAAGGCACAATAGTTTTAAATTTCTCTATAATCCTCTCATGGAGTTCCATGTCACTTTGGAAATTTCTACACAATTTCTTTTGGCAGTCTTTCTTATTCTAGGTCCATGAATGTCTTTTAGTTGATGAACACAATTTTAGGGATCAAGAAAGTACACAGTACCCCCAGAGACATCTATTTCTACATAAGCTCTTCATTTCCAAAATTGCCTTAATAAAAATTTTTCACATTAATGGTTTGTTGCATAATTACCATTTAATTATCAGATGAAATAGATCAGACACCTCAAATGCACTTTCTTTGATAGTCTCACTGTTTTAATAGCAATGCGTCCTACCCAGCTGACATGTGACGTGCAAAAGCTGATGGTGTAGAACTCCACAGTGGTAGCACCTTAAGGTTCTGGCATAAACACAGCTTTAATCTATTCATTTATACAGCACACAGCTTGTTAAAATAGCTTGGTGTTTTGAGTTGGTATAAATTTAACTCATGGTGTAATTTTTAAAATTACAATTTCCCCAGTAGATTGCTTCAAAGCAGAGCTGTAAATTTATAGATTCCTTCCGAACCCTTGCACTAATAAAATAAATATTTCATTTGAAATAATTTTGCTATTTTTTCCTCTTTTCAAAAATCAATGCATATTTTGGACTAGTATTCAGTGTACTCAATTACATTTATTATTGGAAGCACCCATGAGGACTATTACCATCTTCTGCTTTCTTTCTGATAATGAGTGTTGTTACACATGGAAAATCAACACATGCCCAAATCAGAGTGCAGGTCAGATGCTGACTATACATAAATATTTGTTAGTACATCATTAACATACTTCTCAGTTACACATCAAGCTTTTCATCTTTAATTCTAATGAAACGTGCTTCAACTAACATTTTGTGTTTCCCAAAGATATTTGTTGCAAAAAACATGCCTCACAAACAATTACTGAACAATCTTCCCATTAACGTTCACACAGGCTTCCTACTACAATTCTGAATGCTTACTAAGCATTGACTCAAACTTCAAAACCTGGCTTCATAAATTTCAAAAACATCCTGTTAACACAGGGCACACCACGACAAACGCAATGTAAAACTTCACTGTTTTGAAATGCCAAGTCGCCAATCTCCAGCACATAATGGGTTAGATTTTGAAAACAAGAAACCTGGTGGAAGACCAGTCCCCTGGCCTATGAGTCCTTTGGAATTAATAAACATAAATACGACTTTGAGAATATTACAGAAAAACTTTCCTTAAAATGAAGAGGGTATGGAAAAAAGTTGCAGTGTTTCTATAACAACTCATCTGAAACAGTTTAATGCAAAACTATCCACTGGGAGAACATTCAAAGAGGTGATCTGAGATAAATTAGGCCTCTAAAAATCAATATTCAAATAATTCTTCTTCAATGTAACCTTCCCAGTGGCACAGAACAGTAAATATGATCCAATTCACAGGCATTTAGTTGCTAGTGATAAATAATAAACCAAAAACATAAAATACTGCAACGTAGTAGAGATTCAGGATCTGAATCTGTAGTTTTGAGACATGATCAAGACAACAGCAGAGTTAGGTCCAAGAAAACAATGGAAACAAAGATGACCTGGTTAAAACACCATTGAAACAACATGGCAAGGTCATCAATGTTAATCTTATTCAAAACCAGGTAAGAGCGTAAGAACAGACACCTGCCCCCTAAGTCAGTAATTGCTGTATATAACACCTAGGCTTTCACTTAAGAATGATAACAATGTAATAAAAAGTATAGTCTTCAGTGATCGGAATGGTTTAAAGTGTGCTGTTTCAGCACTTGAACGAAGCATAGTTTGAAATCCAAAATAAATGGGCAGTTGAAAAAAAAAAAAAACCCACACCACACAGAAACCCTCAAAAAAAAACAGGAATAGGGAAAAAAAGGGACAGGAGGTAATATGCAGTTCTTTTAAGTTTTATAACTTCTAAAATAGCATCTTCAATTGTTAAGCATGTAATTTAATTCTACTGGAATTTTGATTCTAAAGACTATTTCTTCAGAAGAGAAAATTTTCCCCCAGTTTTCAGATTTATCCACACAAATACATAAATAACAGAAAAATGATCAAAGGGGACAAATTTTCCACTGATTTGTATCCCAACAACCCACCATGTCCACCAGATCCGACTCTTAATTTGTATTAATCTTCCTTTAAGAATAAGTAGCAACACAACATAAAACTGGAATTTGGACTGCATCTGTTTCCTCATTCTCCCCAGCCAGGAGAGAAGAATAGAAGAACACTACTTGTTTACTCCTCCAGAGGCTGAAATACAGGCAAACACAATTCCTGACTTTCTTGGGAAAGTCAAACTCTCACTCAAACAACAGCATCTTGGGTAACATTCTTTTGCAGAATAAGATTGCTTGTCCTTCTCCAACCTTTTGTTTTCAATTTTAAACCTCAATTACAAAACAATTGCTTTATCAAGTACTTCTGGAAAACCTAATTTAATTTTAAGATGACAAGCTATTCAGTTGCTAGGGCCTGAAAACCATTCAAACAGACGTCAACAGCTTTGAAGACCACTACTTACAAGGCTGACCTAACTCCAGCTAAAGGCAATTAACCGTATGAACTACATCGGCAAAACATATCATGAAATATCAGAAATACCACATCATTACCTGTATAGTGAGCACAGAAGAGAGCAGGTTGCTTAATATTCTTAATCTGCTAGATAGATCATCTACCTTTGCATTAAAAAAAAAAAAATGCTAAGAAAGTTTTTGCATTTGAAAAAGGGTTTCATCTGATAGATAAGAGTGGTAATGCATAAAGAATTCGTGTCTCCAGGTTCTGTTACTTTCACACCATTCCTTAAAGCTAAATTCTGCCTTTCTATATTCCAAGCAAATCAAGGGAGAAAGAAAAAAAAATTGTCAATTAATTTTGGACTCGCAAACTTGACAGTTGTTCAAAGCAGCTACTCCTGCTATTTTTACTTATCTCAAAATTCAACATGCGCTATGTGCAGTGTTATGAATCACTCTGTTATTTTCTAAATCAGCTCAGATTTAATCATCTTTTCACAAAACAGAAAAGTAACACAATGTTCTGGTTCCTTCACCAATATCTGTGGAAGTGGGCACAGCACTAGAGGCAGACACTATGCATGAGGTTTTAAGTGTGATTCAGGATCATAAAATACAGATTACAGTAGACCTTGCCAACAAGAAGGTGAATGAAAAACTGAGAAGATTAATAACTGCCAATGACCAAACTTTCTATCTGTAAAGGAGACAAAAGTTTGTCTCTGTATGGAGTAAGAAATCAGGTTTGCCACACTTCTGTATAGCTGATACCCACTGAAAATAGCATCGAGCAGTACTTTTAGGGTTAGATTTTCAAAAGGCCTATGAAAAATGGATCCACAGAGCATAAAGGATATGTCCAGTATACTCTTAAATAATGTCAATAAAACTGGGTACTAGTAAATGCTATAACCAAAGCACTGCAATTTCCTTCATGGGTATCTTTAAACTCATATAAAGATATTGTACTCTGAAGTAGCTATTTTCATATGGGAAAGAGAATAAATAATACTAATATAAAAATGCCTATATCATGTCAGATTTTCTACAACCACAAAACAATAATTAAAGCTTTGGAAATCATTAATAAATAGCGAAGATAAACAGACCTCATGTTTTTAACCAGAATAATATGATTAGTTTAATAAAAAGAAGTTTAATTCCAGAATGGCATACTTTTTCCAGGATGGAAACACCTTTGAAAACACCAGCCTTAACTTTCACTTTTCAGGAAAAGAAAATTATTTTAAGTGATAGGAAAGTTGTGTACTACACACTAAGGTGTAAACAGCCAAACAGACCAGCTGCTGAATTCTCAGCACACTCCCCCTGAAAAAAACAGTCCTCCGAGAAACATTTCAGAGATGTCATCTGAACAATAACTGCACTCTAGGTTTACTAGTCTCTTCCTCCAGCATTTTACGTGCACTGATCCACACCACTTTACACTATTTTAACACAAATTTGCCTGAATGACTGTGGTGACGGGTGCAGGAGCAAAGATAGAATGAACTGTACAGCGATGTAGCCTTGTCCTTAAGCCTGTGACCTGAAGCACTTTTCTTACCAGACACTGCTAACAGGGTTTACCAAGTCACTCTTTCTGAAACAGAAATAAAACATGATTACTTCCATCTACTACTGGGAAAAAGCATCAGAGGGTGTAAAAACTTGGCCTAGAAAGCAGAGAACGTCAGTGTAAAACGTAGAATTGGAACACGATGCTTCTTTCTATAGGTAAGAAAGTCTTACTGTGTACAGAAAAGGGCTTGGTTTTATTACTCTCTGTAAAAAAAATTTAAAACTGAATAGCTAAGTTTTCACTAGCTACTGCTACTTCTCTGGTTCTCAGTGAACACCATTATACATCAAAGATCATAAGCCTTTCAAAATGAACCTAAAATTGCACTTAAAAATCCCAGAACCTAAAAATCAGAGGATGTTTCATCATTTTCTCATCAGTCCCCACTGCCTCACAGGCAGCATTCCATTCTGCATCATTAGCACTTCCATGTAAAAGTAATATAAATTTAATTTTTAGACATTCCATAAAAATCACAGCCCATTACAAATCAGAAGAATTCACTCAAATTTCAGAGGCTGAATTTGTTTTTTCAGCTTTCTAAAACCCATGCTTCCAGATACTGTAACACAATAGAATCGCTCCTGTACTAACGTACAGCCCTTCTTTGCTCTAACCTTTTGTCCTTCCAGAGAGCAAGGAGCTAAAAAAGCAAAGTTTTTCTGAGTAGCCAATAGATTTCTCCTCAAGTAAGAATGGGAACAGATCAGGCAACAGAGACATAAAGCGCTGTTAAATATAATTATGGGATACAAAGGGTTAGGTTTTATTCTTCCACTTTGAGTTGAACACCACCACTGAATCTGAACACAGCAAGATTAACAAATTACTCATAAAGAGAAAACTATATTCAAGTTATAGATTTCATCATAGCAACCAAAGGCAGAACACATTCCAAAACAGCCACATAAGCCAAGTGAAATGTTTTTAATGGGGAAAAACAAATACTACTTGCAATTCTTAATACTGTTCGCAAATGACATTCTGGACCTATTAAAGAAAGCAAGCCTTCTCTGGAGCCAGGGTTTTCATCCCTACCTCAAATTCTACAGTGTTACACCTGTGGGTGATGTGGAAGCATAAAGTTTTGATCCCATCCCAACCAACCTCAGTAAGAGGACTCAAGACGATCTAAAAAGACAGTATTAGAACTCTGAACAATCTTGATTATTTTTTTTTTATAGATGAAGCCCAAAGGAGAAAATTCAACAGGACCATAGGCTACTACATTTCAAGATTTTAAGTACCTTCTTCTGTATTTCTGTAACTACCCTAGCACTGATATTTTTACCTAAAACTGGTGGAATTCTATACTATGTTCTACACTATACCAGCACTTAGAAAAAGATATTCTTTCCTGAAAATCTCAAAGCCTAAGACCACGATCTTCCTTAGGCTTATGAATATGATGTGAATAATCTCAATGAAAACAAAATAGTTACAGTCATTTAAAGTACTAATTTCTAATCATTTGCCTAAACTAAAACAATTGTCTTGCAAAATCCAGATATTTTTTTTAATGTAAATGAAGCACAGCTAGCAAATTATTAGACTCAAGTCCTGCTAACTCCATTGTAGGGGCAGTATCTAGAGGCAAAGGGACAGAGGAGACATTTGAAGAAAATGTACTGATAACTTCTTAAACTACAGTAGCAAGATTTACAGAGCTTGACTGCTTCAGTGAAAATCACACCTCTAAAGCATGATCCAAGCCGTCACTGGAAGTATCTTCCTAATGGGAATGTCTGTCTTGGAAGTAGACTGATTCTTAGGTTCATTAGTCTGCTGTTTCCAAACTGGTACAGTGCTGAGGGCATAGTGCTTGGTTGACCCTGCATGCTTCTTGGTTTCATTTTATTTTGTGGCACCTGTGTAACAGTGAATTGGAAAATACGCCCTAACTAGCTCTTTTATTTATTTTCATTCTTTGCATTTCGTAGACTTTTTTGCAAAGTCAAATATTTCCAGCTATTGATGTCACCCTACGTCAAAGGATTTCTGTCGATGGCAGCAAATATAATGAAATAACCAAATATCGCCCAAACAGAACCCCTTTATCAACATCATCTGCTGACCAGGCTGTTGACTTTCCTTATCTTAATTTTTTCAGTATCACAAGACACATACCATAGCACACAAATGTAAAAATCGATTCTGATTAAAGTTATATAAGTAAAATCAAGGCGGATACATTACTGTGAGTAGAACAGCTACGCATCATCGTTAATAGGATACATTTTATTAATTTCCCAGCATCTTATCTAATCTCCTAGTGACATCATTGTATAAACATACAAAAAGTTAGAATGTAAAAAACAGATTGTAAATGTTTAAGTCTAAAAGGTGTTCTTGCACCATGTAGTAACTAATACTTCTGCAGTTCCAGTTCACTGCAGATGTGAAGCCTAGGCCACTAGGAAAGAAAAAGCACACCATTTGCATTCATTCCTTTAAGTGGACCCCAGAGATGGACACATTCAAACTAAAGACCAAATCTGCTGCTTTTTGGAAAAAAACTGCTGTGCAAAACAGCCTATAAAGCACAGTAGCAATATCACTTCTTAAACTACAGATAACTGTGAAATGTATCACTTGGATGATAAAGAGATTCATTACAAGCAATGGTCAAGTCCTCCTGTGTCCTCTCCTTTACATGAATAACCTATTTATATTTGCATAAGAAATTCTAAAATAATATAATAATAATTAAAAACAAACAAAACACAGATATAGCTTCAGCAAACACAAATCTTTAGCTTTTCTTCCGAAGATTTCTGAGTGTTTCAAAAACTGACAGTCTGGGACACTCTCCTTCTGAATTAAACCAGCTTTGCGTCATTACCTGCCATAAACAACCTTGCTCACTGTGCCAAGCAGCAAGGGAATTGACCATAGTGCAGAAGAGTAGAAGCCTGGGTTTATAACCCTTGTCCCTTAGCTGCCCCAACTCCCTTGAGGGTTTATTTCATCAGAAACTGAAAATGCATTTTTAGAAACACTGCATCCACACAATGCAGTTCTTTATTACACAGTACTTAGCAAGACATCCCATAGTTTGTGCTCTTGCTTTAAATCACAGTATCTGCCTGCTCATGTTTATACATTCACATTAGATTCCCAAACTGATTTACAGCTTATTTGCAACCCAATTGTGCAATTTGTTTTCCCATGTGCCCTTTACTACACAGGACAGGATGACTGAATATCACCTCCCCATTTGTAGAGCGGTGTGCTGCCAAGTTTGGTGGGGTTTACCGTGGATGATCCACTTAAGAGTTCATTTCCACCTGTGTTTAACATTGACATCACTGTATCATTCCCTCCTTTCCAACTGGAAGCATGCTTGCTTTCTTAAATTACATGAAAGTCCTGGAGACCTGTATTTTTAAGACTGTCATTAGAAGAAAGGGTGATTGTGCTCACCTGTATACAATATTACACTAAAACCAAGAATACCCACAGGGAAAGCAAAAATCAAAGAACTCCCACCTGTCATAGCACTCAACTTATCTGCTTATATGATGATTAAACAAACCTTTGGCTTTTCCTCATTCCAGGGCCACTGAGCACTGCCAGCATACACGAGAACAGTGAAGACATGGGGACTAGAATAAGCTCTGTAAACAAAGTCTGTTTCAAAGACTTGACAACCACAACTTCTGACTCACAAGACACCAAAACTTTCTCAGGACTGACCTGTAGATCCAGCAGATCCACTGTTAGCACGTGATCTTCTACCCTAAGAACTCCTCTGTACGTCTTTCCTAATTGCCATCCACACCCTCAAATTATGACTATGCCAAACAAGGCTGCAATAGCTATGAATATCAGGCAAGACAACACATCTTTTGTAGCCTTTCCTCAAACCATCTACCCAAAGTTCCTCTACATGCCAGGCATTGAAATGACAAGTTTAGCAGGATCAAAAAAAAAAAAAGTATTCTCATTGAAACACGTACCTTGTACACTCAATAAGTGATGTGCTTTTGATCATGAAAAATGGATGTCATCAGTGATAAGCACTGCCTGTCTTAGTTTTTAAACAAACTTAACACAGTATTTTGGGTGCTATTTTTGTTTTGTTTTAAATCTGTACCATATTTAGCAAGCCTTTTTTCCTGTACTACAGAAGTTTGCATTTTATTCTGGTTTGCTTTTTGTAAGAGCAAAATTTAGCAAGGTTTTTTCTGCTCAACAGAAAACTGCATTGCAGCAGGAACCCTATGCAGAAAATGCATACAGTACATAGCATGAGCAAGAAATCACCAACTTCACTAAACTACAGTGTGCCTAAGAGTCACTGCAAAACAGAATTTGTTTCACAGTGAACTCTAAGCATACCAGGAAGAGATACAAAGTGAAAAATTTTATGCAGAAAATTGTTTATTATGGTTCTAAGACAACACGGTAAGACTCCCTTTTCCATTCTAAAGTGGGTGTATACAAACTTTCAGACACTTAAGAGAACCATCAGGGACACCATCCTGGTTAACAGTATCAATGTTCATGTTGGTAGACTTCCTTAACCTTCATAAATAGATCCTTGCTTACTTTTTCAGCCACAAGGATTATGGACACACCCTCTAACATCATAGCAATCTTCAGGGACATACATGCTGTAGCTAGTGTGACCCATTAGACCCCCATTTCACTTCCTTCTGTGATGCCCCGAAAAATATTTGCAGCTCTGTTACAGCTTCTGAACTGTGGACTGCTGAGCTTTGATACAAAACCCTTCTATCTTCAAAAACTCAAACTCAGATTTTCCGAGAAAAAAAGTAGAGGTACGTGCAACAAACCTAGCATAGCCCTGCAAAAAATAACATCAGACTTGTGCTGACATGAAAAGTTACACTGAACATTGGGTCAAACATACAGCTAAAAAAAATACGCTCTTTCTTGAAAGTCAAGGCCTCACTAATGTGTTCCCAATGACTGTCAATGGTTAAAGACTTCTTACTTGTTGCTCAAAGACACTTTAAAATTTTAAAACTGCCATCCTTCATAAGGAGCTCTTCCTTGATCTCAAAAATTTCATGCACTTGAATTCAAGGCAGGCTATTTCATAGCATTCTCCCGCCTTTTATTTTTCAATGGTGCTCATTTTACAGCAGTTTTAAGTTGTAGGAAGTTCTTTCCAACACCTATCTGACCAATGAAAATGGCTACTCAAAGAAATAGCAGAAACACAAGCTTTCCAGCACTGAGAAACAAATGTTATTAGCATTTACCTTTCTCTACCATCTACAAAAGGGAGGGAAAAACAGAAAAAAAGAAAGAGGTACAAGTCCCTGAGTACTTCACTTTCATGAACTTCGAGAGGCACTGCACAATGTGAAACTACTCCACCAACATCCACCACCATGCACAACTGCACAATTCCGTCCTCTTACTCTGTCTAGCAGGGGCTTTACTCTGTTTCAGTCAGCAGCAAGTGGGCTAACTGCATCACCAAAATACAAACAAGAAGAATGCCACCTTCCTCTAAACCCACCAAAACACATCACTCAACTGTAAAGTTACTACTGCCCAGACAGCAGAAGTCAAATACATCTAAACAGGTCCAGTCACGAGCATTACAGCACTAAAAGTTCTGTGGCTTTGAAAGAGCTTTAACAAGGTGAACTACAACAAGTGATGGAAATTATCCCAGAAATCAGTAGGTCTAGTACTGAGACGAAGCAGCCTGCAATACCTGCCTAGAACTGTGCATAAAAAATTCAGATCATGTTGTCACTACGGAAGACTTAGGATACACAAAAACGTGTCCACTACTATGCAGCAAAACACTCAATTTTTTGGCAAAAAATTCAGTTACTTTTTCAGGTATCAAAACCTGATGTGTGCAGATGGAGAACAAGCTTACGGCAGAAAAATGATTTTCCCAAGGCTACAAACAAAAATTGGGCTATGCCCAAGATTAGAATAGTCCCTAGAGAAAACTCTTGGCCCAGTCTCTGTGAACCTAGCAGGATCTGAGTTAGCATTAATTCACCTTTTTTCCTCAGTATTTAAAAATGCCTGTAAAAGTTTAAACAGGCTGCCTTAAGCAAACATTGTCTCACAAAAGTGAGACATGAGTTACTACCAAAAAAACAAGAAAATGCTAAAAGGCAATATGTCTGAAAACACCTCATCTAGTGTAAGTTCGTCCTATCATTTGCCATAAGCGTTACAGCCAGATGATTATCTGTTTCAAATTGAAATAAACCCACGGAAGTCAACAAAATGCACTCCAACTGAAGATCTGTCCCTACAAATTACTGTAAGTGTATTTAGGAGATTTCAAGCCTGAAGAGTCCATAAGCCATTAAACATTACCTGCAACATTATCTGTTAAATCCAAGTCTTGTTTTCATCCACCAGATGCTTCTCAGCAGGGAAATGTACACACGATAACCTCTTAGTGGGAGAGAGTAGGAAATCTCCCTTTGAGCAGGGTTTGCTCGGGTGTTCACCAGGATATCTCAAAATCAGACCTTTTGTGGGGTTTTGGTTTGGTTTTTTTTTTTGGTTGGTTCTTTTTTTAAACACGTGCACAAATAATAACTAGAGGTTTCCCACAATCAGAACTCGCATGGTAAAAGGCACATAACTATGAATTTTACCTCCTTAACTAACAAATTAATTTGCTGACCTATTTTTTCATGGCTAGAGAGAATTGTTACACAATCTCTCCTTTTCTTGTTGCAGCTAATTACACACAGAAATATCAAGTCATAATAAATAAAACTGAGACACCATTTATTATTAGTTTCTAATGTGCCACAAAGATGAGCAAACGAATTGGCTCATTTGGGTACTATTAGTTCCACATAGTTAGACATTATAGTCTGGTATTTTAGTCACAGCAGCAAGTCAGAGAATAGTGATGCCTGTCAAGTTGTGAGGTAGACAATAATCCTCCAGGCAAACATATAGCCCTTATTTGCTCTCTTACAAAACAACAAGCTAAGACTGATGCTGCTCATCTGCTTTTCCATATCCCCAGCAGCGTGCACTTACACACATACAAACTGATCAACATAAAACAATGCTAGTACGGGCTGTCTTAATTTTTCTTGGGCTATTTAGCAGTTTTCTCATAATTCCTTAGCCATGTAGTTAGGAAGTGATCTGCCACCACTGCAACCACTAGCAGTTTTGTCACTAGCTTCCATGATGCTAGCTAGGTCTGATGCTGGTTACTCAGCTCTGCCATATGTTTTCCATGGAACTGTTAGAACTGTTTTTTCAGGATTAACTCAATTGACACTAAATGTTAATTTAACCATTTCCAACACCACAAATCTGTTATTAAATATCTGAAGCCATTAGTTGCTTTGAAAGAGCATTCTTATCACAGAAGGATCAGAAACCATCCTTTTGATCAAGGTAAAGTTATATGGTTTCTACAAAACATATTTCTAAGGAATTCCTTTGTAATCTGGACTTCAGCATTTTAAACATAGCTTTAACCGCTCAGGCCTACCAGAATGGGAATGCAGGGAGCTACTTTTGTTTTCCCCAGTTACACATCTGAGATGACACTGCAGGATGCATTTCCATTCTGAACAATCCTAAATCTTTCCTCTAAAATTCGAGTTTTCTTTTCAGAGCCTGGGGAAATACTGTCATTCTTTGGCCATTGAAATGTTTCATTAAAAAATGTGATCTGAGGACAATGCACTTAAAGGTACTTTTTTTTTCACCTTGATATATTGAAAAGATACGTTATACTTAACAGTTCCTTGATGCATAATCTTTAATAGCAGAAGATAAACAGTCTTCACATCTGATGAGAAATCTTCACTTTGGATTCAGGTAAGAATCCCATTCTACAGCAGATCTTACTCATGTTCTCAGCATCACACCTAGCATGAAAACGGTCCAGAGATTTCTCCAGAAAGGCAGAGTTCGTGGTGCGAGTTACTCTGCAGCAGTTCCTGGAAGGCAGATGCCTCTTGTCTAACTATTTTTACAGTGTTTTTCAGACTATCCCCCTTCCTCTGCAGTTCTTCTGTCTAGCAAAAATACCAGCTGGTTATTTCTAGTCACTCTCCATTGACTGAACACTGACTAATCTGCTGCTTCTGATTCTGAAACTAAGCTTATCCGTCCCTTTTTCTGCACATCCAGAGAAAAAAGAATGGTGATGGGTCATACACAAAAATCAGAAGGAATAGTTAGGAACTCTTTATGGGAGTTCAGCCTGGAGAAGGCTGATTTGCAAATGAAAGTTAGTGTCTATTAAAATATCTTGCCTTCCCCAAACTCCAGATTTTTTGTTTCAGTCTCCACCAAAGAGACTATGATAATCCTTACTTGAACAAAACTAAGCTGACCTGGTTGTACTACCCTTTTAATACAATGTATCAAAGTTTTCCAATCGTTCAACCTGAAAGACTTGACCAACTGACACTACAGTCACTTGACAGGATATTAAAATCTATGAACGCAAAATAGAGATCAGAACAACTGTAGACCCTTATCATCCAAGTATCATCCTTTCAAACAAAAAAACCCCAAAAACCAAAATCAAAAACCCTACTAAACCAAAAGCCAATACCACCAAACAACCCAAGCCCACAGTATGCTCAACTATTTTTATTTTAGACTAATATTTGTGTAATATTTTCTGTAAGGTACAATAATGGACTGATCAAACCACACATACGCATCATTTTACAATGCGCCACAAATGCATACTACCACAGTGGACAAGCACAACTCTTTAACAGAGCATAATGGGGTTCTGTTACAGTTTATCACCAACAGTTAGAAATAATATTTTTTCAAATCAAATAGTAGACTAATTTTTCACAAGATCACTATCAACTTGCATTTTCTCAAAAAGTATCATAGCATATAACAAATAGGAGTATCTAGGATATAAGTTGTATGCTCTTCCTGGCAGCATTTTCAGAAACAAAGGTGTCCTTCAGTTAATACTGGCTTAATACTTAACCTCAGAAGGGGCAGTGCTGCCTATTCAAACAACATCACCCTCTATTATAATAGATTTTCTTCACTACCGCTCTGCATATACCCACCACCTCTCGGATGCCTCTATTTCTCATCTAGAGCTACCATTGCTCCACAAGAGCTGGAATTAGGGAAGCACATGTGTCAGCCAAAGTATGTCTAATGCAACACAGTATAGAACCGCTGGGAGTTACATTGCATTGTAAAGCAGCGGGTATTATTTATCTGATTATTCCACTGTTATTAAGTTCTTCCCACAGTGAAGGCATGGCAAAACAAGATGAGTCACAGAATCATAGAATGGTTTGGTTTAAAGAGACCTCAAAGATCATCTAGTTCCAGCCTCCCATCTGCAAATAAAATTCTGTGCTAAAAAAGTATTAAAATCTAACAAGCTTCAACTTTAAGTGAAAGGAACTCAAAAGCTGTTACTGAAAAAAATCACAGAGAAAAAGTGCCAAGTAACCACTAAGCACTATCAATGTCCTCAGTAAAGCAAAACAGTTATAAATGTTATTCAAAAAATTAATCAGATACAAGTTTATATTTTGTTGCCTACTAAGTTAAAACATATGAATATATTAAAATTTCTGGCAGAAGTAAAGAAAACCTAAGGAAAAGAAAGCTGCATTTTGACTTTCATCACTTTCACTGCTGTGCAATAAGTTTGTTTTAATTCAGTAGTAATTTACAACTTCACAAACTTCACACAGTAAAGTGATACTGCATAATGAATATTAAACATCCATTTTCTTTCATTAATCTTGATTTACAGCTCCAAGTACAAAGAATTAGAAGTTCATCTTTGCCAAGAAACAAAGAAGCGTGTTTTTAAATTAGGCGAGAAAGTAAAATATCTCATGATTTATGAAAATCAAGTTATACTGGTGTATCAGTTAATAGTAAATCCGTTAACACATTCATGCCTTTGCAAAAGAGGTAAGCTTGCAACAACTGAGATACTACCTTCTGGAACTGATACAACATCAATTGATTGAAAATACTTTTGCCTTTTAGGAGTAGTCACATGCCTTCAAATGGCAGATGTACAACCACTTACCTACGTGATATACCAAATAAAGCAAAAGCAGTTTAGACTTGTACTACAGGATCACTGAAACTTAATTTTATACAGGAAAAAGCCAAGTACATCTTTATGGGCAACAGTTAATACTAATCACATGCAATAAACCTAATATTCCTTCCTTCCCTAACATCTTGAGGACAATCACGTGCCATGTCAGTGAAAACCGGGGGATCAGGCCCAGCCAGCATGGGTTTGTGAAAGGCAAGTCCTGCCTGACCAACCTCATCTCTTTCTACGACCAGGTGACCCGCCTGGTGGATGAGGGAAAGGCTGTTGATGTAGTCTACCTAGACTTCAGCAAAGCCTTTGACACGGTCTCCCACAGCATTCTCCTGGAGAAGCTGGCGGCCCATGGTCTGGACAGGTACACTCTTCGCTGGGTTCATAATTGGCTGGATGGCCGGGCCCAGAGAGTGGTGGTGAATGGAGTCAAATCCAACTGGCGACCGGTTGTGAGTGGTGTGCCCCAGGGGTCGGTGCTGGGGCCCATCCTGTTCAACATCTCTGTTGATGATTTGGATGAGGGAATTGAGTGCACCCTCAGTAAGTTTGCAGACGACACCAAGTTGGGGGGAAGTGTCGATCTGCCGGAGGGTAGGATGGCTCTGCAGAGGGACCTGGACAGGTTGGATCGCTGGGCAGAGGCCAACGGGATGAGGTTTAATGTGGCAAAGTGCCGGGTCCTGCACTTTGGCCACAACAACCCCAGGCAGCGCTACAGGCTGGGAGCGGGGTGGCTGGAAAGCTGTGTAGAGGAAAAGGACCTGGGAGTGCTGATTGATGCTCGCCTGGACATGAGCCGGCAGTGTGCCCAGGTGGCCAAGAAGGCCAACGGCATCCTGGCCTGTATCAGGAATAGTGTAGCCAGCAGGAACAGGGAGGTGATTGTCCCCCTGTACTCAGCCCTGGTGAGGCCGCACCTCGAGTACTGTGTCCAGTTTTGGGCCCCTCACCACAAGAAAGACATCGAAGCCCTGGAGCGTGTCCAGAGAAGGGCAACGAAACTGGTGAAGGGGCTGGAGCACAGGTCTTATGAGGAGCGGCTGAGGGAACTGGGCTTGTTTAGTCTGGAGAAGAGGAGGCTCAGGGCAGACCTTATTGCCCTCTACAACTACCTGAAAGGGAGTTGTGGTGAGCTGGGGGTTGGCCTCTTCTCGCAGATAACTAGTGACAGGACAAGGGGGAATGGCTGCAAGTTGCGCCAGGGAAGGTTCAGGTTGGAGATGAGGAGAAAATTCTTCTCTGAAAGGGTGGTCGGGCATTGGAACGGGTTGCCCAGGGAGGTGGTGGAGTCACCATCCCTGAGGGTGTTTAAGGAAAGGTTAGATGTGGTACTTAGGGACGTGGTTTAGTGGGTAATAGGTGGTGGGGGGATGGTTGGACTAGATGATCCTTGAGGTCACTTCCAACCTTAATGATTCTATTCTATTCTATTCTATTTTCACACACTGCGGCTAGGGATGGCTGTAGGGCACATCATTCTCATGCCGCCCAGTTATCACCAAACACATTAAGTGTCCCATTCTTCTTTTCCCACGTGCAAAAATCAGCCTCTACCTATGCCTGCCTCTAATGGCCGCAGTATAATTCTCTCAGGGATATGAATAGGATCCATGACACCAGCCCGATTACTTAACACTGTCCAGTTATGTACCTTCCTTATTTCTATGCTGTAACTTACTACACAACCATTTTCTCGTAGTTGGAACCTCTGAATCATCGAACACAAAGTTGCCTTTATTGGAATCCTAGCAGAGAGCTGATAGCAAAATTAAAGACCAAATTTTGGGTGCCTAAAATCTCCTGACATAAAAAAACCATAATATATAATTGAATATGCATATTATATATTTTATATGGTATAAACTATGTACATAATACAGTGGTTAATTCATATAATGGGTGTTAGTTCTTACCGATCTAGATATTGCACAGACTTATTTCAGACTTGCACAAAATAAAATACAATCTCAGAAAGGAAAAGTAAGACAACAAAGGAAAGAATTGTGATTATAAGTTTTACACTAGACTTAAATATTTGTGTGCTTCCCATTCTTTATGAAATGATATTACAGTACTAGTTTTCCCTCAATATCAACATCCCATTTTAATTTCAAAATTCTTTGAGATGATCTTCTCTCATCAGGAAGGAGTCAGTATTTTGCACAAGTAATGATTAAATTGCAATTTTCTGATGCAAAAATACAAAAGGCTCACATGTTTTAAAGGTTAGCATTTAAACACAAATGCAGTTTTTAATAATCTTCCACCATAGCAACAATTTCTTAAATTGTTTACTGTTCAAATACATCGACAGAGATCATCATTGCATAGTCTGTTCTAGATTCCACAGACTTCTATCATCATTTTGCCTGCCAGCTGAGGAAAAGATTTCATGACGTGTGAAGCATTGCAGATTTTAGACCTATACTTCTGTTCAACAGCTATCAGTCTTGAACTTGACATCCATATGCTATTTTCTCCTCCCAAGAAAGTCACTTAGAGCTTTGTACACCTAAAAAAAGACAGGCCCTTACTGGCCTCTCATTTCATTTCCAGTGAATGAAAATTGCATTTTGCCGTTACTAAATACAGACTGACCTATGCAAAAGGCTGTCTCTTGCCAGTGTTGCAGAGGCAATGGATTTTTTTGTCCCTTAGATCTTAAGTATAATATGGTTAGGACCAAACTCTGTTTTTTGACTGTAGTGATGCAGTTATAATGAGGGCGATAGGGTTGGACAAGTGTCACCAACATCAGAACTCTATCTTGGGAATTTAAGTTCTGTATTTCATTAACACTTCTGTGAGACTAGAGCCCTGAAGCATCTGTCTTTTTGTAACTGATGCAATTAAATGCCCTGAGAAATATGCAAAATGAGGGATCTGCATACTATCACACAGCAGTTCTATTCTGTATTTAGCCTTTACTTGGTTTTAAGTGTCTACATGGTATTGTGACTTGAAATGTAACTTCCTGAAAAAAATGTAGTGTGCTCTACTGGAAAAAAAAACCAAACCCAAAACCAAAAACCAACCACAAAAAAAAACCAACACCACTCAGGTCTTTAGGAGGGAGAAATGCAGTTTGTATAGCTCCTGGAAGAGAAAACACAAATACCAAGACTTTTCATGTGGTCAGTGATGTTAGAGAACTCTGTTTAGATACCCAGCTGAGACACTTTAAAATAGGTCTGAGTTCCAAATGCCTGTCATTTGTCTGAAATTCAGTGACCTTTAGAAAATGTTGAATTGGATATCCAAACTTAAAAGCTGCAGAACCATGAATCATTCTTTATTAGCAGTAGTATTATTATTCACAGCTGTGCCCAGGGTATACTAAGTGTTGTGAAAACATAAGAGAAAGCCGACATATATTTAATTTTTCAAGCACGAATAGGAATGCGTCACTGGGAAAAATGATATATTCATCAATAAATTAATATAGTCACTCCCCAACTCAGTTGCCCGAGTAGTATGCCTGAGATGAGGAGTGACAGATTACATCAATACATCCACATCTGAGCATCCACAGGCTAACACCTTCAATTGCTCAATGTTTGTCCCACCTAACTCCATTTGCAGTGCACCAGAGTAGCATAATAGGGGAGGAAAATCAGCAGTCATGTCCTACAACTAACCAAAATGAGATTTTATGGCTCAATTTAGTTATTCCAATGGAGAAAGTGGACCTAGATCCGTACTTTCTAAGATTTGGTGGCATTTGAATCTGTCTGTTAGAGTGTGAACTAGCACGAAGCTTTAATCTGAAAGCAAGCTCTATCCTGAAATTTCTAGGCGTATGGACCATGCATCTCAAACAAAATGCCCCTCTAATCCTAGTATGTGTAAGGTCATGTTAATAAATCATTTTTCAGTATTCATTTTGAAACCTAGATGATTTTGTATACAAAATTAGAACATCAATTTCTTTGCATTTACTTGCAATATCTTATCCACAGGCCATTAGCTAATCCTACAAAAGACTCTCACTTATAGAATTGTATCTACCAAATTTCCATCTGAAATACCACACAGATTAATAGAATTCACATTCTCAAAATAGAAGTGCATATTTACTACACCAGACTAAACACTTACCAGGATAGGACCTCAAATCATGGACCTATTAGTTGCACTCAAGTTTTCAATTATCTCTATAAAGCTAAACCCTCGAATCGTCTATAGCAATCTAAAAGGAGCAATCTCCAAAGCAACCATGAGGACAGATTTCACAATCTGCTTGCTATTTCCCCAGCATTTTGCAAATAGCCCGGCATCAACTGTTCCCGTGATGCATGAGCATGCAGGGCCTGTTCAGGCATGCTCTGACCACACTGGGATAGGCTGTCTGCAAGTTCCGTCTCAACCGCTCCCCCATGAAAGCCCTTTATACAAGGCTTACATTTACAAAGGCATACATTCTAAATCTTTACTCAATCTCTGCCTACAAAGAGACCTTTTAGAGCAGAATTTGCTGTATACATTGTTTTTATATGTTGATATGACTACTCCATTCACTGTGAAGCAATTTTAGCTAACCAAATCAGGAAGATGAATGAACAAACTACATTCTGTAAATCACAAGTCTACACTGGACAAGAAATAGCAGATAGAATGAGAGTTTGTTTTCTGCTTTGACAATACTATCAGAGATTATCTGCTTGAGCAGAAATTCAACTATAACAAGAAAGACTATATTTGGGTCCTGTACAAAATCATGTTTTAGTAACACAAATGTCAAGAAACTATGATAAACAGGTTTCCAAACACCAAAGTTGCATTTCGATTGTAATAGTCCTTTATGCTCTACTGTGATTCTGAAACTGGGCTCAGTATAAGCCTACAATACTGCAGCTACAGAGAGAAGTTACAGTTGTTGTTATGAAATGATTTAGACTGCAGCCTTAAACTATACACATATATGGTGCAAAAAAAGACGTTCATATTATGTTTTCATTCTTTTCATATATCATTGTAATACAGAAACAATTATATTAAAATTACTATTCCATTAGTTAGGGAGCTAAGGAATAAATTAATATTAACTTAATAATTTTTATCATGCCTTGTCTCAGTTTATGACTATATATTTATAAAAACGTAAATCCACTCTTGATGAGAATTATACAAGCATGCATATATCAGGCAGCATTGAAATTAACTTATTCATCAGGCATTGCTCAGCATCTGACAATAAGATACAAAACCAAATGTCAGAATATGCATAACTCATTCTAAACAAACCTAAACTTCAGCCACTAAAGACTATACCAGGTCAGCCCACTGCCCTCAAGGATCACAGATTTAAGTTTATAAAGATTTTACTGAAACTTTGTGCAACTATATGCTGGAGAGCAACACCCTCAACAGCACCCAAAGTCATTGAGACCACAATGATTACCACACAGCGCAGGAGTTGTATTTAGAGACAGCAGCTGAAGCTTCCAAATGGTCTTTTACAAGTACAGCATCTCTGTAGTAAAATTAAGTGTATTAAGTACCTGACAGTAAGAGATCTGTTCTTTCAGCTAAAGGAAAAAGCAGATTTTATGGTCTGTATAAGTCCTATTTCTCAATATTAGTGAATGAAAGATGACAATTTCATTTTCCCCTAAGCAGCCGTTCTGCTCCATATCCAGTCTACCCTAATTTAGCTTTCCAAACCTAAAAGAGATCAAACACATTTTGATGCATACATGAGTATTTCATGTCCTGTCTTCCAGTATCTCAAGCCACAAAACAGCCCATTCCAGGGAGAACATACACCATACACCTGTTATGTAGCAAATAAATGACATGTATACAGATATATCATGATATGAATTCAAACACCTTTATAATACACTATACACAGGTTCTTTTTAAATACTAAGTGTAACACAGAGTTCAGATCAATGGATCTCATGGCTCATGTTCCATAGATATTAACCTAATAAAGACGCTACTTTATGTATTCAAACCTACTAATCTCTTTCAATATTACCAAGTGAAAGAAGATCAGAAGCTGGAGTATCATCATAATCCCACCAAAACAAAATGTTTCATACCAGTCAAAATAAAACATTCCAACTTACTCTAATGCTAAAAACATAAAACTGTGAAAGCAACTAGACTAGTCTCGAAAGGAAGGACGGTGATCAAGCTGCAGCACTCAAGGGAAGGGGAAGACCATAAAAAAGGAAAGGAAGTCTAGTTACAAACACTTAGTTGGAAAAGGAGACTCCTGAATCACTTCCCCACTCAACACACTGACCAGGCACACAGGCTTCACTTCCCTTAGTATTTTTCTTACACTCCATGTCCTCCATTTCTTCAACTATAATTATCAAGTAATGTCGGATCCCTGGTCTAGTATTTTGACTGTATTGTGTGCTGCTGCAAAAGCAGCACCATATGAGACACTTGCAAGAAAGTATTTTGAAGCATATGAGAAGATAAAACAGAAATTTACAGGAAGAATGTATAGGGGAATTGGAAAGAGTTGAGATAATACAGTCAGTGTAGCCTGACAATTAACACAGCAGGTCCCCATTTTTCATTGAAATGATACATCAGGGCTATATCGCTAACACTTTACCACTACAGACAAGAGGTAAAAAGGAAACAGGATGCTTTAAATAGCAGGTGTTTGCAAAGAACTGGCAGTGTCAGACACCCCAAAGTGACAACTAGTCATTTATATCAAACAGACAGCAAACTCTAGTCACCTGGCATGTCTCCCAACTTACGGATTGGTTAGTGGAACCTGCTAAAAGGACAGCACAAAGGAAGAGAGCAGCCAATGTGAGACAATAAACTGAGCAGAACTGCTGAAATTGCATGGGGGAGCAAAGTCATTCTAGAAGAATCACTGTATTTTCCTCAAAGATTAAAAAGTTTTAACGCTAAGCACATCAACAGCCCTGGCAATGCTTTTGTGGCATGTAAGTTAACTGTCAACTGTCTATATCTATCTAAGAGATTTCATACAGATTTAATATGTATCTGTGTGCTGATTCCTCTTTTATTCTCCAAAAATTCACCCATTTCAAAGCACAAGGAAAGATTCGTTCCAAAAACATACATTCTACTACTAATAGCTGATTTCAGTATTTCAATGCTGATCCACTCCAGCTGAATATGCAGTTACAGTATATCCAGGCATATCTCTGATACTGTTTTTTGTAGGGTTTCTAAAAGCTACCAGAGTGCTACAAATAAGGGAAACAGGAAATAAGAGCTTTCAGATAGCCTAACTAATCTTATGATTCTTTTTTTAAAAGACCATTTTAAAAGAAATCGAGTGTTTAATTATCCATTTTATACTTATGCCTTGCAACTCTGACAAATGAAAATGTAAAATAAAAAGAAGCCATTTCTCAATATTGCCTAAAATTACATTGTTAATAGGTAACAAAGTTATTTGGTAGCATAACATTTAATTTTATCTTGCTTCAGTAGCAAAGACAGATTATTGCATTTTCATGAAGCAGAACAAAATGGAAACTCAAGATGTCCAGCTTTTTTGTTAACATTCAAATTCTTTACAGTGTTAGATTCTGCTTTTAAGTGTTCCTTCTCTTTTTTCTTCTTTTTGAATCAAGTTATTGTACCTGTGTTTCTATATAAACCGCTCCGAGTAATATATGTTGAGTTTTCAGAGACCATTTGGTCAGATTCTAATAATCTCTCCTGGGAGCTGACACCAACTTCCAGCAGCAGGTCGTACGCTGCAGATTAGAATAATAAAACACATGCTGCTGCAGCTTCAGAAAAAAAACCCGCAAGTCTGCCTTTATCCAGCTGAAGAATTATATTTTGAGACATCTTAGATGCCTTGTCTCCTACAAAGAGCTTTCCTTTTGTTTATATAAACACGTAAATCCAGTCACTTCTCATTTTTTCCTTCTTTTAAACAAAGAATATGCCATTGCAAAGATTTTGTTCCAGATTCCACGTTTGGTTTTATCCTTACAGTAATGCAGTGTTACTTAATACTAAGATAGAAAGCTGGTATTTTACAAATTTGCATTGAACTAAAATATATCTTTTTTTACACAATGTTGCAGCATTTTTTCCTGTTTTGAAATAAAAGAAATATATTTCTTTTTTTTTTCTACAAAAGAAGTGGTTTCTTGTTTTGCTGGGTTTTTTCCCAAATTCTTTGTGTTAAGGTAAACCAGACAAATATCTTGAAACTTAAAGAAAAACACTGGCTTAAAAAGAAATGGTACTACTTCTCCAAATTAGCTTTGTGTTACAGTATCTGTCAGTGTAATACAGATAAATTATATATTTTTCCCTTACAACTCACTATTCTTTATTATAGAGTTCCCACTACAAATCCCACGTGGATTAAGGCTTGTCATATTTGACCTCTTTGGTTAAAGGCAATCCACTGCATAATGATTTTTACACTATTCTGTAAAATGAACAGTTCCACATGCATAAATGCTAACAGGAATCAACATCTCCTGTTTCTTTCTCCGACCTTCAACAACACTATCCTCTGCAGAAAAAACCAACAGTTTTACTAATTAATAAGCATCATGCAGACACAGGCAGTCTAAAGAGAAACCTCTTTAGGAGTTGCAAAGAAAAAACACGAGAAAGCTTCCACAAAGAGAAATTCCAAGAGCCCAAAAGGAAAGGAAAGAAAAAAGAAAAAAAAAAAAAAGGATGAGGTGTGAAATTTAAAATATTCCCAATACTCACTGAAAGCAGCCACTGCAAGAGCCAGTGTGACAATAATGGAGACCCAGGAAACCCACAATGCCTTCTTTCTGTAGCTTTGAGCTTCATGAGGTTTTAGCCTTGTACTGCTTTCTAGTAAACCTGATAAGCAACAAGCAAAGAGGGTATGAACAATACATTGCTTCTTTTAAAAACACTGCTGTGTTAGTTCAGGCCTAGATCACATATTTACATTCTATATTACATATAGAATTGATATAGAAGCAAATACTGCACATGTTATTAAGTGAATGAAACTGCCAGAAACGTGAGTAAGCAAGGAGAGCACACACAAGTTGTTCTGATGTTACACCTAAAGACCCACACATCAGTCACTTAAAAAGAGCACTGCAATTGTAGGGCAGTTCCAGAAATTCACATCACTTACAATTTTCACCCGTACATCTACATAAGAAAGGGCTCACTCACTCACATCAAAACTCATATCAGCACTTCACGCTCACCAGTCTCTGCAAAATAACCTATGCACAGGAACATATTGCAGATACTGGGCATCGAAGTAGAAGCAGCCATACTTTAGAATCAAAACTATCACAGTCATAAAAACCTCTTGAAGCATAATGTCCTTCATGTGAGGTAAGAATACATCCCCATCAAGAACTAACGGAAGAACCAATTCTGTCCACATTGCAATCAGCACGGATGTCTGTTGCACACAAGGGAATGGGATGGCTTTCTAACTTTTTTGATGCTTTCAATTTGTGGAAGTCTTTTGTCCACTCATCTTAAATCACAGGGAAGAATTCAGGTTAAAGAAAATAACAACATTCTTTGGTTTTCAGTCTCTCACTTTGAGTCTTACACCACTTTTAAAATGCATTCATAATTTAACGTTTGTCTTTTGTTTATCCCATCCAGATTCTTTTGTGCTTAATATGTTCATCTAATCTGAAACATATATTCTTTTTCACCAGCAAGTTCCAGCTCAAATCTGCTTAACTGAAGAGAACATCTGATGGCTTTTAACTTTCTTAATTACTCCAGAAAATGTGGGCGGTTCCTCTTAGACGATGACCACATTCCAGAGGGACTTGTCTGCACTAAATGCATTGAACTGGTGCACTGGTTTAACAGCACAACCTTGCAGTAGCTGGTCTAATGTCTTAAGACAAAGGGTTAAGAACAGGGACTCTGGGAAACACAGCAGCAGATTAAAACGTAACAGCTGAAGCTGTTACTACCTTCACCTTCCCCAGTTTTCTCTCTGATGGCTATTGCTACTTCCAAGGCAGGGACACCCAATTCAGTTATCAGTGTACTCCTGAATCCACAGCATTTAATCAACTTTATTAACATTAACAGATATTAATTTCAACTGACTGTAATATACTGGCTGAAAACTGCAATGGTTTCGGAATCAGTTCAATAGTGAATCAGACATCGCTGCCTCAGGGGCAGCAATGTGTCAGCACAGGGGCAGGCATCCAGGGGTGGTAACAATTCGAGGCATGAGATTTTATGCTGCTATTTGAAATCTGTCAAAATTACTGGTTCTAATCCTAGCATAATTGGTGGGATTCATGCCATCTTGGAAAAATTCTTCACACTTTTTCCACCTCACTTACAAGAAAGCATGGTAGTTCAGAAAGCCACTGTGAGAATTTCATGCTTATTCTGTGCTTTTAGAAAATTTAAAATATTACATCTCTTTTGTGCTACATGCTCCCCTCTTTACGAATGGAAAAGAATTTGCAAAATTGCATGCAGGAGAATTACTAGACCTTATATTGAAATCATGTTTGTTTCCTATTACGTGCATTCTTTGTCTGTTTAATACATGAAAACTACCAGATGACAACTCTGAAAGGTTTGAGTCTTTTACTGATAGTACTGCACAGCTATTTCTCCCATAGCCCACTTTCATTTGTGTGAAGAATGCTTTTTTCTCCCCCAACGTTTGGCCTATCTTCTGCCACTGTATATAATGATGCACAGTTTAATTGCTGTCTGATATGAGGTAATTTAGCAATACATCTTGAAAGACAGGAGCGATTTCTACTAACACAACCATAGAGAAAACACATCTTCTCACGTTTTGTGTGTTCACTGCTCCTGTCCCCTCCCCAAACCAAGGATTTTAAATTACAACCCAAATCTTGTTGGAACGTAAAGCAAAGTAGGTTTTCTTAGCCATTTTTAATTCCCAATATTTCAAACCTCAAATAAACACCGAGTAGAATGACAGACATCCTCACCTGTTTCTTTAAAGACATCCTATAATTCATGGCTACATCTCACTATTACCTGGGAAGTCCAACATACACGGTTGATACTTACAAATCCTAATTAAGTTCAGAAATGAGTAACAAGCCCCACAGCTAGTGCAGCACTGCTGATTACTATTCACATGTCAAGCATACGTCCAGTATGACAGAGACTGCAATCCTTATAAAACTGAACCACTTCTGCTGTGTGTGTTTGTCTCTCTCTCAAAATGGCTGGTATATTCTAGCTGTCAGAGATGCAATACCTTCCTTCCTAAAATAATTCAAATAATTTTTTTGTATTTACAGTTTTCATCCCTGAGAAAGATCATATTATTCTTATGAGTGTCCTAGGGGACAGAGGACACAAAAACACAAACTCATTCACATGACTACCAAGCCCATAGCATGAAAATTATTTAGAAGCAACAACAGCTCATTAATTTACATGCAACAATACAATTCACAAAGTAAACCTCCATATTTGTTCCACTGGCCATAAGAAAACAAGTTTTAAGCATCTTCAGGAGGCTGAAAGATAATCTTTCAGTATGACCTGCATTGCTACAAAAATAAAAAGCTAGTATCTACTGATAAAAATCCTCCGGCCTGAAATTAGCATACTGAGTAATTTTATTGCCATTAATTTATTTAACATATAGATATCCTTAAGGTAAAGAAAAGATGATAAGCTGGATAAATCCACTGGATTTTTACTCTATCTTTCAGTACCTTCATATATTAACAGATTTTCTTCCCAAAAAAAAAAAATCAGAAGGAGAAAAAAAACCTGCCTAACAGTTGCAGAACACAAGCTTGGCATATTTGTGAAGTGATTCTAGGATATTCTTTACCATATGCTGACTTACCAGAAGTACTTTTCTATTTGGCTAAGGGATCATTTTTAAATGTCAAGTTAGAATTTGTGGAAGAGGTAAGGCTAATAGAAAAATTGTTCCCCTAAGATGTTAATTTAAGGACCCCATCTACAAAATTATCACTGATTTTGGATCTGGCTCTTAAAGAGCAAATATCTTGTTCCAATATTTAGCATTAGGTTTTATTTTTAGCAAACATGGAAGTATCATCTCTATAACTGGATCTGCTATGATTCATTGGAAAGGATCATAAGAAAAAGTACAATCTAAAAGGACAGAATGTAAGAATTTCAACAGGGACAATCTGCAAAAAGCATACCACATTTTCCTCTACAATGACTGGGAGTTATCATGGTAGATGGAATTGGTGGCTATAGGAAAGGCTAAAAGAAAGCTACTGCAAGGGCCATAGAAAGAGCATGAAGGCAGAGATAAAATCTACAGCTTTAGCCTCATCTCCCTCCTAGAAAGAGATAAGGTTAGGTACAACAGACACTCTTTTTGGAATTACCTTTGATACCAAAAGGGCCAGCTTTCATCTTTAGCTCTGTCATATTGGGCACAAATTAAAAATTTCTGTAATCAAACTTCCATATCTGAACCATAATCAAAAATCTTGATTCTCATTATTTAAAATGGAACTGAAGCCTCAAATTGCCCTCAGTCACGATGTCTGTCCCCAGCTACTGGCAGTGACGGCAAGGGTACCCCTGGAGAAAGGGTACTGAAACCTGTCAGGGAAGATGGTGACTGCCTTTCCCCTTATACTTCTGTACTTCGTGTCTAGGATTTGTGAGCAGGGATCAGCATTTGGAAAGCTGGGGAAAGAATGGGAGATACAGAGGTTATGTGTAGGATGGGATGAAGGAAGAAAAGGCAACAGAGAGGCTAAGGAAAGCCTATATGTGAAATAAAAAACAGAAATAAAGTGCGTGGAAAACGAGCCTGAAGGCGTTGTGGAGAACAGGGCAACAGGGAGGGTTAAAATGGCAGCGGCCTTCATGGGCAGCAGGTGAGTCCCTCACCCGCCATTAACAGATGTCCGAAATAGGTGTGCTTCACGTTAAAGAGTAACATGGTTTGTAAGCAGGCAGCTTTCCATCCCTAGTCAGATTTTTAAGCAAATAATAAAAAACGAGTTATGTGTAAGCGCATAATATGGTAGGGGAAGGAAGACAAGGAGTAAGGTGAGCTCCCTGACTTCGCTGCCCAGCCTGGGCTGTAGCGGACCACCACAGAAACGCCCCGTTGTGCCCCTGCCCGGAAGGCGGCAGCCACAAGCCCCGCGGGCAGGTAACCCTAGCGGCCTCCCTCTCTCCAGCGGCGAGAAAGCCTCCGGCACTGGCACTGCCGGCCCCTCCCGGGAGTCCCCTGGGCCCCTGCCACCACCTGCGCCTTTCGGCCTGGGCTCTCCCCGCCGCCTGTGGAGGGGCAGCGGCGCCAAGTGCTGCCACCCGCTCCCTCGCCAGGCAGGCAAGTTTTCGGGCGAGGTGGGAACAGCCACGAATAGAGTTTATAAAAATATTTTAAAGCTGTCGCGGGGTGTTCGCACGGAAACTAAAAAGGGGAAAAGCTTCGAGGGCGGAGCGTGGGGGGAGGAAAGTTAAGCGAGTGCCAGCGGCGGGTTGAGGGGAAGCGGCCGGGGGTGCTGAGGCGGTGGTAGGGG